>ONZH01020284.1:0-64910 GCA_900303285.1 Rhinella marina
ATCTAGTATCACCAGCCTCTAAAAAATCACGGACACCTCTATTTTTTTCACGGACAGAGGAAAAAAGTTGCCTATTTTTACGGACTGTCCAGAAATTTGTGGACGGTTGGCAACCCTGACTGGTATATATACAATACAGTACACTAATTTATTAACATGATTTTACTTTTCAAATATTTTGTTACTTACCCCTTCTTATCTCCTCCCGTATTTCCTGTAGCCACTCTGGGCTCTTTATTTTTAGATCCGACCATCGGCGTTGGATCTGGCCCGGGGTCCGCACAGTCCTACACCGATGGCGCAGGCCTCGGATCACCACCTCTATGACTTCCTTTTTGTGGACATGTTGATGGCGGTGTGGGCCATCATAGTTCTCCCTGTCCATAACACGGACCATGTATTTGAGCTCATTAGAGCTAAACGCAGCTGCTCGTCTTGCCATCGCTATGCCTGTACGTCGTGCGTGCGTATGTACGAAGCATTCGTGAGAATAGTACTCTAAAGATTTGTACGCTAATGCGTAAGTATTCCGTTAAGTAGCGTACTTTTAACAACGCTAGACTGTATGTTCGTTACTTGAGTAGGAATGTTTGCAGACGCAGTGTATGCGTACGCTAACGCGTACATATTCAGTTAAGTAGCGTACCTTTGACAACGCTAGACTGTATGTTCGTTACTTGAGTAATAATGTTCGCAGACGCAGTGTATGCGTACGCTAATGCGTACATATTCAGTTAAGTAGCGTACCTTTGACAACGCTAGACTGTATGTTCGTTATTTGTGCGGGAATGTTCGCATTAGCGTACACATTAGTGTCAATTCTCAAATATGCGTATATTTTGCGTCGCCGTTGTTGAAGTCACTTGGATTTTTTCCACTTTTTTCATTGTAATAGCAACTGCAAGTAAACGAAACTATACCCTATCAGACTCCCATTATTGTAGCAGCAATTATTCAGCCGTTATAGCAAGGTTCATTTTAGGTTCGGTTCGTACGAATCCGAACTTCACGAAAGTTCGCCGAAGCGAAGCGAACCGAACTTTTCAAAAGTTCGCTCATCCCTAATAGAAACTGCTAGGCAGAGGCTCCGACCCAGCATCCCGGTGACGTCACCAGCACTAATGGACGGGCTTTAGCTCTGCCCTAGCCTGTATAAAGTCCACCCATCAGAGCCAGTGACATCACCGGGAATATTGCTAGGCGGAAGCCACCACCTAGCAGTGTAAAAACATAAACAAACAGCCTGTGCCCTGCACAATACAGTAAAGTGCAAGGGAGAGTATCGGAGCATGAAATGCTCCAATGCTCTTATCAGAGGGGCCGGAGGGGTGAAGATGAACCCGGACCCCTTTAATACTGAGGGCATCAGATCTTTATGTACCTGGCTGGCAGCTACGAGGAGGCCTTAGGTGGCCACAGCTGACATCCTTGCTTTTTTTTTCCACTGTACTATCTACTAAAAAATATACAAGATACCAAAGAAAGTATTGAGGAATAATTTATTTTACTCTAAAAAAGAAATTTGTATTTCCCCTTTAAGATCACAAAAAAGAAACAAAGAAAAAAAAGGAAGGTAGACGGGACTATATTCGGATTTAAAATAGAATGAAATGGCTCCAACAGTGGAGAAAGATTCATTATTTCAGGTGACTTAAATGTACTGTAAGCTAGCAGGGCGGCAAAGCAGTGGGGAACACCAGCAGGGTATAACGTTGGACTTGTACAGTGAGAGTTATTAGTGGCAAAGCGAGAGAGGTGGTAGTGCAAGATTAAATACCAATAAAACCTCACTTAGAGCCGCACACTCATCAGGACAAGAGCTCAGGTGTTCTCAGGGCTACACTGGTAAAAGAGGGATAAAAAATAACTTCAATCGTAGGTCTAGCTTTTATTTTTACATTACATTTTTGCTATGTACCTACGTAAACTTGTGTTTTCTAATTAATTCCTGCATACCTTCCCTGCAGACAGCAATGCACATTGCATGGACCTTACAGATGTGTACATATTCTGTTCCTTCCTGTATGGTGCCTCTGTCATTCACCATAGTTTTCCCTATAAATATTGCATTACCTCTTAAATACAACATACATAGACTCATAGGGGGACATTTATCAAATCAGTTACATGGCCTTAAAAAAGTTGCATGTCATGGCAACTGTGCTGATTTCTGCGACATTTTATGTGTGTTTGGCACTTTTCAAAGTGGGCTATGCTTAAAGTGTAACTGCAGTTTCATGTTTTATCCCCTAATGGTATAATACAACCTGCTGTACACAAGTGCTTTTGTGCTTCAAAATGTGATCATTTTCAGTTTTACCTGCTAATAACCCCCACAGATGCATACTACTTTCATATTCAGCTGCTCTCTTCTCAGCCTGTTGCCATGTGCAGGTCGTCTGCTCTATCTGATAATAGAAGAGGGATCAGCTCGGGGGGGGGGGAGCTGAGCCCTGAGAGCCTGGAGCTGGGCTGAGACAGAAAGTGGATGGGGGTGGGCTGCTTTACAGGCTGATATCTCCTGAATGGTGCCAGCTAGAAACATGCAACTTGGCTTGTTTGAAAGCTGACAGTCCATGCTTTCATTCAAGACGAGAGCTCTAGTCCAAGCAACAGAGGAGAAATCACTGTTAGAAATCGAGTCGGGAATAATTGTATAAAATGTGCTTATACTTTATTTTCAGCTTCATTCACAGCATCCCCATTTCTATGAGTGATATTTACCCTTGTACTAAACAGATTTATGTCATTTAAATTTTTTGTCTAGCTGGTACCAAACCAGAGATATGAGCAGCTAAAGCAGCCCCCCTCCCCTCCTCCTCCCTGTCAGTGTGGAAGATAATAAGGGACAGGTGACTATTAGGAGGCTAAAACAAATGCTTACTGGTTTCTTACTGATTTCTTACTGACTTCATGTAATGCAGGGCTTGTCTCTGGTTAGCGATATGAGAGAGGATGCACACTGCTTTGGCATAGTGGGGGAGTTTAACTGCATTATGATTGGTCCTGCTAGTTCATGTGAGGAGAGCAAAGACTTATGGGATTTGAGGGAAATACAGGATGGCCTCAAGGACAGGGCAAACATCACCATATGAAGTGCATCAGTGACCATTTTAGGAAGATGCTGAAATAGAGGTACAGAGAAACAGGGTTGCTAAGGGCTAAATACAGACATCAGAAAAATACATCTTCATGAATATCTACCCTTTAGCATTGCATATTTTAGGAATTTTATTTTTGGCAGTGAAACAGCAGTTACACTTTAAGGACTAAAAGTGAATTTAGCAAAAGTTGATTTGGAACCCATGCCAGGCAACTCCCTGGTGTACTTTTACACATATAGGTGTAAACCACATTGTACTCACGCAACATATATTACTAAGGTGCACCAGTTCAGAAATTTGGTGAAGGCACACATAGCAAAGCCAGACTTAAAACTGACACAAAAACAACTGCAAATGATAAAAGCCCCCATAATCTCTGTGAGCTTTGCCGTAAAGTGGATGCACAAGGAGATACAATATGGGTAATATGTTCAAGATACATATGATAAGGATGTCTAAATGTAACCAGTTACATGGAGACTTACTGGTGATCGATAGGGAAGGCTTTTAAAATTGGCTGCACTCAATCAACCAACAGTTTTTGGAAGGTAGGTATATACTGTGGTAGGCCAACAAAAGTACTGAACTGATATAAAGTGGGGTACTGATAGTAGAAGAAATCTGAGGCATCGAAAAATTCCCATAAAATCATTCTTTGACATTCTGGCTTGGAAAAGGTCTTATGTGGGCAAAGGCTATGAAGACATGAGAATGAAAAGTATTATGGGAGTTGCATTTCTACTATTCCAAGTACTTGAGGCTAGGTAGAGGAATGCACCAGGTCAAGCCAAGATGTGAAAAATGAGAGGTGCAGGAGATCCACAAGCTTCAATTGGAAAGTAGAGAACGGGGGTGCACCTAGACTTTCTGCTGCCTGAGGCGAAAACTGAAATGGTGCCCCAACCCCCCAATGTCAGTTTCTTAACCTAACCCCTTCCCTCCATCCCTACTGTTAAATACATACTTGGAAAGCATTACATACAGAGCTACAAAACATACAGGGCAATACAGCGCCACATACTGTGCCCACTGTACTTCCTAATACTATACTGCAGAAACATAATCCCCATTCTGCTGGCCCCCCCTCTTGCCCCTACCTGGTGCTGCCTGAGGCAATCGCCTCAACTCGCCTCATTGGTGGTGCATCCCTGGCTGTAACAAACACTAGGGAGAGTTGAGGTCCATTATAGACTACACATAATGGCGTTTTCCGGGCTCCTGATTCTAACCATCTATGCTGAAGATAAGTCAACGATATCTGATTTATGGGTGTCCGACACCCCCACCAATCAGCTGTTCCCTGCGGCCTCCAGCACCAGAATTAGCACCATGAACAATGCTGGAAGCACAGTCCTATTCAAAGCGTGCACAGTAGAGATGAGCGAACGTGCTCGTAACGAGCACTGTAGCTCTCGGCTCCCCTGCGCAATGCCCGCAGGCATTGCGGATCCGTCCTCAGCTGCATGTAAGTCAATGGGGACGGATCGTTTGGTATGACACTCATACCAAACGGATCTGTCCTCCTCACCCGACTGAAAGTTTTTAGCTTAATCTGATGCAGTTAGTTACCACTGGCTACTATCTATTTACCCATAACCATATACGTCACTGTCACTTTGACAGTACTAATGCTTTCTTGGCATTAACCCTTTCGATACCAGCACCGTACATGTATGGCGCTGGAGCAATGTGGGAACATGACGCCCGCTCGCACGTGCAGCGGGCGTCATGGCCGGCAAGTCTCTGCTGTTTCAAACAGCAGAGACTTGCCGCTACTTACCGATATAGATGATCGGTAACTAAAGGCATTAGATGCCGTGATCACGTGAGATCACGGCATCTAATAGCGCTAAAACCTGGAAGCGCGCGCTTCCGGTGGTTGTGCAGACGTCCCGTGTGGTCATTCGGGGTGTCTGCACTTGATCCGAAAGCTGTAAACCTCACTGAGGAGGTTTACAGCTTTCAATTTGCAATTCTTATTTTGGCCACCAGATGGTAGGCCATGATAAGAAATGAGCAAAAGGGACTTAAACTGGAGTTTTAAAAATCCCTGAATGCTCAAAATGAAAAATTTAAAAACATTGTCTATATGCACATATATGAGCCTTAAAATAATCACAAAAAATTTAAAAAAAAATGTTAAAAAATATATAAAAAGTAAAAAAAAATTTAAAAGTTTAAATCACCCCTTTCCATATAATTAAAAAATAAATGCCTAAATAACAATAAATATAAATATCATGGGTATCACCGCGACCGAAAACGCCCGTACTTTTAAAATATAAAAAAAATTCCAATATGTCAAATTGCGTAACTGAAAAAAGGGTCACAATGGCTGATTTACCATTTTTTCACTACTTCTCTTACTCAAAAAAATGTAATAAAATGTGAACAAAAAGTCACGCACACTCCAAAATGGTATCAATAAAAACTAAGGATTGTCCCACAAAAAATGAGCCCCTTAACAGCTCAGTGGATGTAACTAAAAAAAGTTATGGGGGTCAGAATATGATGATGTAAGAAAAAAAAAAAGCCCCCATATAGCTATGTGAACAAAAATATAAAAAAGTTAGGGCTCACAGAAAAATAGGGAAGAAAAATGAAAAAGCAAAACCGAAAAAACCTCAGGTACTGAAAGGGTTAAAGGTGTTATCCAAGAGTGTAACAGACCCCAAGGGCAGCTGACTTACCGCAGTGATCATACTTACTTCATCTCCGCTGCTGGGTTTATTCTCAACGGTTTCTTGACCTGCTCTTCATCTCCCAGCTACTCTGAAGTGAAGCTTCTGTTGACGGCAGGTGGGTTTGTTACCTCTGCAGCCAACCGCTCAGCACAGAGGAGGCCTGCTCCCCTTGCGTAACCTGCAGTGGTCATGTGCCCCTCGTCAACAGGATGTCAATTTCAGCGCAGCTGGGAGATGAAGTGGCGGGGACTAGGTAAGTATGATGACCACTGTGGGAAGGCCACTCTGGGTGGTCTGTTATAGTTTTGGATAACTTCTTTAACCACCTAACTGTTTTGCCTGAATCCAGCTCAGGCAGTGTGAAAAGTAGCTAACTGGAGGGGGGAGGGCTGCTTTAGATGGTGATATTTCCTCAATGGTAGCAGCTAGAAACATGCGACTGGTCTTGTCTGAAAGCTGACAGTCCAGGCTTTTATACAAGACCAAATGACAGAAAGTCCATGCAACAGAGGAGAAATCACTGTTAGAAATCAAGTCGGGAATAATCGCAAGTAAAAGCTGTTTTTACTTTGATTTTCAGCTCCATTGACAGCATCACGATTTCTAGCAGTGATACCTTTCTCTGTCCTTAACATATTGCTGTCATCCTGATATTGTCTGAAAACTTGGAATGTCTGCTTTCAAACAAGATCAGTTGCATATTCTAGCTGCTACCCTTAAGGAGGTAGTAGCATCTAAAGCAACCCTTCCCCCTCTAGTTAGCTACTTTTCCCACTGCTGGAGCTCCACTCTGGGAAAACAGTTAGGGAGTTAAAGAGCTTGAAAGGGGATACATTCCTAGGAAACCTCAAGCTGTTCAAGGCAAGTGGGACACTTTTAATTTGAGTTGAATTTATTTGACACAAAACAAATTTTGGGAAATTCAATCATCACTCCTTAGTACCTTGATGTGTTTCGCTGTAGCAGTCCCATGTACTGTACCTCACTAGTGTGAGATATTAGGGGCATAGCTAAAGGCTGTTGGGCCCTGGTGCAAGAGGTCAGCTTGGGCCCCCCTTCCCTCAGTGCTTTGTGGCCAGGGGCAAGAAAACACATAGCCTTTGTGCTTCCTGAAGCAGAAATTGAAATGACACCCCATCCCCATACCAAATTCTTTACCTAAACCCTTCCCTCCAGCCAAAGGTGTAACATTACCAGCATGCACTATTTAAGGACCACCCAGGTATATATACTAAGTATAACTCTTCAACACAACTTAATTCCTCACACTCAGGAGGGAGGAATGTCCCTGTGTCTGCTACTATCACATCACTTGTACTAGGTGCCCCTGTTGGTTAATGCTGGAAGAGCTGTCACCACTCCACTCCTTTTAAAGGAAATGTGCCACTGAAATGTTTTTTTCTGCCAGTTAAAACCAGATAGCAGCACATTTTTCTAATGTGTTTTTATTTTCTGATATTTTTATTCTATTTTCTGAACATGATTATGGGGGCTGCCATCTTACCTAAGCACTTCTTAACAGCATTTAGAGAATTGCTTTACGGCAGCCCCATGAACCATAGACACAATGTTCAGAAGGAGACCTCATTGACTTCTATAGAAGAGTTTTCTAGGCGTGCTCTGTGCCCTGTGCAGAGGACACTGTAAAAACAAAGAATAAATAAGCTCTGATAATTACCTATTGTGGATGGTAAATCATGTGTTATCAATACACAGAGGTGATATATGCTATTCTAATCTTGTCTGTAATGAGAAGCAAATAATTGCAATAACGTGATTTGTACAGACCGTATTACTAGACTTAGGCTAGGGGCCCGCCGCTGTTCACCTAGGAATGCTTGGACCTGACACCCATAATGTAGTTGTGCACCATCTTGCTGGAAAAACTCAGGGAACGTGCCAGCTTCAGTGCATAAACAGGGAAACACATCATCATGTAGCAGTTGAATGGCCCCCAAGGTCTCCCGATCTGACCCCCTTAGACTTTTATCTTTGGGGTCATCTGAAGGCAATTGTCTATGCTGTGAAGATATGAGATGTGCAGCACCTGAAACTACGGATACTGGAAGCCTGTGCTAGCATTTCTTCTGCGGTGTTGCTATCAGTGTGTGAAGAGTGGGAGAAGAGGGTTGCATTGACAATCCAGCACAATGGGCAGCACTTTGAACGCATTTTATAAGTGGTCAGAAACTTGTAAATAACTCATGAAAGAATAAAGTTACGTTAAAACCAAGCACACCATTGTTTTTCTTGTGAAATTCTCAATACGTTTAATGTGTCACATGACCCTCTTCCCATTGAAAAAACTAAAGTTCATCCAAAATGGCCAACTTCAAAATATCCGCCATGGTCACCACCCATTTTGAAAAGTTCCCCCCTCCCATATACTAATGTGCCACAAACAGGAAGTTAATATCACCAACCATTCCCATTTTATTTAGGTGTATCCATATAAATGGCCCACCCTGTAGATTCCTTCTCATTTCTAGTCCGCCCATCAACAATCGTGCGCCCCATAGAAGTGAATGGGAGCACAACCCGCATGACCGGCCACCGCTCCCATTTACTTTTATCGGCTGATGGAAATAGTCAAGCCAGCGCTCGGCAATTTTCGGCGGCCCTATAGAAAATGAGGACAGGGCTCAGTTCTCAATATAAGTGCGGGTACCAGCAGTGGGACCCACACCTATAAGACAATGTGGGCATACCCTAGCGATATGCCCCCATTGTCTGTGATGAGACAAACCCTTTAAAGGGGTATTCCGGTTACCAAATATAGCTTATGTTTTAGACTAATTCATCATCAATAATTACCTAATATAATGTAAATTTCACATATTTACCATTCAGTAGTTATAAAAGTAGTTTCCTTCCTCTGCTACCCACTGTGTTTCCTCATGTTTCCTCATAAATTACCATGGCATCGACCTGTAGTTCTGAGCCTTTGTCAGGTCGAGCATGCTCAGTGTGTTGCTATCAGTTCTCTAGCTAAATGTCTTGTGAAACAAAGGGCATGTTAGTGTGCTGGTGATTACTGTGTAGAGGGGGCGTGACCGGACTATATATCAGGCAGCCAATCAGTAAACATCAACACTCATGAACAAGCAGCAACTCAAAGCAGGGAAGCTAGGGATTGTGGGATTGTAGTTTTGTGAGGGAAGATCAAGAGCCATGATACTCTGTGTGTTGCAGGCTCACACAGTAGCTAGACAAATGGATTGCAAGGTAAATTGAAACTCTGTTTATATGTATAGGCGTGGGTTCTGGTTGGATCACAGTTTGCAGCCTTAATACAGTTTTTCAAAAATTAAGTTACTTTACCAGAATACCCCTTTAAGGACATTACCCCTGAGAAAGGACACACCTTCTGAGCTACTAGCCCAAATAAACAGAGCAATTGGACCAATGACTGGGAGAAGTTCTGGATCCATGTGAGGTACAGGGCTGGTTCTAGTTTTGTTGGCAAGACACTGATATGTACTATATGATGTCTGATTTTTATTTTTATAAACTTTGTTGTAATACTGTACGGAGCGAGAGCTCTGTACAGTATTATAATGTATTGGCTCCGATGAGCCAAAGTTATTACTCAGCGAAGTCGTGCGAAACTTCGGATAATAACCTCAGAAATTAATTTCTACTGTTAAAAACCTTTTACCGAACTCGGTATTAGTTGCAAGCGCTCTGTACAGTATTCAAACAAAGTTTTATGTGAATGGACTTTGGATGTTTCATCCGAAGTCGATGCACTCATCCTTAGGCATAATGATCACTACTCAAAATGCTACTTTGTGTGCCAGATTGTGCCACTATGGCGATGCACCAATGCACCAGTGTGTGTCACTCTTGGACTTCCTGTATATATCAGCATGTCATTTTTTTCTGCTGGTGACAATATCTATACTGTATGTCATCACATATCTGTGTCACAGTGTGAAGGTATATGTGTGACAGTCTATTAATGAGTAGTAGTTTTATTGCTGTCATATGCAGGTTTATACTCTGGTGAGTGGTGACTAATACTAAATGAGGGAAGGACTAATTGCTCATTTAGGAACATCTGGATGGCACCAACTGAGGTGTCGGTAAACTGTATAGTTACAAAATCTCTTACAGTATATCATGCTATATCAGGATAAGTACTAAATCAGACAGGGACAATGCATATTCTAACAACTAATTTGATTGTCTTCAGCCAATTTCCAGATTCAGTAGTCAAACCAGCACCTGGATCTGAATAATGTTTGTAATTGCATGTAATTGAAAATGTATGTTAGCCACCTATTCTATTAAATCAGGGATGCCCAACCTGCGGCCCTCCAGCTGTTGAAAAACTACAACTCCCAGTATGCCTTGACAGCCTACAGCTATGAGGGCATGCTGGCAATTGAAGTTTTGCAAAAGCTGGAGGGTGGCAGGTTGAGCATCCCTGTATTAAATGTATCTGTATAGCTCCACCTGCTGCTTGTTCTTTTTCGGACCTCTCTGTCCACCTTATTAACATCTCTGAGATGGTCACTCATGCTCAGTTTCATTCTTTAACTGCCACCAGCTGTTAGAAAGTGTGTTACAGGGAGAGAGCTGCAGCAGAAAGGACACACCCCCTGAGAAAGGACACACTCCATAATCCCCAGCTTGAAATAAATCTAGCAGAGCAATTAGAGCAATGAATGAGGAGATCTCTGGATTCATGTGAGGTACAGGGCTGGTTCTAGCTTTGTTAGAAAGAGATTTATTTATTTTTTATTTTAATCATGGGATTACCCCTTTAAAGGGCAACTATAATGAGACACTTTCCCTTTCAGAGCTGTTTAGACTGCATGATGATCTGCTGCCCAGAAGCCATGATCGGTGGTGCCTGCATGAGCAACAAGATCACCCGAAGCAACACTTGTTCAATGGGTGATCGGCGGCACATTCAGACGGGCAGACGGTCGGGAACAATCGTTTGCAGGATAATTGGTGTGTCTAAATGCACCTTTACATAGAGAATGCTATCAATCACTGATTACACCTTCCTGTGTACAGCTATTAGTGACTGACAGCTATCTAGGTATACACTCTTACAGAGAGAAACCTATCAGTCACTGTTGACACTTCCACTGTGTACAACTATCAGTGATTGACAGCTGTCTCTGAATAAACAGTTACACAAAGAATGCTATCACTGATAACATCTCACCTGTGTACAGCTATCATTGAATAACAGCTATCTCTCTATACACTTACACAAAAAATGCTATCAGTCACTGTTGACACTTCCACCATGTATAGCTATCAGTGACTGACAGCTCTCTCTGTATACACACTTACACAGAGAATGCTACCAATTACTGATAACACCGCCTCTGTGTACAGCTATTAGTAACTGACAGCTATCTCTGTATACACATTTACACAGAGAATTCTATCAATCACAGATAACACCTCCCCCCTCATGTACAGCTATCAATGACTGGAAGCTATCTCTGTATACACACTTAGGCTACATTCACATGACCATTGTGTTTTGCGGATTCGCAAAACACTGATACCGGCCCATGTGCGTTTCGTAATTTGTGAATCTATTCTCTTTTTGCGGGGCTGCAGCACAGAGCTGCGGCATCCATCTTTTGCGGCCCGATAGAAATGAATGGGTCGGGATCTGAGTTGCAAAATATGCGGCTCGGAGCCCACAAAAAGCAAATCGTGTGAATGTAGCCTTACACAGAGAATTCTACCAATCACTGATAACACCTCCCCCATGTACAGCTATCAATGACTGGAAGCTATCTCTGTATATACACTTACACAGAGAATGCTATCAATCACTGATTACACCTGCCCTGTGAACAATGAAATCAGAAATAGCAGACATATAAATGCATAAATTACTAGTTAATGAACAAAAGCATCATGCCCTATAATATGCTGCCTGTAGATTGAATTGAATTTTTTGGTGACATGTCCTCTTTAAATCTTCTTTTTAGTTGGATGCCAGGTATAGTATACTGCACTCAACATACATTTTTGAGCATAGCATAATGAGAGTCCTTAGTACCCAGTAATTTAACCATGAAGAGGCATTTTATAGGTATACTTCTTTAAAGTGCCTCTTTCTCATTATGCATATTGTCACCAGGATATACAGCTTTAAATTATCATCTAAATTGCACTGTGAAGCAAATGAGAAATGTCACACAATCCATTGGATGAGGACTTCATCTGAGGAAGTATTCCTTCCTTGATTACAGCAATATTTTGGCAAATATATAGTCTATAATACCTGCAATTTCCCATGTTCAGTATCATAAAGGAGGGGGTCTCCATTTTACTTTTGATCTCAGTCGCCAAAATAATGAAACATACCCTTGATGTATCCTGAGATGTAGCCCAGCTTCCCAGCTTTTTTCCCCCTTTCTGCTCCACAGCCTCTGCTTCTCTTACAAGATTACCCCAGGAATCATAAACCAATCCATCCATTTAAAGGGTTATTCCCATCTTGGACAATGGGGGCATATCGCTAGGATATGCCCCCATTGTCATATAAGTGCGGGTCCCACCGCTGGGACCCTCAAATATATTGAGAACGGGGCCCCGAAAGTAAAAGAGGGTGCACCGCGCATGCACAGCCACCCTCCATTCATTTGTATGGGGCCGCCGAAAATAGCCGAGCACCGGCTCGGCTATTTCTGTTGGCTCCATAGAAATGAATGGGAGCGCACCGCACAAGCGCGGTCCAGCTCCCATTCATTTGTATAGAGCCAACGGAAATAGCCGAGCCAGCGCTCGGCTATTTTCGTCGGCCCCACACTAATGAATGTAGGGCGGCCGCGTATGCATGGTGCACCCTCCTTCACTTTCGGGGCCCTGTTCTCGATATAGGTGTGGGTCCCAGCGCTGGGACCCGCACCTATAGGACAATGGGGGCATATCCTAGCGATATGCCCCCATTGTCCAAGATGGGAATAACCCTTTAAAGGGCATCTGTCAGCAGATTTTTACCTATGAAACTGGCTGACCTGTTATATGCGAGCTTGGCAGCTGATGGTAAAAGTGGCCCCATGTTGAAGAAGAACTTAAACTGACAAAAGACAGGGCAATGCAAGTAGGCAGGGATAAGAAAAGTAGGTGGGGGCCAGCAATACCTTAGAAATAACTAGTGTTGAGCGAACATGTTCGGCCGAATATAGTATTCGTCCGAAAATGGCGGCGCTCGGGACCACGTGGTGTTCGCATGTTGGCTACTGGCATTACACTGATTGGCTGGCTGGGAACGCGTCATCGGGTGCTATATAGACATGTAACTGGCTCAGACCGAGTCAGGGAGAGCTGCTGCAAGGAGGGACAGATAGTGTAGGGAGAGAAGAACGCTAGGCAGGGCTAGTATTTATGTTCAAAATACCCTAAAGCCCTTTTAAGGGCTATTGTGATATCTGGCTACAATATTTTTTTTGGGGGGGGGGTTAAAAATTGTGCAAGGTGGCCTGACATTAATGCCACCTGCGCAGCTGGTGTATGGTGTATTACTCTCTGTATACTATATACCTGACATCCTTTGCTATTTTTCTGCCATTAATTAAGGCTGCAGTTCCTCAGCTGCGCCTGCTGTATTAAATTTGCGCAAGGAGGCACATATAGTGTAGGGATAGATTTTGGCTAGGCAGGGCTAGTAGTTCTGTTCAAAAAACACAAAAGTCCATTGTTATATCTGGCTGCATTTTTTTAAAATTTTGGGGCAAAAAGAACGCAAGTGTGCCTGACGTTAATACCACGTGCACCGCGTGTGCATTAGAACCTTTCTGTAGTCTGTATACCTGACATCCGTTGCTTTTTTCCGCTGTTAATTAAGGCCACAGTTCCTCAGCTGCGCCTGCTGTATAACATTTGCTCAAAGAGGCACATATAGTGTAGGAATAGGATTTGGCTAGGCAGGGCAAGTGGTTCTGTTCAAAAGACACAAAAGTCCATTGTTATATCTAGCTGCAATATATTATTTTTGTGGTGGGTTAAAAATTGCGCAAGGTTGCCTGACCTTAACACCACCTTTTCAGTGTCTGCTGTCTAACATTTGTGTATCCCAAATAACAGAAATCCGGTGTATTTTTTTCTGCGGCTATTGAAGGCGACATTACTAATGTCGCCATGATTAGCGGCAGAAAAAACACAATAAATGTCAGGTACATAGGAGAAACATACATTGTCCTGCACATGTAATGTCGCCATGATTAGCGGCAGAAAGAAACGCAATAAATGTCAGGTACATAGGAGAAACATACATTATCCTGCACATGTAATGTCGCCGTGATTAGCGGCAGAAAGAAACGCAATAAATGTCAGGTATATAGGAGAAACATACATTGTCCTGCACACGCTGCACAGCTGGTGTTAAGATTAGGCAAACTTGCGCAAATTTTGACCATCAAGAATAACAATATTGCAGCCAGATATAACAAAAGTCCTTAAAAGGACTTTTGGGTCTTTTCAACAGAACAACTAGCCCTGCCTAGCCAAATCCTATCCCTACACTATCTGTGCCTGATTGCGCAAACGTTATACATTATATGAATAAGGGCAGAAAAGAATACACTGGATGTCAGGTATTTAGGATACAGAAAGGTTATACTGCATATGCAGCACAGGTATGTGACATTACCTGCGCTGCGTCTGCTGCATAACGTTTGCTAATTCGGTGAAATTTTTCTGCTCATACACTAAAAAAAAATCTGCACAACTGTACTTTTGACAAACTTGCATATATACCATTTAGTATGTGCAAGGAGAGCAGTAAGGGACGGGGAAGTGGCCATGCTTCTGATGGTGCAAGGTGGGCGCGGTGAAACAGAAACAAAGTCATCCAAAACTCCTAGCTTCATGTCTCAGTTTGGAGGGCGGCGCAAGACAGGTTCTTGTTAAGTCAACATGTCAGGAGGAGGACCAGAGGGAGGTTAATTTTTTAGGTTAAAAAATTAGGGGTGAGGGCCTGCTGGTGAACCTCTTAAATATTTAAAGGCAAGGGCAGCCTAATAAGCAGTTTGATATGATGGAGGAAGAGGACAAGAAGAGGAAGGGGTTCATGGAAATACAGTGTATTCAATACACCTTAAAAGCCACATTTAAAGTTCCTTTATGTTCAGCCGCTTTCCTCTGGTGGGGTAGCGAAGTCAGGGGCAATCCAGGCCTTGTTCATTTTGATTAGCGTCAGCATTTTCAGTTGACAGGCGGATCTGCTTAGCAGCTATTATACCCCCAGCGGCACTATATAACTGGTCCGACAAAACGCTGGCGGCAGGGCAGGCCAGCACCTCCAAGGCGTAGAGTGCCAGTTCGTGCCACGTGTCCAGCTTAGACACCCAATAATTATAAGGCACAGAGGGATCGCTGAGGACGTTGACATTGTCAGCTAGGTACTCCTTTACCATTTTACAAAACTTTTCCCTCCTAGCTGTGACACTAGGCCGCTTATCAGAACCTTTTCCACATGCAGCGCTGTCCGTCTTTATTGTGAACAGGAAGAGTTCCAGCATGTGCTCAGGTCGCACAGCAGTCAGTGAGCTGGCAAGAGTAAGAGCTGCTGCAGCGTTGCCAGACCGGCGGAAGCTATAGGTGACTTTCGGAAATGGGCACCTTCAGCAGCAGCGCAGGCAAATTGGTGTAGGTTTTGAGAAACCGCTACACCACTAAGTTTAAGTAGTTGTTTGGCCTGAGAGAGACTGTTGTCATACTTCAGGTAGACTCATTCCTGTCATTAGTTCCAGGGTCCTATAGGGTCAGTTTGGTTTAGGTTCCTATGTATGAACTCGCCTACCTTTGAGGCCTGTTCATACTAGTAGTCAGTCAGGATTAGAGTCAGGGTTTCCTATAGGAGGTGTCCATTTTCCTTCCTTAGTTTCCAGGCCTAATCTTCTTTCTCTCCTATGCTCTGTGTGGTTTTCCCCCCACACCTGAGCGTGACAGTATGTGTGTGAGCTTGCCGAGCTCCAAAGCCGCCACCAAGTTGCGACCGTTATCAGACACAACCACGCCTGGTTGTAGGTTGAGTGGCGAGAGCCACAGCTCAGCCTGGTCCCTTATACCCTGCCACAGCACTGTGGCGGTGTGTTGTTTGTCACCTAAGCAAATAAGTTTCACCACAGCCTGTTGCCACTTCCCCGCCGCTGTGCTGAACTGCTTCCAGCTACTGACAGATGGCTGACTGGTGCTGCAAGATGAGAATTCCTAGATGGAAGTGGTGAAGGAGAAGGAGGGGTTGCAGCCGCTAATGTACAGTACAGACCAAAGATTTGGACACACCTTCTCATTCAAAGAGTTTTCTGTATTTTCATGACTATGAAAATTGTAGTTTCACACTGAAGGCATCAAAACTATGAATTAACGCATGTGGAATTATATACTTAACAAAAAAGTGTGAAACAACTGAAAATATGTCTTATGTTCTAGGTTCTTCAAAGTAGCCACCTTTTGCTTTGATTACTGCTTTGCACACTCTTGGCATTCTCTTGATGAGCTTCAAGAGGTAGTCACCTGAAATGGTATTCCAACAGTCTTGAAGGAGTTCTCAGAGATGCTTAGCACTTCTTGGCCCTTTTGTCTACACCATCTCGATTGGGTTCAGGTCTGGTGACTGTGGAGGCCAGGTCATCTGGCATAGCACCCCATCACTCTCCTTCTTGGTCAAATAGCCCTTACACAGCCTGGAGGTGTGTTTGGGGTCATTGTCCTGTTGATAAATAAATGATGGTCCAACTAAACGCAAACCGGATGGAATAGCATGCCTCTGCAAGATGCTGTGGTAGCCATGCTGGTTCAGTATGCCTTCAATTTTGAATAAATCCCCAACAGTGTCACCAGCAAAGCACCCCCACACCATCACACCTCCTCCTCCATGCTTCACGGTGGGAACCAGACATGTAGAGTCCATCCGTTCACCTTTTCTGCGTCGCACAAAGACACGGTGGTTGGAACCAAAGATCTCAAATTTGGACTCATCAGACCAAAGCACAGATTTCCACTGGTCTAATGTCCATCCCTTGTGTTCTTTAGCCCAAGTCTCTTCTGCTTGTTGCCTGTCCTTAGCAGTGATTTCCTAGCAGCTATTTTACCATGAAGGCCTGCTGCCCACAGTCTCCTCTTAACAGTTGTTGTAGAGATGTGTCTGCTGCTAGAACTCTGTGTGGCATTGACCTGGTCTCTAATCTGAGCTGCCGTTAACCTGCGATTTCTGAGGCTGGTGACTCGGATGAACTTATCCTCCGCAGCAGAGGTGACTATTGGTCTTCCTTTCATGGGGCGGTCCTCATGTGAGTCAGTTTCTTTGTAGCGCTTGATGGTATTTGCGACTACACTTGGGGACACTTTCAAAGTTTTCCCAATTTTTCAGACTGACTGACCTTCATTTCTTAAAGTAATGATGGCCACTCGTTTTTCTTTACTTAGCTGCTTTTTTCTTGCCATAATACAAATTCTAACAGTCTATTCAGTAGGACTATCAGCTGTGTATCCACCTGACTTCTGCCCAACACAACTCATGGTCCCAACCCCATTTATAAGGCAAGAAATCCCACTTATTAAACCTGACAGGGCACACCTGTGAAGTGAAAACCATTTCAGGTGACTACCCCTTGAAGCTCATCAAGAGAATGCCAAGAGTGTGCAAAGCAGTAATCTAAGCAAAAGGTGACTACTTTGAAGAACCTAGAATATAAGACATATTTTCAGTTGCTTCACACTTTTTTGTTAAGTATATAATTCCACATGTGTTAATTCACAGTTTTGATGCCTTCAGTGTGAATCTACAATTTTCATAGTCATGAAAATACAGAAAACTCTTTGAATGAGAAGGTGTGTCTAAACTTTTGGTCTGTACTGTAGGTGGTGGCGGAAATCCTGATGGAAGTAGGGCCCGCAATCCTTTGTGTCGGTAGCACCAGTGCTATCCCAGGGTACAACTTGCTCCTAGCCTCCACAGCGTTCACCCAGTGTGCCGTCGGGGAAATGTATCGTCCCTGGCTAGAAGCGCTTGTCTATGTGTCAGTCGTTAAGTGGACCTTCCCAGTAAATGCGTTGGAGCGGGTTATTTTTCGGGACACATGCTGGTGTAAGGCGGTGAGGGCACAGCGGCAAAAATAGTGGCGGCCAGGTACTAAGTAACAAGGGACAGCCGTCGCCATCAGACTGTGAAAAGCCTCATTGTCCACAAGCTACATTTTCAGCGCCAATTTGTAAAGGTGTGTATTTAATGCTATGGCCTGTGGGTGGGTGTGTTGCTTGGGTATTTGCGATTTTGTTCAAAGGCCTGGGGTATGGACATCTGTATGCTGCGCTGGGACACAGAAGTGGATGTGCTCGCTTATGGTGCTTGCGAGGGTCCAGGTGCAGGGTGGGAGGCATCTGGCCCTGCGTCTTGGCTAGCATGTAACACAGGGAAGAGGTAGTGGTGTGACCCGCAGACACCGATTGTGGATCCAGGCATTTGGCCCACCTATTAGGGTGCTTTGCTGCCACGAAGATCATGCTGGTGGTGGTCAGGTTGCTAGTGTTCATGCCCCTGCTCATTTTGGTATGGCACAGGTTGCAAATGACAATTCTTTTATCGTCCACACTTGTTGGTGTGGCCTGGCTTCTCCCTTTTGCCACCCCACTGCCTCTTCCAGCCTGTTGCGGTGCTGCAGATCCCTCTCCCTCTGTAATGCTGTCCTCGCTCTGCTTGCCTCCTTCCCATGTTGGGCCAGTGATTTCATCGTCCACCACCTCCTTTTCCACTTCTTCACTCTGGTCCTCCTCCTGACAAGTTGACCTTCAGTGCTGCTGACACTCAAAAACATTTGGGGTGAGGGTCTACTGCTGATCTGACCGTCTAAAACATTAGGGGCGAGTGCCTGCTGCTGAGCTGACCGTGTAAAACATTCGGGACGAGTGCCTGCTGCTGATCTGACTGTGTAAAACATTAGGGGTGAGGGTGTCCTGCTACTTGTGCTTTATATACAAGTAAATATATGTTTCCTAACAATATTTCCTCTAAAATCGATGATATCTTCTGTTTTTGGGGGTATTATTGTCATTCTGTAAAAGTGGCGTAATAGTCGGACATCATCGTTAATAGCAGCGACTTCGGTGTCCAAGATGCATCCAGACATCCTCTCCATGCTGTTCCCTCACCATTTCAGTGGTATGAACCAGACACCCTCCCCTCTGCAGAGCAGGGGGTGCCTGGTCTTCTCCCATTGACTTCCATTATACTCGGGTGCTCGGCCGAGCACTTGAGCACCACCTAGTGTTCGGCCAGAGCACCCGAGCATCGCGGTGCTCGATCATGACTAGAAATAACATAATACAGCACAAAATACTGCCTCAGCAGAATTAAATACCACAATGCAACATAAAATACTGCTCCTCTGAGGACAACGATGCAGTTGAATTCAGTAGGGTATCTGCTGCTGCCGGCCAGGTGCATAGGTACCTGGTGTTCTGAGAGCTAATTAATGCTAAGAGCATCAGATTGTTATGTACCCTGCTGTTGGCCGTCAGAAGGGCTTGGACAGCCCTATGGGCATCAGCCCAAACGGAACTGACTGTGTAGGGTCTATGGCCAGACTGCCCCTGGCTGAAGACATCTGTGTTGGTCTCATGTTCATATTTGCCTGCACTGCTAAGAAAAGTTATGTTTAAATATTTGAAAATTAGCCTCTAGGAGCAATGGGGGAGTAGCCGTTACACCTAGAGGCTCAGCTCTCTCTGCAACTGCCACACTCTCTCCACTTTGACGTTTTTACTGCCTGGCCCTGTGAATCAAAGTGCAGATGGTGTGGCAGGTGCAGAGAGCAATGGGGGCACATATGGACATGCAATGGGGGCACATATGAATATAGAACCAACACAGATGCCTTCAGCTGCCAAGAGCACATGCAGCCGGTCAGCCAGGTTCATAGGTACAAAGCTGCTGACAGATGCCCTTTAAATGATATCTAGGAACTAGGATTATCAATCGCTCTGCATGCTCAATATTTTTGTAAAAGTTCTATAGGACTAGAATTATATTGGCTGCAGAGGTTGTAGTCAGGCCCTGGGACCAGAGAGAACCCTATGCCACAATACATCACACCAAGAGACACCAAAAAAATCTGAGGTGTATATTGTAAATGGTTTGTAGTGTAATGTAATGTAATGTAATGTCATGCTATACACTTTGTTTACCAGCAGATGGGTACAGTTGGCAGTGTTTGGCAACAGGAATTGAACTTACCATCCCATTCCTCCTCTCTTGGTAGGAGTGGCCTACGAGCCAAGAGAGGGGCAGAGCTAGTTTAGAGTTGTAGAGAGGAAAATTAGGAGTGATGGAGCATGTGACCCATCTCTCACTCCTCCAGGCGATGAGGACCATAGAAGTGGCTCATCTAGGAGAACAACTGCACCAGAAAGCCTGCAGGGTCGCAGGGCATAGAAGATTTGTAAACTACAGTGTATTTGCGTCAGCAGAGCGATTAAGAAATCAAGCTATCAAGACTACACTGCAAGGTGGTGGGAAACACGTTAAGGCCCCTTTCACACGAGCGTGACGGATTAGGTCAGGATGCGTTCAGGGTGCGTTCAGGAAAACTCGCACCATTTTGCAAGCAAGTTCAGTCAGTTTTGTCTGCGATTGCGTTCAGTTTTTTCCGCGTGGGTGCGATATGTTTTGATGCGTTTTTCACGCACGTGATAAAAAACTGAAGGTTTACAAACAACATCTCCTAGCAACCATCAGTGAAAAACGCACTACATCCGCACTTGCTTCAGGATGCAATGTGTTTTTCACTGAAGCCCCATTCACTTCTATGGGACCAGGGCTGTGTGAAAACGCAGAATATAGAACATGCTGTATTTTTCACGCAACGCAAAACTGATGCGTGAAAAAAAACGCTCATGTACACAGACCCATTGAAATGAATGGGTCAGAATTCAGTGCGGGTGCTATGTGTTCACGTCACGCATTGCACCCGCGCGGAAAACACGCTCGTGTGAAAGGGGCCTAAGACACCATCAACACAGTTCAGGACAGGCATAGCTAGAAGCCTGTATCATACAGTGGACATCTACAAACACAGGTGCCAGATTACAGCTGTCTTAACATTGCCCGCCACTGTATCACCTTATCTTGAAGGAGATAATTGCACATTGCTGCTGGATGTGCCGCTATTTGTTTTTTTGCACTCAGTAAAGAAAGATGTTTTAAAAATTCTGCCTGGTTCCTTCCATTCACCTTTTCTTTCACCGTACCGAACCCCAAGGAGCAATGGCCTGAGGTAGGACACCATGATATAACAACATCTCATCAGTGCCACTACCACTCCCATCCCCTGCACCGGCTTCTCCGGGGTTCACTGCACATACTGTATACTGTACTAAAATCTAAAGGATCTAATTTAATACCAAAATTTCAATGGCCAGAACCCAGGACCTACATGCCTCATCAAAAATGATATACTGTACAGAATAAAAAAAGTAATATAGTAAAATGCACATGATCACTCCAGAGAGCATTTTTAACTGATTTTACTCACTTATATAGCACTGGCATATTTTGCAGAACTTTAAGTACATTAACATCACATACTATTCCCAGTGGGTCTCACAAGCTAAACTCCCTATCAGTACATACTGTATGTTTTTGAAGCATGGGAAGAGACCCATACAAACATAGGAAGAGCATACAAACTCCATACAGATGTGGTCCTTGGTTGTATTTGAACCTTGGACCCCAACACTGCAAGATACCACTGCGCCACCATGCTGCGTACATTTATACCCAATAATACCAGAACAAGCAAAACTCAATTGGAGTACCCTGTTAGAAAGAAGAAATAAAAAGTCTTGAGGGGGGCCATGATCACTGTATGTATGTAGTACTCACATGTAACACAATCAAAGGGGTTTTCCAGCTTTTCCTGAGTGTTGGCCTATCCTAAGGATAGGCCATTCCTAGCTGATTGACAGGGGTCTGACACCGGCATCCTCACTAATCAGCTGCTTGAGTGTAGCTCCATCACTGGGAATACATAGATCTGTAAACTTTGTAGTGGAAAGAGCTCATCTCTGCAGTACTACTCCCATTGACTTCAGTGGGAGACATGCTGTAGTAATTAGCTCCCTCCAATACAAGATTGGTTCCAGCACCGACTTCCTGAGCTACCTCTGAACAGCTGAACGGTGGGGGAGCGGGATGTCAGAACTCTGCCGATTAGCTAGTGATGGTTTATACTGAGGATAGTCCATCACTTAATAAAAGCAGGACAACACCATTAAGGATGTTGTCATCAGTGGTGATCATCTTATCATGGGTCTAAGACTTGTCTCCTGAATTACTTTGTGCTTTTTACTTGTTTTTAATTTTTGATGTCTTTTGCCTTTTTTTGTATTTTCAATAAGACTATATCAATTTTGTATGTTTGAGGAGGCGCACTCGAATAGGTATGTGTTCTTTTGTTCTTTTTTGGTTCCTTCTGGTACTGGTATTTATCTATTGTAGATTTGTGGTGCCCACACAGTATTGCTTGAATAGAGTACAGAAAATCACATCAGCATTATCGATGTTACGTAAAATCAGGGTGATGCCCAAACATTAGTGCCCAAGAGCTTCAAGTGACAACTTGGTCCACTCCTTGACTTCTATTGTTCTGTTAATCTTCATATGTATTCTTTTTTTTTATTTGAATTAAGTCTAAACTTGATATTAAAAGGTAAACCAGGATTAAAGACCGGACACAACAATGCCTGTTGATTATGCGCTACAAAATAGTGCAGACCTTGGGCCAACACCTTGATGTCAGTTGACATAACTTCTATAAAGATATTGACGTGACAGAAAGATCTTTCACCTAGAGTTTATTAGCCAACAACCCCGTGGATCTGATTGAATACAAACTGCAAATACAGCATGAAAAAGTTTGGGAAAGTTGTGACTTTTTTGCAGTGTCTCAGGTCAGCAGTTCCCATGGGAGAGGGTTCCTGTGGGACAAGAGTTAAAAAACCTGGAGCGACTGACAGATCGGCTCAGTCAAGTTGAAGATATCAGTCACTGCTCTTTCATCCTACTCCTGCCTTCCCCACGAGTCTCCAACACGCCCTTTGATTTACAGCCGCTCTCTGCATTTTCTGAAGGGGCCCCTTCTCCCTTTCAAATGCAAATCTTCGGAAGCCTTAATTAATCAGATTTCAATTTCCTTTAATTTGACAAGATAGCCATCTCTCTGCCTCTCACTCTCTCTGTAACCAGAGCGGCCGCCGCTGGGAGATTTCTTCTCTTATTTTTTGCCTTTTTTTTCTTCTTCTTTGGTTTTCAAGCAGCAAAAAGTCATTATCAATTAGGCTGATTTGCATATTTATTAGGTTAATGGGTCCCAATGAATCATTTTGCTGTGGGGGGTAGCCGGGGAGGGCGTTTTCCTATGCCGAGTTATATGGATGGGCACCTGCAACAGTGTCAGATTTAACTATACCACTGCTGTATGCCTGCCATGCAGTAGGCTCTCAATGACAATACTGAGTCAGGAGGCAAAAAGCAAATCCCATTTAGTTTATTCCCTAAATTGACCTTAATTTAGGATTACCATACCTAAGAGGCGATTAGCACACCCCGGGATAACATGTTAATTGGAGTCTGTGTAGATACTACACAATTTGTTAAAGTAAAACTGATTAAAGAGTTATAAGACATATATTGTTTTTGAGGGTTTTCTTTCCGGTAGCATGTGCGGTAAATTAAATTCCAAATCATTAATACTTAAAATAGTTATAGGGCAAATTCCATTTTTATTATACAAGAGGAACCTTTTTATGTTCTTCAAAATTATTAAAAGCGTCTTAGAAATTTAGTTCTAATACAATGTTCTCTCTACCCTGTAGTACTTTCTATTTGCTCAGTTAGAATGAAGTCCCTGGTGGAGACGCATGACATTAGAGACAAGGAAGGCCATAGGATGTGTATTATGTGACTGTGTGAAACTTTGGGCAGCATAATACTGTACATCTTAAAGGGGCTTACAAATCCCCATGCATGTGCAGCAAAAAACTGCCAAAATCCAAATTAGAGTATGGCCACACTGAGGTCCTCATTAGTTTAATTAGAGCTTGCTAGAGCTTGTGCGGCAGCGTGGTACTCAATCGTAGTTGGAAAATTTTGATGGCACACCAGGAAAAACGTGGTTCCTCAGCAAACTGGTACCCTGATGAAAGCCTTATGGCCAAAAAAATTCAGAATCGAGGTACAGTATGTACTGGGAATTTACAGAATAAAGATTAAAAAACACTTAGTACTCAGTTGTAGCACAGCCATGTCACATCTGTGGCACACGACTGTCACAAATGATTGTACCCTGTTAGCTCTCAGTTGGAGTTCCTGATAGAATGGGATTTGTTGTCTTAGGCAACTGTTCAGATGGTGCGGTACTGCGTGGTGGCCTTTGTTTTTGTGGCGTAGTATGGTATGGTACTAGTGAGGTGGTGGGACCCAGTGCTAGGGTTGGCATTGTCAGACAGCAGGGTTGCTGTTTGACACCTGGGTCCCGCCGCTCACTAGGGCAGTGCCACGTTGTCGCTGCGCAGTGCTGCGCCAAATTTTAGAGCAGGTCCCACTCCTAGAGACAACCTTGACGCAGTGAGTGGGCTTATGCCTTTTGATCAAAATCTACACTATTGCCTCTGGTATAGCATGCAGTACAGGGGTGGTGCATCAAAAATTGCACTGAGAAGCGGTTTGAATTTTGCTGAGAAGCAGTGATAGATCAAAAGCAAAGTATGCGGATGTGTGATCCAGTTCTGTTTTCTCCTGTGATGCCCTTACAATTTTTGCTGTGGCCATTCCACATGGTCCATAAGGTCCTTGGCATTGTCACTTATATTTCCATCTCAAATAGAGATGAGCGAGCATACTCGTCCGAGCTTGGTGCTCGTTCGAGTATTACGGTACTCGTAAGTGCTCGCTGCTCGGACGAGTATCTCGCCATGCTCGAGGAAATGGCAACTTCCGCATTGTGCATTTTTGGCGCCTATAAACTCAGCCAATCACAAGCCAGGAGACTCTGCGGTACACCCAGCATCACGTGGGGCCCTTACATGTCGATAGCAGGGGTTGGCTGGCCTGATCAGGTGACCCTGGAATATACTAGTGACTGGCCGCAGTGCTCGGCTCAGATGCTGTCTGGATGTCGTTAGGGATAGAGCTGCTGCGTTTCAGGGAGAGTGTTAGGGCCTGCATTTAGTTCTTTGTTAGGCAGGAGTGATCTCACAAGAACCCAACAGCCCTTCTAAGGGCTACAAGAAATTTTTTTTTTGTCTCCTGGCTTGGCTGGCTGGCACTAGTAGTGCAGCTATCGCCATATATAACCTTTTTTTTTAATTGTTCTATCTCAGTGATACAAATCCATTTCATACAGCAGTGTGGAATCATTCTGTGTGTCACAGTTCAGCTGTCCACTCACTACAATCCGTATTTTCTGTCCAGTTGACACATTCTGTACGTCACTTAATTAAACCAGGTCTTTTGCTCTCACTCATACAGCTAGATCACAAAAATCTCTGTGCGACATTTGTCTGGGTTGCAGTCAAAATAGCCACCATCAGCCGGGGCTGAGTTAGCTCTCTGATAGTTTCTGCACGTCACGTTAAAAAAATAAACAAAACTAAAAAAATATATAAAAAAAAAGATATAAAAAAATAGTTTTTTTGTTGTTTTATCTCAGTGATACAAATCCATTTCACACAGCTGCGTGGAACCATTCTGTGTGTCACAGTTCAGCTGTCCAATCACTACAATCCGTATTTTCTGTCCAGGTGACACATTCTGTACGTCACTTAATTAAACCAGGTCTTTTGCTCTCACTCATACAGCTAGATCACAAAAATCTCTGTGCGACATTTGTCTGGGTTGCAGTCAAAATAGCCACCGTCAGCCGGGGCTGAGTTAGGTCTCTGATAGTTTCTGCACGTCACTTTAAAAAAAAAACTAAACTAAAAAAAAAATATAAAAAAAAAGATATAAAAAAAATAGTTTTTTTGTTGTTTAACTCAGTGATACAAATCCATTTCACACAGCTGCGTGGAATCATTCTGTGTGTCACAGTTCAGCTGTCCACTCACTACAATCCGTATTTTCTGTCCAGGTGACACATTCTGTACGTCACATAATTAACCCTTACAGTACCAGCGCCGTACATGTACGGCGCTGGTACGATGCGGGCACATGGCGCCCGCTCGCGGGTGCGGCGGGCGTCATGGCCGGCAAGTCTCTGCTGTTTCTAACAGCAGAGACTTGCCGCTACCTACTGTATCGGCGGCGTCTTCCGGGGTGACTAGATGCCGTGATCACACGTGATCACGGCATCTAGTTGCGTCTAAACCCGGAAGCGTTCGCTTCCGGGTGGTGTACAGACACCCCGTGTGGCCAATCGGGGTGTCTGTACACCATATGAAAACTGTAATCCTCGCTGGTGAGGATTACAGTTTTCAAAGTGCAATTCTTATTCTGGCCACTAGATGACAGGCCAGGATAAGAAATGAGCAATTCATGGATTTAACTGCCTCTAGTAAATCCATGATTGCTCATAAAGAAAATTAAAAAGCCACAATATATAAGCTCATATTTGAGCATTCAAATAGTAAAAATAAAATAAAAACAAAATGTTAAAAAATATATAAAAAATAAAAAAAATATAAAAGTTCAAATCACCCCCCTTTCCGTATAAGTAAAAAATAAATACCTAAATAACACTAAATATAGACATCATGGGTATCACCGTGACCGAAAACGCCCGTAATTTTAAAATATAAAAAAAAAAATTCAATACGGCGAATTGTGTGGCGGAAAAAAGCGTCCAAATGGCGATTTGCCGTTTTTTGTCGCTTTTTTTTTCTAAAAAAAATTAAATAAAAAGTGATAAAAAAGTCATACACACCCCAGAATGGTATTAATAAAATCTTCAGATTGTCCCGCAAAAAATGAGCCCCCATACAGCTCTGTACACATAAATACCAAAAAGTTATAGGGGTCAAGATATGACAAGGAAAAAAAAAAAAAAAAAAAGGGCAACTTTCTAATTTTTTTTCACTATCAAAACGCAGGAAAAACTATACATATTAGGTATTGCCGGATTCGTACTGACCAGTAGAATGAAAATAACGGGTCAGTTTTAATGCACATCGAACGCTGTAAATAAGAAACCCGTAGAACTGTAGCGGAATAGCGTTTTTTTTGCAATTTCACCTGATTTGGAATTTTTTTACCGCTTCCCACTACACCATATGCAATATTAAATGGTGGCGTTGGAAAGTACAACTTGTCCCGCAAAAAACAAGCCATCATACAGCTATGTGAACAGAAAAATAAAAGAGTTATGGCTGTTTGAAGGCAGGGAGCGCAAAACGAAAATGCATGACCGAAAAAACCTCCGGTACTGAAAGGGTTAAACAAGGTCTTTTGCTCTCACTCATACAGCTAGATCACAAAAATCTCTGTGCGACATTTGTCTGGGTTGCAGTCAAAATAGCCACCATCAGCCGGGGCTGAGTTAGCTCTCTGATAGTTTCTGCACGTCACGTTAAAAAAATAAACAAAACTAAAAAAAAATATAAAAAAAAAGATATAAAAAAAATAGTTTTTTTGTTGTTTTATCTCAGTGATACAAATCCATTTCACACAGCTGCATGGAACTATTCTGTGTGTCACAGTTCAGCTGTCCAATCACTACAATCCGTATTTTCTGTCCAGGTGACACATTCTGTACGTCACTTAATTAAACCAGGTCTTTGGCTCTCACTCATACAGCTAGATCACAAAAATCTCTGTGCGACATTTGTCTGGGTTGCAGTCAAAATAGCCACTGTCAGCCGGGGCTGAGTTAGGTCTCTGATAGTTTCTGCACGTCACTTTAAAAAAAAAACTAAACTAAAAAAAAAATATAAAAAAAAAGATATAAAAAAAATAGTTTTTTTGTTGTTTAACTCAGTGATACAAATCCATTTCACACAGCTGCGTGGAATCATTCTGTGTGTCACAGTTCAGCTGTCCACTCACTACAATCCGTATTTTCTGTCCAGGTGACACATTCTGTACGTCACATAATTAAACCAGGTCTTTTGCTCTCACTCATACAGCTAGATCACAAAAATCTCTGTGCGACATTTGTCTGGGTTGCAGTCAAAATAACCGCCGTCAGCAGGGGCTGAGTTAGGTCTCTGATAGTTTCTGCACGTCACGTAAAAAAAAAAAAAAAAACTATAAAAAAAATATAAAAAAAAAAGATATAAAAAAAATTGTTTTTTTGTTGTTTTATCTCAGTGATACAAATCCATTTCACACAGCTGCGTGGAACCATTCTGTGTGTCACAGTTCAGCTGTCCACTCACTACAATCCGTATTTTCTGTCCAGGTGACACATTCTGTAAGTCACTTAATTAAACCAGGTCTTTTGCTCTCACTCATACAGCTAGATCACAAAAATCTCTGTGCGACATTTGTCTGGGTTGCAGTCAAAATAGCCACCGTCAGCAGGGGCTGAGTTAGGTCTCTGATAGTTTCTGCACGTCACGTTAAAAAAAAAAACAAAACTAAAAAAAAAATATAAAAAAAAAGATACTAAATTACAAAAATCTCTGTGCGACATTTGTCTGGGTTGCAACTAAGCAGACCAAGTCTGCCTAATCTAATAGTTTCTATGTAATTGCTCCATACTGCACGGTACGTAATAACATACGTAATTTTGATCTAACTTATCCACCTGTATATTCACTTGTTTAGACTGAACAAGTTTGTGGGTATCAGTACAGCAGGCCCATTTATTTTATTTTTTTTATATAATACACTTATATACAGAAAATGTTGAACCCCAGGGCTAAGGGTCGAGGATGAGGGCGTGGGCGTGGGCATTCAATTACTGCAGGGGGCAGAGGCCGTGGTCCTGGGCAGGGTGAGACAGTACCTGCTGATGAGGGAGCTGTGGAACGCCGCAGAGCTACACTCCCTAGCTTCATGTCTCAACTTACAGGGACACGTGGTAGAGGACTGTTGAAACCACAACAGTGCGAACAGCTGATGTCGTGGATTGTGGACAATGCTTCAAGTAATTTGTCCACAGTCAGTCTTCCACGCAGTCCACCCACGTTACCCACGGGAGCACCCTCTGGCTCCTCCACCTCAACCTCCTTCCCCCCAGTCTGCCCCCTCCCAGGAAAATTTGGAATGCGATCCGGCATACTCTCAGGTACTGTTTTCTGTACCCTTCCCAGAGTCACAAACCACTTCTCAGGTTGCTGCTGACCTCATTCCCGATGCCCAAGTTTTCCAACTGTCGCAGTCTGTGGGTGATGATGATGATGATGACAATGTTGACTTAGTGGAAGAAGTTTGTAAAGAGGTGTTGGACGATGAGGAGACACGGTTGTCAGACAGTGGTGAAGTTGTTGTCAGGGCAGGAAGTCCGAGGGGGGAGCAGACTGAGGAATCGGAGGATGACGAGGTGACTGACCCAAGCTGGGTTGATAAGCCGAGTGAAGACAGTGCTTCTGAGGCGGAGGCGAGCGCTGCACCAGAACAGGTTGGAAGAGGCAGTGGTGTGGCCAGAGGGAGAAGCAGGGCCAGAGCTGGTGCATCAGCAGCAACTGTTTCACGTAGTGAAGCTCCCATGGCGAGGCCTAGATGTTTGCAAGTCTGGAGGTTCTTTAAAGAAAGTGAGGATGACCGACGGACTGTGGTGTGCAACCTGTGCCACACCAGGATCAGCAGGGGTGCCACCACTACTAGCCTAACCACCACCAGCATGCGCAGGCATATGAGTGCTAAACACCCCACTCAATGGAACCAAGGCCATTCACCACCTCCTGCGGGTCACACCACTGCTCCTTCCCCTGTGTCACTCGCTGCCTCTGCTAGTCAACCCCCTGCCCAGGACCCCGGCACAAGCGCCTCCCGCTGGAAAACCACACCTTCGCCTCCACGATCCTCCACAGTGTCCACCAATGTGTCCCAGTGCAGCGTTCAGCTGTCTTTACAGCAGACCCTGGAGCACAAGAGGAAATACAGTTCCACCCACCCACATGCCCAAGCCCTCAACGTCCACATCTCCAAATTGCTGAGCCTGGAGATGCTGCCCTATAGGCTGGTAGAGACCGAGGCCTTTCGCAATCTCATGGCGGTGGCTGCCCCTCGGTATTCGGTCCCCAGCCGTCACTATTTTTCCCGATGTGCCATCCCAGCCCTACACCAGCACGTGTCACAGAACATCATCCGTTCCCTGACCAACGCTGTTTCTGAGAAGGTCAACCTAACCACGGACACGTGGACAAGTGCTGCCAGGCAGGGACACTATATCTCACTGACGGCACATTGGGTTAACTTGGTGAAGGCTTGGACCGAGAATGACCCTGGGGCCGCTCATGTACTGCCCACACCGAGGATTGCGGGGCCTACCTCGTTCACGGTCTCTCAGACGTACTATGCCTCCTCCTCCTCCGACCCTTCCTCCTCCTCCTCCACCGAATTACCATCCGTGGGCACGGCGCATTCAGTCGGTAGCTCTAGGCGCAGCAGCAGTGCCGTGGGTAAGCGCCAGCAGGCGGTGCTCAAACTGCTGAGCTTAGGTGACAAAAGGCACACCGCCCAAGAGCTGTTACAGGGCATCACGGCGCAGACCGATGTGTGGCTGGCACCGCTGAACCTCAAGCCAGGCATGGTTGTGTGTGACAACGGGCGTAACCTGGTGGCGGCTCTGCAACTCGGCAGACTGACACATGTGCCATGCCTGGCCCACGTGTTCAATCTAATAGTTCAGCGGTTCCTCAAGACATACTCCAATCTGTCTGATTTTCTCAAAAAGGTGCGCCGCATCTGTGCGCATTTCCGCAAGTCGACCACAGATGCTGCCACTCTCAGGGCAGCGCAGCGCCGCCTACAACTGCCCGCTCACCGACTGTTGTGCGACGTGCCCACGAGATGGAATTCGACATTAAACATGTTATCCAGAGTTTACCAGCAGCGCAGAGCGATTGTAGACTGCCAGATGTCAACTTCCACCAGAACTGGTAGTCAGGTCAGTCAGATTCCTCAAGTCTACAATGAGGAGTGGACGTGGATATCTGATATCTGCCAGGTGTTGTGCAACTTTGAGGAGTCAACACAGATGGTCAGCGGCGATGCCGCCATTATCAGCCTCACCATCCCGCTGCTTTGCCTGTTGAAAACTCACTGCTCAGCATGAAGTCGGATGCTTTGCGCTTGTCACAAGAGACGGTGGAGGAAGATACGTCGCTTGATAGCCAGAGCACCCTCCGGTCTGTTTCTCAGCGCGTATCGGAGGAGGAAGATGAGGATGAGGAGGAAGAGGAGGAGAATGTCTGCGAGACAGAAGAGGGTACCAGTGCTCAGTCCTTCTTAATACTTGAGCGTGTATGGGCTGAAGAGGAGGACTTGGAGGAGGAGGAGGAAATGGAGAGTCAGGGCAGTGAGGAAAGGGAATTCTTGCGTGTTGGGGCGCACATGGCAGACTTCATGTTAGGCTGCCTATCCCGTGACCCTCGCGTTAGAAGCATTTTTTCAAACACCGATTACTGGGTGTTCACTCTCCTGGACCCACGGTACAAGCAGAACCTTTCCACTCTCATCCCTGCAGAGGAAAGGAGTATGAGAGTGAATAGATATCAACAGGCCCTGGTGCACAAGCTGAAACAATCCTTCCCATCTGACGCCGCTAGCGGCAGAGGGTATGGTTCTGTGGGCCAAGTAGCGGGGGAGAGGAGGCGAGCAGGCAGCTTGTCCAGCACTGGCAGGGGAACGCTCTCCAAGGCCTTTGCCAGTTTTATGTCACCCCAGCAAGACACTGTCACCTGTCCCCAGTCTAGGCAGAGTAGGGGGGAGCTGTACAGAAAGATGGTGAGGGAGTACCTAGCTGACCATACCAACGTCCGTAGCGATCACTCTGCTCCATACAACTACTGGGTTGCAAAGCTGGACACGTGGCCTGAACTGGCGCTGTACGCCTTGGAGGTGCTGGCCTGCCCTGCCTCTAGCGTGCTGTCAGAGCAGGTATTCAGTGCAGCTGGTGGCGTCATCACCGATAAGCGTACACGCCTGTCAACTGACAGCGCTGACAGGCTGACAGGCTTAAAATGAACAAAGACTGGATTTCACCGGAATTCAAATCTTCTCCGGGGGAAAGCAGCTAAAGATTTACATTACTTATGTATCCGATTCCTCTTCTCTACTCCTCCTCTTCCTCCTCCTCCTTGTCATCTTTGCCTAACGCTGACCAAAAAAACACCATTTTTTAGAGGTCCAACTGGCACTCTTTTACCACAATTTTTCAGGAGGGCCCCTTACAGGCCCTCTCTTCAAACAATTTTTCCGGAGGTCAACCTACAGGCCCTCTCTCTAAATAATTTTTCTGGAGGTCCACCTACAGGCTCTCTCTCCAAACGATTTTTCCAGAGGTCCACCTACAGGCCCTCTCTCCAAACAATTTTTCCAGAGGTCCACCTACAGGCCCTCTCTCCAAACAATTTTTCCAGAGGTCCACCTACAGGCCCTCTCTCCAAACAATTTTTCCGGAGGTCCACCTACAGGCCCTCTCTCCAAACAATTTTTCCAGAAGTCCACCTACAGGCCCTCTCTCCAAACAATTTTTCCAGAGGTCCACCTACAGGCCCTCTCTCCAAACAATTTTTCCAGAGGTCCACCTACAGGCCCTCTCTCCAAACAATTTTTCCGGAGGTCCACCTACAGGCCCTCTCTCCAAACAATTTACGTCTTTTTCCTCTCTTTCTCTCTCCAAACTATTTTTCCGGATAGCTGCCATATACGGTATTAAACTGAGTAGTATACAGAGAACACATGCCACACTTGATCGAGCTCATAATTTACAACTGTACCGGTTGATGCTAAATTTTTAAGTTGGGGTCCTGCGTCGTTATTCGAACTCCATCCGGCTGTTGTCACCACCACACACGCTAGCCAAGGGGGCACTCCTCTGGCTCTTCCAGCTCAACCTCCTTCCCCCCAGCCTGCCCCCCACCTACAGGCCCTCTGTTCAAACAATTTATGTCTTTTTCCTCTCTTTCTCTCTCTCCAAACTATTTTTCCGGATAGGTGCCATATACGGTATTAAACTGAGTAGTATACATAGAACACATACCACACTTGATCAATCTCATAATTGACAATTATACCGGTTGATGCTAAATTTTTAAGTTGGGGTCCTGCGTCGTCATTCGAACTCCATCCGGCTGTTGTCACCACCACACACGCTAGCCCAGGGGGCACTCCTCTGGCTCTTCCAGCTCAACCTCCTTCCCCCCAGCCTGCCCCCCACCTACAGGCCCTCTCTCCAAACAATTTACCCGGGTAGGGGACGTATTAGATATTGTACTGATTTTTTTTGGGTTCTTCTTTTAATTGCCTCGTGCGATAGACGGGAATCGAACCTGGGTCAACTGCTTGGGAAGCAGCTATGCTCACCACTACCACCGACAGCCACAGCAACTGATAAGAACAGATACTAAACTTGATGTCAGCCAACATTTCGACAATCGATAACCCGAAACGGGCCCGCCGTCAAGCCCGGCGTTCGGCCACCCTGAACATTTCACATACTCTGACCGAGTCTGACCCTGGGGCCGCTCATGTACTGCCCACTTGGAGGATGTTTCACCTCCTGCTACCTCAGTCTAACTCAGTCACTCTGTTGTCACCGCCATGCTGCGTCTGGCTAAATTTTTGGGTGGCTCACCTGCTACTTCATGTAACTTGGTCACTTGTTGGTGTCACCGCCATGCTGTGTCAGGCTTATGCCTGCATCGTGTGGCTGGGGATAGGAGACCAGTGCCAGCATGGGTGATGGACCTTCGTTGCACCTAGTTGGGTGCTTCTTTATATATTCCCACCATGCCAGCCATGGGTTGTACATTAATAACAGGGAAAACAAATAAAATATTTTACAGAAGGGTCAACTACAGACACTCCTAGACAATTTTACATGAGGGAGTGTCTCCCCGTCTGCCATCGTGTTCGGTCAGGCTGTCAGTAGGTACACCACCTCTGTCGTCTGCAGAAGCGGCCACTATGAGGAAGGTCACGGCAAGAACATCCCCTTTTCAATTGAGAGCAAATGTAGAATTGTAGGAGGATGACACTTTTCTTCCGCAGTGGATTCACCTTCCCCTTTATCATTGCCAGACAACAGTTGGTGAAAAAGTAATTGGCAATGATGAAGAAAATGTAACGTTGCAGTGGACCGTCTGTGATGCATGTTAGGCCAAGGAGCCCTTTTTAAATAATAAAGTGACTCTGCCCTGAGACAGAGTCACCGGGGATCACTGGACTCAGATCCTGAGTCACCCGAGCAGGGCAACCCAGGAACCAAGCAGCCGGAAAGGCAAGCTCCCGAAGGAGGACAGGGGATGAGCCCCAGTGCCCGAAGGCACGTGTGCACAAGCACACAATACTGAGCTCCCGAGGGAGGATAGGGGATGAGCCCCAATGCCCAGTAGGCAAATGCGCACAAACACTCAGTGCGCTCAAGTCTGGGACCAGCACAGGGTACCCAGCTCTCAATCGGACCACGTGTGCCGAGTTCCGCGCCTCCCGGAGGAGGTTGCAGCCCAACACACAATGTGGCCTCCAAACACACACACACTGGCGCACACTAGGGTTCCGCGCCTCCCGAAGGAGGTTGCAGCCCAACACACAACAACTCCTGCCTAGACCACAGACTACACCTAGTGTGCAACCAAGGTCCTAGTCACAAAGCAGAGCGACCGGGTCTCTAGCTTAGCAAAGCAACAACAAGGCACCGGCGCCTGCTGCCAATACTGAGGCGTTTTTATAGTGAAGCAACCAATTAACAGGGCGGTGCTTCCTGTGCAGGACTGGCGGATGTGACATCATCTGTAGCCTCGAAGTATGGGCACATGATCACCTCCTGGCGGAAGTGACATCACAGGCAGGGTCAAGGTCGGAGCTTATGACCACTTCCTGTGTCTGAACCAAAACCAAAGTGTCTTAAAGCGACAGTGTCGTAATTAGACTACAAGCGCGCGCGTGCACGGCTTCGGTGCCCGCGCCTTACAATGCAAAACCTATATATTCCCACCATGCCAGCCATGGGTTGTACATTAACTAATAACAGGGAAAACAAATAAAATATTTTACAGAAGGGTCAACTACAGACACTCCTAAACAATTTTTTAGGAGGGTCAACTTCGGACACTCCAAAACAAATTTTTTTGGAGGCTCGCCTACAGACATTTGACTGCTACCTCAATCTAACTTGGTCACTTGTTGGTGTCACTACGCTGTCACCATGATGTGTCAGGCTTATGCCTGCGTCGTGGGGAGGTGGATAGCACAGCAGTGCCAGCATGAGCAGTGGTGTCACCTGCAGGCGGTGATGGACCTTTGTTGCACCTAGTTGGGTGCTTCCCTAACATGTGATGGGTATTTGCCTCGCCTTTCTTGGTCTGGGTGAGCACAATTGCCATGAGGGTAACCACCAGGCTGTTGCAGGAGAATTTGGGGTAATGGTGGGATTAGGCAGCCTCAGAGGCATCCATGCATGCTGCCCCTGCTGTTTCCTGTCCATTTCCATGGTGTTTCCATCATTTTCTGAGGTTTCCAGGTTTTCACCCAGCCTTCCCTAGGCAGAGCCTTGGTCCCCTGCAAAAATGCTCGAGTCTCCCATTGACTTCAATGGGGTTCGTTATTCGAAACGAGCACCCGAGCATCGGGAAAAGTTCGACTCGAATAACGAGCACCCGAGCATTTTAGTGCTCGCTCATCTCTAATCTCAAACATTGGCTATGCCATACATTTCTATTAGATGTGGATCCTACTTCTGGGATCCCTGCCTATCTCTCCAACCCTTTCCCACCTTGATAAGGAAGTCAGGGGTAGCCTGGACTATGAAAGTAGTCGAGCTGGTAGTGCTATGATGTTTCCATAGCTCCAGTACAATTGAATGGGAATTCCTTAGCAAAGCAAGCTACTCTGATTCTATAATTCAGGAGCTATGGAAACAGCATAGCACTGCCTGACTTTTCCCATAGTCCAGAGCACCTCTGACTATGAGAGTTCCAGGTGGTCCCTGTTCTAGAGATAGGTGTGAACCCCAGAGATGGAACCCTCATCAATCAGACATCTATGATATATCCTGTGGATGAGCTATACATTTCAGATTAGATTAGAAAGGGGTTGTCCACATTTGGGGGGAGGAGGGGGGTTGGCAAACCCTCCCTCCTGGGCAGACCTGTGAAGGGAAGCATACTTACCTGCTTCCTGGCACTAGCTCTCAGCTCCTGAGCTCACCAGCCTCTACAGACACCTATGGTGGGGGAGTATCTCCAAGGGAACAAAATGATCAAGCATGTTAAAATCCATCCTTTTCTGCTATTGGGGAAAAGTTGGAAGACATTAAAGGGGTTGTGCACATTTGTGAGGTTTTTGGCAACCTTCTCTCTTAGGCAGACCTGTGATGCAAACAATACTTACCTGCTTCCTGACACTGGCCCCCGGTTGCTTAACTCCCTTGTTGTAAATTTCCTGTTTCACAATGCTGTTGTAGTCTGGGAGGTCTCCCCTTATACAAGTATGTTCCCGTTGTTTCAGGTGAGTTAGAAAGTACTCTTTCAATGTCAATTTAAGGATCTGGTACTCTGAAGGTCCAGTCTGACCCTGCACACTGACATTAGTTACCTTGTTTTGGAGAGATCTTCTGGTTAATTATTTCTGAATAAAATGGACAATGTTGTCCATCCTCCATGTGACTTTCTTTGTACTGTCCACTTATAGATAGAAAAGTATTTTATTTGTAAATCTACTATTGGAATGTATTTTATAATGTATGTGAGTAGTTGGCTTCGGGGAAGGCATATTAATGGCTGATATTCATTTTTCCTTGTATCACAGAGTGATCTCCAGAAGAGGTTCTGCGATGAATACAGATCAGATGGGACTACTTTGTATTTGATTACAGCTCTTTGAAATATCATTAAAAGCAGTTTCATAGAGTACATTTTATTAAGATTTCCTTGAAAAAAGGAGAATGGTCGAAACATAAATTGCCTAAAATTCAATATAAGATAATAAGAACTATTATGGAAACATTAACCACTTAAGGATCATTTTCATTTTTCCCTCCCCACATTCCAATAGCCATAACTTTTTTAAAATTTTACATTCACATAGCAAAAAAGGGATTATTTTGTGTGGGACAAATTGTATTTTTTAATAGCACCATATAATATACCATGACTGGTATTGGAACACAGGAGAACAATTCTTTGTGGGATGAAAATAAACAACAATTCCCACTGTTCAATGTGGGCTAGAAATGACATGACATCCTTATTCTGTGGGTAAATACAATCATGGCAATGCCAAATTTGTTAACTTTTGACATAACTTTTTATATTTCCATCTACTGAGCTGTATACAGGCTTGTTTTGCTGGGATAACTGTACATTTTATTGGTACCATTTTTGGGGTAGGTAAGGCTTTTTGAACACTTTTATTCAACGTTGTGTGAGACAAGATAACCAAAAATGGCAAATCATGTTTTTTTTAATTATTTTTCCTCTTATGGTGTTCACTTTTCCTGTGATGCGTATTATATTTTTTGATTGTTTATATGGAAAATTGGGAAAGGGGGGATTGAATTTTTCATATTTTTATGTTGTTTTTTTTTTTAATTTTTACATTTTTACACAGTAACTTTTAGGCTACTTGCACACTTGCGTTTGCAGGATCCGTTTGTGAGATCCGTCCAGGCTCTCACAAACGGATCAGTCATGATAATACAACCGTCTGCATCCGTTCTGAACGGATCCGTTTGTATTATCTTGTGTTATCTTTTACATAGCAAAGACGGATCCGTCTTGAACTCCATTGAAAGTCAATGGAGGACGGATCCGTTTTCTATTGTGTCAGACAAAACTGATCTGTTCCCCTTTGACTTACATTGTGAGTCATGACGGATCCGTTTGCATCAGTTTCCTCATGCGGACAACAAAACGCAGCAAGCAGCGTTTTAGTGTCCACCTCCAAAACGGAATGAAGCAAACTGAAGCAAAACTGATGCATTCTGAATGGATCCTTATCCATTCAGAATGCATTAGGGAAAAACTGATCAGTTTAGGACCATTTGTGAGAGCCTGTGACGGATCCTGCAAACGCAAGTGTGAAAGTAGCCTTAGTCCCCTGAGAGAACTTGTTAGGGTTTTTCAAGATATTTATACTGATGACCTACTGTATCCTCTGGACCTATCAGTATCTAATTGGTGGGGGCCCAACACCCAGGACTCCCGCCGATCAGCTGTTTGATATTGCAGCTCAATCCTTTTCACTTCAATAGGACTGAGCTGCACCTAGGGCATCTGATCAATGTACGTGACATCACATGGTCTATGCACAGCTGCGAGAAGGTCTCAATACTGCGAGCCCCGGTATCTTCTCAAACAGCTAATCAGTATAAAGATCTCGGAAAACCCCTTTAAACATGCAATCTTCAGATCATTTGTCCCATAGACCACAATAGAATACTATAGTGGTCTATTGGATTCTGAGATACAGCCTGCTGATCCATGCCTTGTGCATGGCTTTACAGGCAGTTAACCATGACAGGACCCCCACAAAATTTTTATCCTGCATTACACTACCATAAAAAAATCAATTGCACGAAAGAATAGAGATGAGGCAGTTGATTATAAATTAATTAAATTCGACCAGAATTTTTGGGGTGTTTACATTGTTTTTCACATAAGTAATTTAATTAACTCTTGATTCTGTAATTCTGATTTTGGGGTGAACAGGTTCTCTAGCAATCTATGTGGAATCAGCAGACGGTATAAAGGGAGTGCGCTCTTTCACTGTATAGTATAATCTTGGGCCACTGCATGGTATAACCATCCTTAGACAATTATATATGCAGATGTATTTTTTAAACAATCAGTGAAATAATTATTAAAATCAGCTCTGGAATCGCACTAGAGTTTTTAAACCGGTGTTGCATGACAATCTTTGCCGCAACATCCTTTGCACGACCAATGATCACATGTACTGTTACTCACAAGTACATGCAACCCCAGAAGAGCAAAAAAAATAAAAATAGAGCATTGTTGGATTTTTTGAGATTCTGAGGTCTGCGTTGTGGCAACTTATGACTTGCGTTTTGACCCCATTTAGTTTAATGGCAGCACTGCTACAGAGCAAGTCACTGTCTAGCCCCAGCCTTATTCTGATGGTAGTTTTGGATAGAATAAAAAGACAAATAAAGAAGTTTAATTTCACTTAAAAACTAAAGCATCGGTTTCAGGATACCCATCTGAGATCTCAGCAGGTTTTAGTCGTACACCTCCAGAGATAATATAAATTCATTATAAAAGAGCTGCATTGTATAATGATTGTAGAACTATCAGAATCTAGCTGAAGGGCACATCAAGCAAATTTCAAGAACATTACTAAAAGAAAGACAAATACAGTTACCTGAATAATTCACTGAACCAACAGCCAGGACTGGAACCATTCTCTCCCTGGCAGATATATGGATGTCAAACACATCACTACAATATGTAGAACTGGGTGTTCTTTAATTCAATGGCGTACCGCCAATGGCGGCAGACCACGCCATCGCTATGGGGCCTGTGAGGTTCGGGGGCCCGGCAGGGCTGAATGATCCCACCCCTTCACTTTATAGTCTTACAGCTTACAAGCCAACACTGCAGCAGAGGAAAGAAACATCATCTTATCTGATGTTCCCTCCTCCCCCGCCCCTCCTTCTGTATGTCCACTCACCCCTGCAGTCCAGGGATAGATCCTGCTGTGGGCTAAAGGACCTTCCTGATGTCATCCGCCCATGTGACCAGTGGGGGAGAAGCCAGAGGAGCAGAGAGCTGTGATGCTTTAGGGAGAGGAGCCAGGCTGGAATTTGGTGAGGCCTAGCTGTGTGTATGTCCCTGTGTGTCTGTCTGTCCCTGTGTATGTGTCTGTCCCCCCCGTGTGTTTCCCTGTGTGTCTGTCTGTCCCTATATGTGTGTCTGTCCCTGTGTGTGTGTCTGTCCCTGTGTGTGTCTGTCTGTGTGTGTTCCTGTGTGTATGTGTGTGTGTGTCCCTGTGTGTGTGTTCTTGCCCCTGTGTGTGTCCCTATCTCTGTCCCTGTGTGTGTGTCCCTGTCCCTGTGTGTCTCTATCCCTGTGTGTGTGTTCCTGCACCTGTGTGTGTCCCTATCCCTGTCCCTGTGTGTCCCTGTACCTTTGTGTCCCTGTGTTTGTCCCTCTGTGTGTCCCTATCCCTGTGCATGCCTGTCCCTGTGTGTGTGTTTGTCCCTGTCCCTTTGTGCCCGTGTCCCTGTGTGTCTTTCCCCCTGTGTGTGTCTGTCCCCACAGTGTTCCTATGTCTTGACGCAGCTGCATCAGAACATTCTGTGCAAGGGCAAGAAGTAGAAGATGGAAGATTAGGCAGAGCCGACAGCATGGAGTCTGTGAGAGAGGCACACTAAGGACGCAGATAACACTATCACATGATCTACACTAGTGCTATCTGTGGTTTTACATAGGACTGCAGGTAACACTACCACACGATCTACACTAGTATTTCTGTGGTTCTACATAGGACTGCAGGTAACACTAATATATATATATATATATATATATATATATATATATATATATATATCCATATATATGCAGTACAGACCAAAAGTTTTGACACACCTTCTCATTCAAAGAGTTTTCTGTATTTTCATGACTATGAATTAACACATGAATTAACACATTGGAATTATGTACTTAACAAAAAAGTGTAAAACAACTGTAAATATGTCTTATATTTTAGGTTCTTCAAAGTAGCCACCTTTTGCTTTGATTACTGCTTTGCACACTCTTGGCATTCTCTTGATGAGCTTCAAGAGGTAGTCAACTGAAATGATTTTCACTTCATAAGTGTGCCTTGTCAGGTTTAATAAGTGGGATTGTTTGCCTTGGGGTTGGGACCATGAGTTGTGTTTGGCAGAAGTCAGGTGGATACATAGCTGATAGTCCTACTGAATAGACTGTTAGACTTTGTATTATGGCAAGAAAAAAGCAGATAAGTAAAGAAAAACGAGTGGCCATCATTACTTTAAGAAATGAAGGTCAGTTAGTCCGAAAAATTGGGAAAACTTTGAAAGTGTCCCCAAGTGCAGTCGCAAAAACCATCAAGCGCTACAAAGAAACTGGCTCACATGAGGACCGCCCCAGGAAAAGAAGGCCAAGAGTCACTTCTGCTGCGGAGGATAAGTTCATCCGAGTCACCAGCCTCAGAAATCGCAGGTTAACGGCAGCTCAGATTAGAGACCAGGTCAATGCCACACAGAGTTCTAGCAGCAGACACATCTCTACAACAACTGTTAAGAGGAGACTGTGTGCAGCAGGCCTTCATGGTAAAATAGCTGCTAGGAAACCACTGATAAGGACAGGCAACAAGCAGAAGAGACTTGTTTGGGCTAAAGAACACAAGGAATGGACATTAGACCAGTGGAAATCTGTGCTTTGGTCTGATGAGTCCACATTTGAGATCTTTGGTTCCAACCACTGTGTCTTTGTGCGACGCAGAAAAGGTGAATGGATGGACTCTACATGCCTGGTTTCCACCATGAAGCATGGAGGAGGAGGTGTGATGGTGTGGGGATGCTTTGCTGGTGACACTGTTGGGGATTTATTCAAAATTGAAGGCATACTGAACCAGCATGGCTACTACAGCATCTTGCAGCGGCATGCTATTCCATCCGGTTTGCATTTAATTGGACCATCATTTATTCAGCAACAGGACAATGACCCCAAACACACCTCCAGGCTGTGTAAGGGCTATTTGACCAAGAAGGAGAGCAATGGGGTGCTACGCCAGATGACCTGGCCTCCACAGTCACCAGACCTGAACCCAATCGAGATGGTTTGGGTTGAGCTGGACCGCAAACTGAAGGCAAAAGGGCCAACAAGTGCTAAGCATCTCTGGGAACTCCTTCAAGACTGTTGGAATACCATTTCAGATGACTGCCTCTTGAAGCTCATCAAGAGAATGCCAAGAGTGTGCAAAGCAGTACTCAAAGCAAAAGGTGTCTACTTTGAAGAACCTAGAATATAAGACATATTTTCAGTTGTTTCACACTTTTTTGTTAAGTATATAATTCCACATGTGTTAATTCATAGTTTTAATGCCTTCAGTGTGAATCTACAATTTTCATAGTCATGAAAATACAGAAAACTCTTTGACTGAGAAGGCGTGTCCAAACTTTTGGTCTGTACTGTACACACACACACAATATACAGTTACAATAATTGTACTTTATATTTAGGTGAGGGGTCTAGTTCTGAGATTCGCTATGGGGCCCCTCGATTTCTATGTACGCCCCTGCTTTCATTAATAGCTTTCAGGCTAAAGGTCCCTTTACACAGACCAATTTAGCAAGCAATTATTGGGAACAAACTAAAAACGTTCATGATAATTGCCATATAGTCAGCAGAGATGAAGCTGCATTTACATGCAGCAATCATCTGCGCTGTATTGGGAAGAATGATCACTACTGCAGCTGCTCTCTCCCAAAGAGAATCATTGCTTCTGAGGCAGCAGATCCCACTTTAAACAAGATGATCTGTTTCCCCGAAACAATGACTTTAGGTCTCTTTATCGTCGGGTCAATTATCAGGAATGTGCTCTACAAACGCTCATGCCCAATAATTCACCCAGTGATCTGTTTGTGTATGAGAGGTTGGCCCATCTTGGAAACTGATGGTATAGAGCTAGGATATGCCATGAATGTAAGATAAGTGCGGGTCCCACCACTGGTATTTACTGCTACAGTATCTACAAAATGAGGCCCTGAAGTGAAGCAGAATATTGAAAGTAGGCAAGCGAGTGCATATGGCCATTTCTTGAAATCCCATAGTGGTGAATGGAGAGTGCACCGGCAAGCATGGTCACCTTTCCATCCACTGGTATGGGACTGCGGGAATAGCCAAGCGCTATTTTTGGAACTCTCTGTTCACTTTGGGGTCCCGTTCTGCAGGTAGGAGCGGGTACCAGACGTGTGACCCCCACCTATCTGACATTGATTGAATATTTTAGTGATATACTATCAATGTCCTAGATGGCAATAACCCTTTAACCAGCAATTTCAAGAATATAGATGGGCACAGCCCATACATTCAACCCAGAAGGGTTTGGGGTGCCCACCAGCGTTATGAACTGGAAGAAATGCATATACAGTAGTATGAAATGGTTGTCTTGTTTTAAAGGATGGAATAAAGTGAACTTTTAAAGACTGGTAAATGCTGTATCATCTGTCTTATATTTTAACAACTTCCAAACTGTCCCATCTTGTAGTCTCTTCTTCCTTGCTGGGTCAGAATATGTTCATGGTGAGATACTTCCTATTTCTTGCAGATATACCGTATTTTGCAGAGATTTTTTTGCCACAAGTGCAGTATTTATCTTTGTATGTTTGTACTTTATTTGTTGCCGGTGCAGCTTATACATTTGTCTTTATATACTGCACTGATATTTTTTGGGTGGATATTCATAGCTGCATAATTTGTTTGCATGAGTGTTGTATATAATTATCGTACTATTGTAGGGATGAGAGAATCAGTTCTGAATGAATTGGATCATTTTGAATTTCACCAAAATTCATCTGCCAAACGAATCAGAAGTTTTTGTACCAGTCGCGCAACAACAGCATCAGTGCCATTTTACTGTGAAAATTGGCTTGGAAAACAGGAGGGCGAATATAAATGATGGATCACATGGCACAGGGAGGGAGGGGGCTTGCCTTGACTGGCTTAGAGTCTGGCAGAGAGCCTGTCAGCTAATCAGGGGCAAGATTCTGGCAGGTCCTTTTGCTCAGAAGCAAAATGCACCATTCTTAGCCTAGCGTGCCATCTGATAAGAATGTGTGTTGGCTGTATCTGCCAAAAAGGTATTACACAAATTAGCAATCAAGTTGTGATAGGGGGAATATAAGAGAACAATAGAGAGTATAGGGGTATCATTACTTAGATTTAGTGTTTTATCATTAAAACATTAAAATACAGCTGCAACTGTCAAAATTCTGGAAAAAAAAAAACATACTTTTTTTTAAAGGGAAAGCCAGCCAGCCTTTTTGTGTAAAAACCTAAAGTTGCATACATTCTGCTGAAAACTCTAAGCAATTGCTCTTTTTTTTCCTAAAACCAATTTCCTATTTATCCACCATGTGTAACTGGTCATTCCAGTGCATTTCCATGCCTGTTTCACTTAATGTGTTATAATAATTTAAGATATGGTGCAGGTTCCCAAACACACTTTAATCAATAATTGCATTGATATACCCATTTTAGTGAATGTGTTGTATCACTTCAATATACAGTGCAGCGAATGCATTGTACGGTATTAATATTTCAATTTTATTCAAGGCATTATATTACCATTGTAAATTGTCAATACCAGTGTGCCGAGTGTTTGAAGAAGGGGTGGGATGTTTCATTGCGCCTCTCTTTTTTCTGGAAGTCTGTAAATTCCAGAAAAAACACCTGCATTTTTGGTACTGTTTAATAATCTGTATTCAAAGCCTATGTCTTTACTTTTATATAGGACTTTTAATAAAATTTCTGGTAAATGGAAGAGTGCAAAACGAAAGACCCATGTCTCATCATCTGAAAGTCAGAATGTGGTTAGTAGTGTGAACAGCAGTATCAGCACCAGACATCCGGCCAGTATTTGTAGTAGTAGGCCGCAGTTCTCCCTTGTGTCCAATAAGCACCACATTATTATTGAGAACAAACAGGATGACATTGCGGACTGGATGGCTTACTCCTCCTCTCAGTCACAGAAGGATGATGTCAAGGCCTCCTCTGAGTCTGACATCATGTCTTGGAGCCAGTGGTCACAGCATTCTTTCTTGTACTCCTTATTGGTTTTCATGAAATGACTTTTAGTTGCATCCTCTCTGTCTTCAGTGGCCCCAAGTGAGGAACCTTCTTTTTTCCTAAGAAGAGACAACAAAAGCACACGTGCTATGGAAGATATTCAAGATAATCTCCCCCATCTCTGGCTGCTGAGGGGAAAGAGACCTCAGAGAAGAAGGGCGGTGGCTGTGGCGGCAAAAAAGAGCTGAGAAAAAGCATGGCCAAAACCTCCAAGTAAATGACAAAGCCTTTATTGTTGTCAGTTCATGAACTGATGCCGCTGATACTGTCGACACCGGCTCAAAATGTGGGTTAAGCTTAGATGCAGCAAGCTCTGTGTAAATATGTCCCCCATGTTTTTTCTCCACAAGTCCAGCACACAAAATCACAGTTGTGTGCAAGATCTGCAGACTGAAAATAAGCCGTGGTATTTTAAACGCTGACATAGGTACCAGGGCTTCATTGCAGCACATGAGGTGGCTTCACCGGATACTGAGGGGAAAATAGATCTGGTCATTATCAGACTGGAATAATTCTGTCCTCCTTCTTTGTGGCAGCCAGCCCGCATCTTAAAGGGAGTCTGTCACCTCGTTTTCACCTATATAACTAACAGCACTGCCCCACAGATGATTGCATACACATCCCAGATATACCTGTGTGCACTTTGTGTCTGTATTACATGTCCAGAAAGAGCACTTTTATTCTTCAGGAAAACAGCTCCCAAGTGCCCGGCTCTGCTGCTGCTGCAAACCAGTCTGAAGAGGGGAGGGCTGCTTTAGCTGCTCATATCTTGGGATGGATAGCAGATAGAAAAATGGTTCTAACCTTCTTTGAAAGCTGGCATTACAAGCTTTAAAGTGACATCAACAACACATTATATCCAGTATATCAGAAGATATAGCTGTTAGTATTCGAGTCGGGAGAGAAAGCTGTTTTTAGTTTCACTTTCAGCCGGGCACTTGTGAGCTGTTTTCCTGCAGAATAAAAGTGCTTTTTCTAAACATGTAATACAGACACAAAGTGCACACAGGTATGTCTGGGATGTGTATGCAATCTTCTCTGGGGCAGTGCTGTTAGTTATATAGGTGAAAATAAGGTGACAGACTCCCTTTAAAGCATTACAGTCTCCTTGTCATTATCTTCTTCTGCCTTAAAATTGGAAAAACTTTCCCAAAAATGTAAATTTTTTATTGTAGATTATCAATATGAGGAAACAATTGCATTTAGTTTTGGCTTTTAGGACCAAGAATATTTTCCCCCTTTGTGTTCCTGCAGTCATAACATTTAAATTTTTTATCTATGTTCTTTTTTTATTTTACGGGATTACTTGTAGGTTTTTTAGAAACCATTTGGGGTGTATATATAGCATATTTTATTTTATTTTTAGGGGGAAAGATAAAAAACAGCAATTCTTTAAATTTAGGATTTTTTTTACAGACTTCACTATGTGGTAAAAATAACATAATTTTACTATGTGTGTCCGTATAGTGATGATAATGTCACATTTCAATATATTTTTACTATTTTTTTCTCTTCTCCTGCTGCCTGTCTGCTCTGCTCCCCCTCCTCCACCAGACTAATAGGGAGGGGGAGTGGCTGCTTTAACTTCTCATATCTCTATGTCAACTAGATTTGAAAAGCTGACATCCCAATCTTTCAAACAATGCCAGAATGACATAAATATGTTCAGTACATGGGAAGATATCACTGTTAGAAATTGGGATGCAGTGAATGCAGCTGAAACTAAAGTAAAAGCAGGTTATAATAAAATACTAATCGGAGTTTATTATAAACCCCCTAGTATACCAGAGCCCATAGAAAATCTACTTCTAAACGAAATAGACGAGGTGGCAAATCATAATGAGGTCATTATTATGGGGGATTTCAACTACCCAGATATAGACTGGAAAACTGAAACCTGTATATCTCATAAAGGAAACAGGTTCTTGGAAATAACCAAAGACAATTACCTTTCCCAACTGGTTCAGGACCCGACTAGAGGGACGGCCATACTGGACTTAGTATTAACCAATAGACCTGACAGAACAACAGATGTGCAGGTCGGGGGACTCCTAGGAAATAGTGACCATAATATAATAACCTTCCAATTGTCATTCAAAAGAGCGTTTCTTCAGGGAGGAACAAAAATACCTAACTTCAAAAAAGCTAAATTTAGCCAACTAAGAGAGGCCATAGGCCTAACTAACTGGGACAAAGTCCTCAAAAATAAAAATACAGCCACAAAATGGGATATTTTTAAAAGCATCCTAATATCTAATTGTGAGAGGTACATACCTTATGGGAATAAAAGGTTAAGGAACAAGAAAAAACCAATGTGGATAAACAGAACTGTAAAGAAAGCAATAAATGATAAACAGAAAGCATTTAAATCACTAAAACAGGAGGGGAGCGAGGAAGCATTGAAAAACTACAAGGAAAAAATAGAATATGTAAAAGACAAATAAAAACAGCCAAACTAGAGACCGAGAGATTAATCGCCAAAGAAAGTAAAACTAACCCTAAAATGTTCTTTAATTATATAAATGGTAAAAAGTATAAACCTGAAGGTGTTGGCCCCTTACAGAGTAATGAGGGGGGAGTTGCAGAGAGCGATGAGGAGAAAGCGAAGCTACTAAATATCTTTTTCTCCACTGTATTCACTGAGGAAAATGAACTGTCAGATGTAATGCAGAATATAAAAGTAAATTCCCCATTAAAAGTGCCCTGTCTGACCCAGGAAGAAGTAGAGCTACGTCTTAAAAAGATTAAAATAGACAAATCGCCAGGACCGGATGGCATACACCCCCGTATCCTAAGAGAATTAAGTAATGTCATCGCTAGACCCTTATTTCTGATATTTAAGGACTCTATACTGACAGGGAGTGTTCCACAGGATTGGCGCATAGCAAATGTGGTGCCAATATTCAAAAAGGGTCCAAAAACAGAGCCTGGGAACTATAGGCCGGTAAGTTTAACATCTGTCGTGGGTAAACTGTTTGAGGGTTTTCTAAGAGATGCTATCTTGGAGTACCTCAATGAAAATAAGCAAATTACTCCATATCAGCATGGCTTCATGAGGGATCGGTCATGTCAAACCAATTTAATCAGTTTCTATGAGGAGGTAAGTTCTAGACTGGACCGCAGCGAATCAATGGATGTCGTATATCTGGACTTCTCCAAAGCATTTGACACTGTACCACATAAAAGGTTAGTATATAAGATGAGAATGCTTGGCCTGGGAGAAAATGTCTGTATCTGGGTAAGTAACTGGCTCAGTGATAGAAAACAGAGGGTGCTTATTAATGGCACATACTCAGATTGGGTCACTGTAACTAGTGGGGTACCACAGGGGTCAGTATTGGGCCCTATTCTCTTCAATATATTTATTAATGATCTTGTAGAAGGCTTGCACAGTAAAATATCAATTTTTGCAGATGACACTAAACTGTGTAAAGTAATTAACACAGAAGAGGACAGTACACTGCTACAGATGGATCTGGATAGACTGGAGGCTTGGGCAGAGAAGTGGCAGATGAGGTTTAACACTGACAAATGTAAAGTTATGCATATGGGAAGGAATAATGCAAGTCACCAGTACATACTAAATGGTAAAATATTGGGTAACTCTGACATAGAAAAGGACCTAGGAATTTTAGTGAACAGAAATCTAAGCTGCAGAAACCAATGTCAGACAGCTGCTGCCAAGGCCAATAAGATAATGGGCTGCATCAAAAGAGGCATAGATGCCCGTGATGAGAACATAGTCCTGCCACTTTACAAATCACTAGTCAGACCACACATGGAGTACTGTGTACAGTTCTGGGCTCCTGTGAACAAGGCAGACATAGCAGAGCTGGAGAGGGTTCAGAGGAGGGCAACTAAAGTAATAACTGGAATGGGTGGACTACAGTACCCAGAAAGATTATCAAAATTAGGGTTATTCACTTTAGAAAAAAGACGACTGAGGGGAGATCTAATAACTATGTATAAATATATCAGAGGTCAGTACAGAGATCTCTCCCACGATCTATTTATCCCCAGGACTGTGACTGTGACGAGGGGCCATCCTCTGCGTCTGGAGGAAAGAAGGTTTGTACACAAACATAGAAGAGGATTCTTTACGGTAAGAGCAGTGAGACTATGGAACTCTCTGCCTGAGGAGGTGGTGATGGTAAGTTCACTAAAAGAGTTCAAGAGGGGCCTGGATGTATTTTTGGAGGGTAATAATATTACAGGTTATAGTTACTAGAGAGGGGTCGTTGATCCAGGGAGTTATTCTGATTGCCTGATTGGAGTCGGGAAGGAATTTTTTTCCCTAGTGGGGAAAACTGGCTTCTACCTCACAGGGTTTTTTTGCCTTCCTCTGGATCAACTTGTAGGAAAACAGGCCGAACTGGATGGACAGATGTCTTTTTTCGGCCTTATAGACTATGTTACTATGTTACTATTTATTCCCAACTAAATTTATAACAGTGATATTTCTTCTGTTCAAATAAGACCAGTTGCAGGCTTGTACCTTAAGTACTTTTCCCACAGCCTATGCTGAGCATGTGAAAAACAGTTAGGTGGTTAAGGCATAATTTTCTGAATGCTTGTTGAGAACAAGACTCTGTTTTTTCTTATTACTTTATCTGTGTTTAAACACAATCTGCAATTTTCAGAACCTTTTTTAATTTTAAAAAGCATGAGAAATCCGGTGGTGCACTTTGTTTTTAAATAGGCTGTTTGTTAATGCCAGCAACCATGTGTTTACTCATAACTATAAATGTCAGTGTCAAAAAGTAGAAACCTATAGGGGAACCAGGAAGTGTCAGAATGGGAGGTCAGCTCTGATGGACAACTACTTTGCAGAAAATCATGTACATGTTTGTCCACCCTCAAATTTTTATATGAATTTTAATAAAGACTCTAATTTCTAATACTCAATCTTATCACCACATGCTAGCAAAACCCTCAACAGGCTGCAATTCACATTGTAACCACTGCACAAATATCTCCCAACAAAGTGTTGCAATTTCACCCTTTTTCAACAGCTGTTCATTTTGTGCCACTCATTATATAGGTCATGCCAAGAGGAAAGGTGAGGAAGGACACATCTGTCCATGTAGATCAAGTGAAATAGGCTGAGTTGCACTGCAAGAAACTTTCACACAGATATAAATGTTGCTGTGTAGAGTTTCTGGTGCTCTGGCAAACCCCACAGACCTTTCATTTTACTGATGGTGATCCTCGCATGCCCTTGTTTTACCCAAATATAACTTGTATAATCTAGCTATTTCAGTCTCAAGAAATTCCTTAGAGAAACCCCAATGGTCACACTAGAATGTAAACATTTCAGGTCACTGTTCTTGCTTCATTTCTGACCTGCGTAATGTTGTGTTTGCGTCTGCTGGCCTCTGATAGCAGCTCGGGAGAGAGACTGTTGTGTTGTACTTAATTAGCCAAGTGATTCCCTTTTATCCCTAATTGCTACACAAATACACATCTTTCCAGCTGTAGTGTCACACTCTCATTATGTTAATGAGACTACCATAGTAGTTTGTCGAATTAGCTCTGACGAGATTTCCGAACAGCTTGGATCATACTCCTTTTGGTACAGTGATAATCTACTGATTCCAAGGATTCTGGGAGTTAACAGTGCGGAATTAACACCACTTATTGCCACAGGAGGGAAGACAACTTAACCCGGCAATATAATAATAGGCAGTGACATAGAACATACTCGTAGAAATTACATGCCGACTTACTTGATATGCTGAAAGCTAAAACAATTCTTTGATATAGAGCCAATTGTGATAATAAAAGCTCACGTAATCACGCAGTAAATTTTGCAAACACATTAAGGGCTGTCTTTGCACGATTTTGATCAATGATTTTGGTGATCATATTTAAAATAAATGTATTTATTTTAATTAAAAACAAGAATCTTGCCTTGAGATATCCATGTTTTATCGCTTTCTAATGGGATTGCAGAATTATTTTAGTAGAATATGACTGTTAAATGACATCATTTATTATATATAATAGTATTTCAAGACAGTAACTGTGGGCAAATAGCTGAGTACTTGCACGGTTTAAGAATACACACCAACTTGGCATACTGCCATGTATATTAAGTAAATAAACTAAATAATAATAATTGAGACTATGCTGTGCACTTATGCCCACCACATAATATAAAATGAAATATTATTATATTGTACTTGTAAGGGTATATTTACACACGACAGACTTCTTCAGAAATTTCGGCAACAAATTGATTACCATGCTCACAGTCCATGAGCATTTCTATAGACAGTGATGGCAAACCTTTTAGAGACTGAGTGCTCAAACTGCAACCCAAAACCCACTTATTTATCGCAAAGTGCCAGCACAGCAATTTAACCTGAATACCAATATAGTACATCTTCCATGTCCTTTATCATTTAGCTATAATAGCCTGCCTACATTCAGTGCGCTGCCTGTGCCGTTCATAGTGCGCCCTGCGCTAATGAATGGCAGAAAAGTCTAAGGCATATTGGTACACCACAGACTTTTTCCAGGGCATGGGTGCCCACAGAGAGGGCTCTGAGTGCCACCTCTGGCACCCGTGCCATAAGTTTGCCACAACTGCAGTTCAAAAGTGCAGCTGATGAAGCAGATGCCCACAATCGGGAAATGATTCTTCATGCACAGGCCGGGTAGCACACAGCACCTAGGTGAGGTTTTAGATCACTGATGATGTCTGAGAAAGAAGGAGAGGTTGGTGGAGGATAGAGCAATGAAATGGAACCAAGCCTGAACTAGATGGGAGGGACTGGGTACTGTTAGCTCAGAGGCCCACCCCTGAGCAACTAAGACCTAATAAACACATTTGACCAAAACATGTCTGTCTGTGTCCCCTGTGAATAGTTTGATTAGTGGAGCAGAGCTGACAGACTCTCTTAAAAAAGGTTGTCTAACAGGAAAACATTTTTGGAAAAGGGGCTCAGATTGGGTTAAAAAAACAATGATACTTCAACGATCCTCTGCAGCTCTAGTTGCAAAGATTACTGGGTTTTCCTGACATTTCATGTGTGTTGAGACTGGACCAGTAAGTAGACACCAGTGGGGACCCTCTAAGACTCAAAACGGAAGTGGCAGAGGATTAGTTAGTATCCTTCTTTAATTTTTTTTTTTACCCGCTCTACAAACATTTTCTTCACTGCTGGATAGCTCCTTTATTCCTGATTCTTCTGACAGTTAACATTAACATTTAGTTTCTATCTATCTATCTATCTATCTAATGTACATATATATATATATATATATATATATATATATATATATATCACAATGTGTGACAATGTGGGTCGCCTTGAAGTCTAGATGTCTAGATTTTCATTTCAATAATTCAGATTTCTTCCAGTGATTGCTTATCTTCTTCTGACTACTTTGGTGTACTTTGGCTTGTTCACATTCTCTGACAATACTATTGACTATTTTTCAATGTCATCAAGTCGTCTTCGGCTTTATGTGACATGTCCGCAAATAACCTTCCTTCTGTTCTTTAGTGCTTCAAGTAGAAGAGGCCTGATTTGGTCTGGAATCCACATATTTGATTCCTTGCAGTCTGTGGCATTGTGCTGTTGCCATACAAAAAAATGGAAGTGTTCAAAGAAAATAAATTGCTGTGCAGAAAGACAGATTTTTGTGAGATCCTTGAGTTGTTCATATGAAAGTGGCATCAGCTTTACTTTCAGTGAACACTTCGCTCCAATGATGTAAAAGTGGATGTGGATTTTAAAATAGATTGTTTACATCAATTTACTAAAGTATACTATAAAGAAAATGTAGAATATACATGCAGAGAGAGGAGTAGCTGGATGTCCCTGATAACATATGCTCCCGATATTAGAGGATGTGGAAAAGGAAGAAAAGCAGAGGGCAGAAGAAGGGCTCCCACCTGTAGGGCAGGAGAGCGATGGGGTTGGAGAAGTAGGTATGCCAGAGCTGATTAATATTCAGTGTTTACTGTTAAATAATCTATAGGAGATTGCAGGCATGACCAGCAATAATATGCATACTGCCCCCCAATGTAACCAGCCAAACCTTATACCAGCAACAACGCCTGTTTAATGGTGCATTAAAGGTGCCATGTGACCATTAACAATGAAGACCGACTATACAGTACGATCTTCATTATTAAATGAAAGGCTGCTGCGGGATAATTGGCTGAGCAGTGCTTCATCACAGCATGGCCGTAACCTGCCACTGCGGCTCTGTGTGGCTGTACCCTAAGGCTGTACCCCAAGGCAGAGTGGCCTAGGTATTCCTGATTTATATCAATTCATGATAAATTTTACGCAGTCACATTCTGTCATTTGGCTCAAATGCTATGTACACCTTTGGGGATTTTTTTAATATAATTGCACTGTACTTATTTTGAGTTAAAAGTCATTTTTCAGTTGGTCTGTATTAAAAAATTTGAACGTCTGTCTTTGTGCAGCCTTAAGATTCTCCAGTAGCAGGATCTGAATTTTTGAATACTTTTCTCATCTCCTATTGTAGCAAACCAAAGCCTTGGTGGGCCGAAATTCTCATACAACCACTAGGTGACCACATATAGGATAAACAACTGTCGACAGAGTATCACAAAATCATGTTTTTCTCTTTCACAAAATGGTCCTCTTGCAGCACTCATCTTGGGACATCTTGAGCCAAGAAGAAAGGTAAAGAAGAACACACCTGTACATATGGATGAGATGTTGAGTCTCTTTATAGTCTCTGATGTAGAGTTTCTGAATGTACATTTATGAAGTCTTGTAATGTGACTAATCATTGCACTTCTGTCTGCCCACAGTGTATTTTGTACGCTGTAGAAACTCCCATCTGCAGTATCAGTTATCAAAGGAGCGTGCACCAGTAATTAATTAAACAAGCACTTGTATAAATAGACATCACTGACTGAAAAACTTCAAATTAAAATAGCATGCAAAGCTATATCATAACAGCCAGCGTTACATAATAACCTGGAGAGGGATATAACAGCGTGCAGAGAGATATAATTATGTGGCGAGGGATATGATAACATGCAGCGAGGTAATAGCATGCTGTGTAACATAATGGAGAGCAAAGAGGTATAACAACAAGTGGCAATCTAGAGCAACAAGCAAAGGTGAAGCCAGATTCAGCTTTTCCACATTCTAGTTCTAAAGATTCTATAAAGCGAATGCATATTTCCTTGTAGGACGGCATACATCATTTTTCTCCCTTATTTTTTTTTTTTTTTCATTTTGAATTTCCTGCCACTGCAATGGGTTAATTATTTAGCATTCAAATCTTACATACACTCACCGGCCACTTTATTAGGTACACCTGTCCAACTGCTCGTTAACACTTAATTTCTAATCGGCCAATCACATGGCGGCAACTCAGTGCATTTAGGCATGTAGACATGGTCAAGACAATCTCCTGCAGTTCAAACCGAGCATCAGTATGGGGAAGAAAGGTGATTTGAGTGCCTTTGAACGTGGCATGGTTGTTGGTGCCAGAAGGGCTGGTCTGAGTATTTCAGAAACTGCTGATCTACTGGGATTTTCACGCACAACCATCTCTAGGGTTTACAGAGAATGGTCCGAAAAAGAAAAAACATCCAGTGAGCGGCAGTTCTGTGGGCGGAAATGCCTTGTTGATGCCAGAGGTCAGAGGAGAATGGGCAGACTGGTTCGAGCTGATAGAAAGGCAACAGTGACTCAAATTGCCACCCGTTACAACCAAGGTAGGCAGAAGAGCATCTCTGAACGCACAGTACGTCGAACTTTGAGGCAGATGGGCTACAGCAGCAGAAGACCACACCGGGTGCCACTCCTTTCAGCTAAGAACAGGAAACTGAGGCTACAATTTGCACAAGCTCATCGAAATTGGACAGTAGAAGATTGGAAAAAACGTTGCCTGGTCTGATGAGTCTCGATTTCTGCTGCGACATTCGGATGGTAGGGTCAGAATTTGGCGTCAACAACATGAAAGCATGGATCCATCCTGCCTTGTATCAACGGTTCAAGCTGGTGGTGGTGGTGTCATGGTGTGGGGAATATTTTCTTGGCACTCTTTGGGCCCCTTGGTACCAATTGAGCATCGTTGCAATGCCACAGCCTACCTGAGTATTGTTGCTGACCATGTCCATCCCTTTATGACCACAATGTACCCAACATCTGATGGCTACTTTCAGCAGGATAATGCGCCATGTCATAAAGCTGGAATCATCTCAGACTGGTTTCTTGAACATGACAATGAGTTCACTGTACTCAAATGGCCTCCACAGTCACCAGATCTCAATCCAATAGAGCATCTTTGGGATGTGGTGGAACGGGAGATTCGCATCATGGATGTGCAGCCGACGAATCTGCGGCAACTGTGTGATGCCATCATGTCAATATGGACCAAAATCTCTGAGGAATGCTTCCAGCACCTTGTTGAATCTATGCTACGAAGAATTGAGGCAGTTCTGAAGGCAAAAGGGGGTCCAACCCGTTACTAGCATGGTGTACCTAATAAAGTGGCCGGTGAGTGTATGTAACATATTGTTGTGGCAGATTCCATTTATGCTTTTAAAATTGAGTTAAAAATGGGAATGAATTTACTAGCTAAAAAATAGACAAAAGGTTCAGATTTGTACCTATGATACTGGCTGACCTGTTACATGTTCGCTTGGCAGTTGAAGGCATCTGTGTTGGCCCCATGTTCATATGTGCCCACATTGCTGAGAAAAATGATGTTTTAATATATGTAAATGAACCTCTAGGAGCAACGGGGAGTTGCCGTTACACCTAGAGGCTCTGCTCTCTCTGCAACTGCTGTGCCCCCTGCACTTTGATTGACAGGGCCGGACGGGATGATAACGTTTTTACTGTCTGGTCCTACCAAAAGTCCCAGGATACAGGGAAGTCACGAACGAGGAAAGCAACTCCAACACCATTTTTTGCCAAAACAGAATTTTACTTAAACATGGCAATGAGCAAACTACAAATTCTGGTAACAAACAATAAATTTACATACACCCACACCAAATGCTGAGACCCTTGTGCTGCACAGCTCAGTGCCCTCCGATAGATGCAGGAGGAAAGTGCAGTAATTTACCTACTGGCGGGCACAACCAAACAGCCACACCTTACCTGTTATTACCCTAAAAAATCAACTGTTTGGGTGTGTGGTGCGGGTTAGCCTGTGGTGCAGCACAACAGCTCACAATCTTACAGTGCTCTACAGTATTCCTTCTCCTATAACTGGTCTTGTAGCACATGCCAGATTATTCCTTCTGAGTCAAAACGCCAGCCTGGCTTGAGTTTGTGGGAAGTGTATCAGCTCTCCAGTGTGAAACATCACTTTAAATTGTGGAGTCCTTGCAATGAACAGTCAGCAACACTTGTGGTCTGACACAAACAGAAAACCTATCTAGCTAACTACAGGCCTGGTCTCATTCTCTAGGATTCTAGGCGCAAACTGTAATGAGGTGCTTGCACAATCTTATTGACTCGTGTTTGTTCTGCATCCCTTGGTGACTGAGAACCGAACAAATGCTTACCCAACAAGAATGCAGTACCACAGAGTATGTTGCTTTGCTCCTCAGCTTTCATCTGCGTTCCTGGCAGCAATCCTCATTCCTCTAGACAGGATCAGGGTCTTGGACATGATCAGCTTCAGTTAGCTGCAGCTCTGGACACTGAGGGATGCTACACACCTGGATGTCAACAGATCCTCTTCTCATACAGTTATTAACTATAGTTATTATCAGTCTCAGCTTCCTCTAAGATGGCTGCTCCCTTTCTTCCTCTTCAGCTTCTTGTAACTCCACCTCTCATGAATATGGAACAATATGCAGTCTGTAGCTGTGTTTAGGAAACAGCGGCATCTTGTGGCCAAACAGCAGAATGTCAGTCCAGAATTTCACCCAGGCAGCCTGCCTAACAAGAGCATCGGAGCAGGGCTAAGGCATTTTGCCCAGTTCTGGTGACAAACCGGGCTCTGGCAGGCGAAAGCTTCCGCCCAGCAGTGAGCCCCGTGACATCACCGGCACTGATAGGCAGGCTTTAGCGCTGCCCTAGCCAGTAAAACGGCTAGGGCAGTGCTAAAGCCAGCCCATCATAGCCCCTGCCCGGCAGTGTGTGTTTGTAAACAAAAGAGCCCTTGCCCTGCATGATCCAGCACAGGGCAAGGGAGCACATCGGAGCATGAAATACTCTGATGCTGTTGTCAGGCAAGCTGCCTGGGTGAAATCCTGGGTATGTCCGGGTTTTCAGCTCTGAACCCGGACAACCCCTTTAATTTACACAGTGTTCAGACAATGAGAGATGTTTCCCCATCTCTCACATGGACCAAAGTAACGCATGTCTTCATTGGATGTGTGAATAAAAACTTTAAAATAAATGCATACATGTGGTGTCATGGAGAATATGATGCTTGCCACATCTGCTCAGCTCACAGGAAAATGGAGGAATCCCTGCGGATGAGGCTTTTTTAAGGCTGTGACATCATAGGGAATGGATATCTGTGGTTTGGCTGGCTGCATGGCATTATGGGTGATCTCTTGTTCCTGGACTTCTTACTTTCACTTTGTAACATGGGCAGCTGCCATTTTACGAAAAAGTGATTTGTTACCACTAGTGATGATCGAGCACTGCGATGCTCAGGTGCTTGGGTGCTCTGGCCGAACACTAGTTGGTGCTCGAGTGCTCGGCAGAGCACCCGAGTATAATGGAAGTCAATGGGAGAAGACCGGGCACTCCCTGCAGAAAATGGTGGAAACACCTCTGAAATGGTTAGGGAACAGCATGGGGAGGATGTCTGGATGCATCTTGGACTCCAAAGTCGCTGATATTCACAATCATGTCTGACTATTACACCACTTTTACGGAATGACAAAAATACCCCCCCCCCCAAACCAAATATAACATTGATTTTAGAGGAAATATTGTTAGGAAACATATTTGCCCTAATATTTTACATGGTCAGATCAGCAGCAGGCACTCGCCCCGAATGTTTTACACGGTCAGCTCAGCAGCAGGCACTCACCCCAAATGTTTTTGAGTGTCAGCAGCACTGAACGTCAACTTGTCAGGATGAGGACAAGAGTGAAGAAGTAACATAGTTTATAAGGCCGAAAAAAGACATCTGTCCATCCAGTTCGGCCTGTTATCCTGCAAGTTGATCCAGAGGAAGGCAAAAAAAACCCTGTGAGGTAGAAGCCAATATTCCTCACTTTAAGGGAAAAAATTCCTTCCCGAAGAGGAAGAGGAGGTGGTGGACGATGAAATAACTGGCCCAACATGGGAAGGAGGCAAGCTGAGCGAGAACAGCATTACAGAAGGGGAGGGATGCGCAGCACCGCAACAGGCTGGAAGAGGCGGTGGGGTGGCAAAAGGGAGAAGGCAGGCCACACCAACAAGTGTGGACGATAAAAGAATTGTCATTTGAAACCTGTGCCGTAGTAAAATGAGCAGGGGCATGAACACTAGCAACCTGACCACCACCAGCATGATCTTCATGGGAGCAAAGCACCCTAATAGGTGGGCCAAACACCTGCATCCACAATCGGTGTCTGCGGGTCACACCACTGCCTCCTCTTCCCTGTGTTACATGCTAGCCAAGATGCAGGCCCAGATGCCTCCCGCCCTGCACCTGGACCCTCGCAAGCACCATCAGCGAGCACATCCACTTCTGTGTCCCAGCGCAGCGTACAGATGTCCATACCCCAGGCCTTTGCACGAAAGTGCAAATACCCAGCCACCCACCCACAGGCCATAGCACTAAAAGCACACCTTTACAAATTGCTGGCGCTGAAAATGTTGCTTGTGTTGAGGCTTTTCGCAGTCTCATGGCGGCGGCTGACCCTCATTACTCAGTACCTAGCCGCCACTATTTTTGCCGGTGTGCCCTCACCGCCTTAAACCAGCATGTGTCCCGAAACATAACCCGTGCCCTGATCAATGCAGTTACTGGGAAGGTCCACTTAAAGGGGTATTCTCATCTTAGACAATGGGGGCATATCGCTAGGATATGCTCCCATTGTCTTATAGGTGCGGGTACCACCGCTGGGACCCGCACCTATATCCAGAACGGAGCGGGGAGCGCTGCGCCTGGAGGACCCCGGCCACCACCAGGCGCAGCTCCCCCTGCGCTCATAGAAATGAATGGGAGTGCAGCGCGCAAGCGCGGCCACTGCTCCTATTCATTTCTATGGAGCCGACGGAAGTAGCCGAGCCAGCTCTCGGCTATTTTCGGCGGCCCCATAGAAATGAATGGAGGGCGGCTGTGCATGCGCAGTGCGCCCTCATTCAGTTTGGGGGCTCCGTTCTGGATATAGGTGCGGGTCCCAGCGGTGGGACCCGCACCTATAAGACAATGGGGGCATATCCTAGCGATATGCCCCCATTGTCTAAAATGAGAATAACCCTTTAACGACTGACACATGGACAAGTGCTTCTTGTCAGGGACGCTACATTTGACTGACGGCACACTGGGTGAACGTTGTGGAGGCTAGGAGTGAGTCATACCCTGGGATGGCAACCCCTCCTTCTCCTTCACCACTTCCATCTAGGAATTCTCATCTTCCAGCACCAATCAGCCATCAGTCAGTAGCTGGAACCAGTTTAGCACAGCGGTGGGGAAGCGCCAACAGGCTGTGCTGAAACTTATTTGCTTAGGTGACAAACAACACACCGCCACAGTGCTGTGGCAGGGTATAAGGGACCAGGCTAAGCTGTGGCTCTCGCCAGTCAACCTACAACCAGGCGTGGTTGTGTCTGATAACGGTCGCAACTAGGTGGCAGCTTTGGAGCTCGGCAAGCTCACACACATACTGTCACGCTCAGGTGTGGGGGGGAAACCACACAGAGCGTAGGAGGGAAAGAAGATTAGGCCTGGAAACTAAGGAAGGTAGATGGACACCTCCTAAAGAAAACCATGACTCTAATCCTGATTGACTACCAGTATGAACAGGCCTCAAAGGTAGGATAGTTCATACACAGGAACCTAAACCAAACTGACCCTATAGGACCCTGGAACTAATGACAGAAATAAGTCTACCTGTTCCTCCAACAGGAAGGACGAACAGGAGTCTCCCTCAGGCCAAACAACTGCTTCAACTTAGTTGTTCAGCGGTTTCTCGAAAACTACACTTTTTTGCCTGAGTTGCTGGCGAAGGTGCACATTTCCGAAAGTCACCTACAGCTTTCGCCGGTCTGGCAACGCTGCAGCAGCGCTTACACTTGCCATCTCACTGACTGCTGTGCGACCTGAGCACGCGCTGGAACCCTACCTGCTCACAATAAGGCCCCATTCAGATGACCCGCAATAATACGGGGGCCGCCCGGAGTATGTTCCGCACACTCAGAACACACGCCGGGAGGCCCCAATTATAATACTATACTTGTCTGTGCTTGCGGACAAGTATAGAACATGCTTCATCTGAGCCTCCCCGCTCCATAGAGGTGAATGGGGCCGCATCTATTCCGCAATATTGCGGAATAGATACGGCCCCATTCACACGGTTGTGTGAATGGGGCCTAAAGGTGGACAGCACTGCATGTGGAAAAGGTTCTGATAAGCGGCCTAGTGTCACAGCTAGGAGGGAAAAGTTTTATAAAAAGGTAAAGGAGTACCTAGCTAACAATGTCAACGTCCTCAGCGATCCCTCTGTGCCTTATAACTATTGAGTGTCTAAGCTGGACACGTGGCACGAACTGGCGCTCTACGCCTTGGAGGTGCTGGCCTGCCCTGCCGCCAGCATTTTGTCGGAGCGGTTATTTAGTGCCACTAGGGGCATAATAACTGCTAAGCGCATCCGCCTGTCAACTGAAAGTGCTGACGCTAATCAAAATGAACAAGGCCTGGATTGCCCCGGACTTCGCTACCCCACCAGAGGAAAGCGGCTGAACATAAAGGAACTTTAAATGTGGCTTTTAAGGTGTATTGAATACACTGTATTTCCAGGAACCCCTTCTTCTTCTCGTCCTCTTCCTCCATCATATCAAACTGCTTATTAGGCTGCCTCACCTTTAAGAGGTTCACCAGCAGGCCCTCACCCCTAATTTTTTAACCTAAAAAATTAACCTCACTCTGGTCCTCCTTCTGACATGTTGACCTAATAAGAACCTGTCTTGCGGCGCCCTCCAAACTGAGACATGAAGCTAGAAGTTTTGGATGACTTTGTTTCTTGTGTTCTGCCAGCAGACACTGTTTCACCGCGCCCACCGTGCACCATCAGCAGCACGCCCACTTCCCTGTCCCTTACTGCTCGCCTTGTGCATACTAAATGGTATATATGCAAGTTTGTCAAAAGTACAGTTGCGCAGATTTTTTTTAGTATATGAGCAGAAAAATTTCACTGAATGAGCAAACGTTATGCAGCAGATGCAGCGCAGGTAATGTCATATAAATATGCATGTGCAGTATAGCTTTTGTGCATGTGCAGTATAGCTTTTGTGTATCCTAAATACCTGACATCCAGTGTATTTTTTTCTGCCGTTATTCATATAATGTATAACGTTTGCGCAATCAGGCAAAGATAGTGTAGGGATAGGATTTGGCTAGGCAGGGCTAGTTGTTCTGTTGAAAAGACCCCAAAGTCCTTTTAAGGACTTTTGTTATATCTGGCCGCAATATTGTTATTCTTGATGGTCAAAATTTGCACAAGCTTGCCTAATTTTAACACCAGCTGCGCAGCATGTGCAGGACAATGTATGTTTCTCCTATATACCTGACATTTATTGCGTTTCTTTCTGCCGCTAATCACGGTGACATTACATGTGCAGGACAAAGTATGTTACTCCTATGTACCTGACATTTATTGCGTTTCTTTCTGCCGCTAATCACGGCGACATTAGTAATGTCGCTTTCAATAGCTGCAGAAAAAAATATACCGGATTTCTGTTATTTGGGAAACACAAATATTAGACAGCAGATGCTGAAAAGGTGGTGTTAAGGTCAGGCAACCTTTTAACCCACCACAAAAATAATATATTGCAGCCAGATATAACAATGGACTTTTGTGTCTTTTGAACGGAAATTCTAGCCCTGCATAGCCAAATCCTATCCCTACACTATAAGTCCCTCCTTGCGCAAGTTATACTGCAGACGCAAATGAGGAACTGCGGCCTAAATTAACGGTAGAAAAAATACCAATGGATGTCAGGTATATAGACTTTTGAAAGGTTCTAATACACATGCTGTGCACGTGCTGGCAGTGTCAGGCACACTTGCGTTCTTTTTGCCCCAAGAGAAAAGAAAGTGCAGCCAGATATAACAATGGACTTTTGTGCCTTTTGAACAGAAATACTAACCCTGCCTAGCCAAATCCTATCCCTACACTATAAGTCCCTCCTTGCGCAAATGTTATACAACAAGACGCAAAAGAGGTACTGCGGGATTAACAGCATAAATAATAGCAAAGGATGTCAGGTATATATTATACAGAGAGTATCATACAGCATGCAGCAGCTGCACAGGGGGAGTTAATGGCAGGCCGCCTAGTGCTATTTTTAACACCCCCAAAATAAAAAAAAATGTTTGCCAGCAAGATATAATAGCCCTTAAAAGGGCTTTTGGGTCTTTTCTGAGCAAATTCTATCTCTGCCTAGCGTTCTTTTGTCCCTACTCTATCTGTCCCTGCTTGCAGCAGCTCTCTCTGGGTAGGTATGAGAAAGTCACATGTCACCGGGTGCTTTATAGCACCCAATAACGTGTTCCCGGCCAGCCAATCACTGTAATGCCAGGAGCTAACAAGGCTACTGGCATTACAGTGAATGCCAGTACCTTCCCGCACGCTAATTGACTAATTAGCGTGCGGGGAGGGGACTCAAGTATGGCGCTTCAACTGAACACTGCGTGGAACCGAGCGCCCCCATGATCGGCCGAATACTATATTCAGGCGAACATGTTCGCTCAACACTAGTTACCACAAAGCACGTGGAAATTAAGATTAGTTGCGAATCAGAGATTTCTTAAACGTTGGATGAAATTCACTTTACTCAATACTGTCTGACATTCAATAACTGTAAAATATGGCATAATATTAGCTATATATTTAGCATATAGATTTGTGTCACATCATTGACATTATTTGATGCATCGATGGTGGCAGCGGTTCTTAACTGTGAGGGCTGCAAAGCAGACCACATCTCTGGCTGCATTATCTTGGCACAAATGCACTAACATTGCAAATTTTTATTTGTCTATTTTGTGTTGATCTCATAGTTTTTATTGTGTTTTTTTAATTAATTTTACTGTATATACTGTATTTGTACTCCATATTGCCATGGTGTGTCAGGGTCATCTGCCTGGTCTTCCTAATTGTCCTCCAGCTCCTAATGCTGCTCCTGATCCTCCCATTCCTCTCCTGTCACTTGTGCAGATAAACCACCCATTTCTGCGTACATTGCTTGTGGCTAAATGTCCTCCTTCTTGTTCTTATCCTCCTTCTCCGCCAGTTCAGCCCCCACAGGGCTCAGGTGGACGTGAGATGTAGGCGCCACATCAGACAGATTTATCAGCATCTGCTCCATGACGTGAAAGAATGGGATGACATCATTCATTCCATAGTCCTGGTGACTGACAAATAAAGAGGCCTCCTCAAAGGGCCTGAGCAAACAGCAAGTGTCATGCATGAGCTGCCACTGGCTAACGCCATAGTTACACTAGGGGAGTACTCCTGTCCATGTGCATCATCAAGAAATCGTTCACAGCCTTCCTCTGGTCATATATTCAGTCCACCATGTGAAAGGTGGAGCTTCAGTGTGTGGAAATGTTGCATATGAGGTGATGTTGATGAATGCTATTCTGACTTTGCAGCTAAAGGAGGTCATGTTTTGCAGTGTAAGTGGCTAAAGTGCATGCACAATTTCCTGGCCATTTTTAAGACATCTTGCAGTTGGGTGGAAGACTTCAGGAACCAGGTTACAACCAGAATAAAGGTGTGTGCCATGCAGAGCACATGGGTCAGCCTTCCTTGATGCAGCGCTGACCGAATGTTCTTCTGGTTATCGGTAACCATGGTTCCAATCTTCAGTTGGCAAGAAGCCAGGATTTGATTTCTTGATGAAAGACACCAAGCAGTTCCTTCCCAGTGTGACTCAGTTTGCCACTGACAACAACTGTACCAGACACCGACAGACTCAAGGAATGGCCCACCTTCTTCAGTGCGTATGTATGCAGGGCTGATGAAAAGTGGTGACGGCTTGGGACTTTCCACCTTGGCTCAGCACAAGCCATAAGTTCTCTGAAATGTGCAGAGTAAACAACATGGAAAGGGAGAGACTGCAGTAACAGCAACTTGGCCAGGAGTACATTTGCTCTGCTGAGAGTGCATGCATACTGTTGTTTCCTGAAATTGCTTTGGTGATTGATTGCTGGCGAAATGCATGACAAGGAGTAGGAGGAGCATCAGGACCAGTAAACGATGGGAAAGAAACATAGCTCTGTTCTGATGAGGTGGTGGAGCCTTGACTGCCTTGAGACTGCCTTGAGAAGGGATGCGGGTGCTGGGAGATACATCAGGCCGTATCACTGCATTAGTCCCACGGTGTTCCCAGGCCACTTTCTGGTGACACACTATGTGTTGACACAGGGCTGTGGTGCCAACATTGGCTCCCTGCCTGCGCTTCAACTTCAGCCCACAGATCCTTCATATAGCCACGTGGGCGTGCTCAAACGACTCTAAGAAAAATTCCCACACCAGTAAGTATGGCATTTTACCCCCACCACTCCATGCTGACTATAAAGCCCCCTCTTCACCTGGGTCCCACGTGCGATCGGCTACATCATCCACTACTGTCTACTCATCATCCTCACCAGTTTCATGGCGACGTCCCTGACCGCTTGCAATACCTGCTCCCACGCGACTGTCATGGCCGCTACTTGCACGCCTACAGGAGGAAGCAGCAGGACTCTCCTCCAAGTCTGGCATGGCCAGTAGCTGCTGACAGTCCTCAATAGTATCTTCCTTGCCGAAAAGAGGAGCAGAGCCGGTGGCATACATTACTTGACTAGCAGAAGGAACTAAGCAGATTCAGAACAGGTGAGGGCACAGAGCTTGTTCCTGGGCCATGGCAAGTGTGGTGTCTGAGGAACCCACTGACTCCTAGCTGTGGGTGTCTGATGTCAGTTGAGATTATGTTGAAGACCAAATCAACCATTCCAGGACAGCGGAATTGGTTGTGAAAACATGACTGTTGCTGTGGCTGATGTTACCATCCCCCTTTTTTCT
>ONZH01020285.1:0-146156 GCA_900303285.1 Rhinella marina
GCCCTGATCTCAACATCATTGAGTCTACCTGGGATTGGATGAAGGATTTGTGCAAACCTACATCCACCAAAGATATGTGGTTAGTTCTCTAAGATGTTTAGGACAACTTTCCTGACAAGTTCCTTCAAAAACTGTGCAAGTCTACCTAGAAGAAGGCAGTTTCGAAGGTAAAGGTGGTAAAATATTGATTTGATTTAGATTTATCTTTTCTTCATTCACTTTTCATCTGTTAATTGATAACAATAAACTATTAACATTACTACGTTTGAAGGCATTCTTACTTTGCAGCATTTTTCCATACCTATCGTAGTACATGCCAGTCTTGATAAATCAAGGTTTGACTGGGAGATTTATAAAAACATAAGGAGAACTGTTGTAAAGTAGAACTGACTTGGTTGCCCATAGCAATCAATCAGATTCCACATTTCAATTTCCAAAAGAGCTCCGAGACAGGAAAGGTGGAATCTGATTGGTTGTTATGTGCAGCTAAGACAGTTTTGCTTTACTCCAGTTTTCATAATTCTCTCCCAAAGTGTCTATCCTTGCACCACATTTATCATCCAGCCTGAACCACTGTAATAAATCCAGAATTTACGTTATTTACAGGCTTAGTAAATCTTGTGTTTTTTTGCAGTGACGTTTTAAGGCAGTTATTTGGTTCCTTGGTGTATAGTTCAATTCACAGCAGGTTTTGGGTGTCTAAATAGTCTAAAAAACTGAAATATTGGGGGTCATTTATCAAACTGTTGTAAAGTAGAACTGGCTTAGTTGCTCATAGCAGCCAATCAGATTCCTCCTTTCATTTTTCACAGCTTCTTTCGAAAATAAAAGGTGGAATCTGATTAGATGATATGAGCAACTAAGCCAGTTCTACTTTACACCAGTTTGATAAATCTCCCCCATTATGTGACTGAAAAAAGACCAATTCCAAAAAAACATTTGTAAAAAATGCAAGGATATTTTATAGGCTTTAAAAGCTATGTCAACAAATTTTAGTGTGGCAGCACCATAATGGGAGATATTCTCGGTCCTGTACATGCATCTGTACAAATCTCCAGTGCTGCCTCCTGTTTTTTTTCTTAGTACGCAATGAAAGGGTTAAGCTTTTACTAAAGGGGGCATGCTATACAATAGGTGGGAGAACAAGAGATGCTGTTATAACCTGGATTAGGCCCTCTCCAACGTTACTGCCATTCCTACACCTTGCACTGATGAAGCCTGATAAGCTAGAAACAGTTATATGTAAGTTAGAAAAAATGGCTGTGTACTTTTTAGGTTGTATTGTGCTATACACCTGCAGCTCTGAATATGTGATTGGCCATTAGGGACATAAAGTAATTTGCTTGTCTCTAACCAATATTCCAGAATTCCTTGTTGTGACGCTATGTGAAAGATGTGAGCTAGCAAACACATTTTAATAAGTCTTACGATGAAAAACATGGAAAGCTGTAACTAGTGATGAGTGAAGCGAGATTTAGATGCTATATCTGAAGTTGCTTCATTCAAAACTTCAAATTAATACTGTACGTAGATCTGTCTCCGTACGATATTAGAATGTATGGGTTCCAATGAGCAGACGTTAGTTATTTGTGAAGTCACGAGTGACTTTGTTGAATAACTTCGGTAGTTGATTTTTAAAGTGGAAAACCGCTTTAAAGATGGAAACCGAACTCGGCTTCGGTTCCAACTGGTACCTCGGAACCAAAGCCGAGTTCGGTTTCAAGCTTTAAAGCTAGCTTTGCTCATCTCTAGCTAAAACCTGTCAGTGGATCAGTTCTTTCTCAGACATTTATAGGCAACCCCTAATAGACTGGGCCTAGACGGCAATGTGATGCCGATGGAGCAGATAACCTCTTTCAAGCAGATGCAGTTTTAATGAATAGGCTCATCTTTCAAATGTCACTGTTGAGTCTCCTCAATTGAATAAACTGTGGCAGTCTGCTCTAGCTATTATGTAGATGTTACTAATAACTTTTTGAATGTCTTATTTTAAGTAATAGAATTGTAAACCTGTCATTGCAGCATTGTGTCATTAATATAATATTCAACATCGGCTCGTGAAATGGTCACAGGGAATTTCACCATGGTGGTCGAGTTCATCCTTCTAGGACTAACCAGCAGACAGGACCTGCAGATATTGCTATTTATTGTATTCCTTACATGTTATGTTGTTTCTGTAATGGGTAACATAGTAATTATCTGGATCAGTAGTACAAACCCTCGACTCCACACTCCAATGTACTTCTTTTTGAGAAATCTTTCCTTTTTGGACATCTGGTATACTTCAAGTGTAGTTCCTAAGATGCTCATTAACTTCCTATCAGTGAAGAAAACTATATCTCATAATGGCTGTGTAACCCAAATGTTCATCCATATGACTCTAGGTGGGACGGAGTGTTACTTGTTGCTATCAATGGCTTATGACCGGTATGTGGCTATATGCAGCCCATTACATTACACTAATATCATGCATTCCACCTTATGCATTAAGATGGCAGCTGCTTCATGGGTTGGAGGTGTAATAAACTCACTAATAAACTTAGTGTATACATTACAGTTACCTTTTTGTGGGGTGAATGTAGTGGACCATTTTGTCTGTGAGGTTCCCGCATTGCTAGAGCTGGCTTGTGCAGATACATCTCTTAATAAGACCGTCCTTTTCTTCTGTGCTATAGTGATAACAGTCATCCCATTTTCTATCATCTTTTTTACGTACATCAAAATAATTTCCAGCATAATGAAGATTCGCACAACTAGCGGAAGGAGAAAAGCCTTTTCCACTTGTGTGTCACATGTTATTGTGGTGGCCTTATTTTATGGCACTATTTTATTCATCTATTTGAGGCCCGGGCGTATTCATGTTTTGAGCCAAGATAAAATGGCCACCCTGTTCTACAGTATTATAACCCCAATGCTAAATCCTCTGATTTACACTTTAAGAAACAAAGATGTAAAATTAGCGCTGATAGAAACCACAGGAAAGAAGATTGTGTTAAGGCACAAGTGATGATTTCATCATATCTTCCCAATCAACAACCACTTTGACAAGGGCCAAATTGTGAATGGCAGGAAGGACAACCAGTGAACTGGCAATAGGTGCTTGAGTTCCCAAGACTAATCGATTTGTATGGAGAGTGAAGCTTGTCTGGTCTCATCTCTCAGAGGAGTTAATGCAGCAAAAATTAATGAAAGAAATACTGCTGGCTATTAGAGATGAGCAAACCTTTAGAGATTCGGTTCGCTTCAGGTTCACTGAATTTGTCAAAAGGTCCAGTTCGGACCCACTTCTACCCGAACCAAAGTTGCTCCAATTGCCCTGAAAATTGGTATATAACACCCTCTATATACGCTGAATGTTTAGAACATCTATCATCTGTCATCTATTTTCATACATTTTTAATACATTTTTGCATTTTCTCTCTCCTCTACCCCAGCTTTCAAATGCAGTGATAGCAGTAGAAAATAATGTCTGAGTGACACTGACACACATACTGTAGCTATGGGTAAACGCATGTTTGACAGCATTAACAAACAGCCCCATGCCGTCACATGCTATGCTTTTTCATATTCCAGAGCTTCCAAAACTTGTCCCTAATTGGGGACTGATAGTGTTTAAACACACACGGTGTTATGGGGAAAAAAAACTGTGACTTTTGGGGAGACCAAGTGTAAAAAATTATGCCTTCAAGGGGGCAGAATGCCTGGCAATATGACATGCACAAGTGCCACTTGTCAGAAAAAAAAGAGTGGCTTGTTTGGACCAAGCCTACAAAAATTATACCTTAACGTGGGCAGAATGCATACGCAAGTATTAATTGTCAGAAAGAAAGTGGCTTGTCCTGAACAAACTTAAAAAATGTCTTACTTTTAAGTAAGAGCAGCAGCAGTGCAGTGTGAAAAGGGTAAAGTAATAGCATCAGCAGTGGCAGCATAGATTTCATGTACCAATTAGTACCATTTTCGGCCTTTATTCTGCACTGACGCCATCAGTTTATTTCCTCTGTTGTACGGTTTGTTCGACCTTACTTTAAAAACAATAAACAGATTTTGAAAAGAAAGAATGGGGTAAATCAGCTGCTTATGTTTACCAGTAGTACTAGTAGTAGTAGTTGTAGTAATAGTGGCAGATGTGTAGTGTTAATAGTGATGGCAGTAGGGGATTAGCAGCGAAGTGTAGCAGCGGCGGTTGGGGTGGCAGCAGCAGCCATATGGTACACGGCAGAAAGGCAGACAACAGCAGTTGCATGATTGGAGAAGCCATATGGAACATGATAGTAGACAGGCAACACACTGCAATAGGGAGACAGAGGAGCAGTGGTATGATGGGGCAAAATTCTCCAAGCCTGGCTCATTATAAAAAAAGTGATGATTTGGACACTGGCAGAGGAAGACGTGGTCCATTTGGGTGTCACCAGACTCCCTGCCACACTGAAATTAATCTCTGAGAGGACACTTGAGGATGGGCAAGAAAGAAGACAGAGAGCATACTAGGCCTATTCGGATCATTGTTCTAGGCTGCCTGCTCAGAAGTCCATGGGGTGAGGGAACAGGGTATGCACTGGATACAGGGCAGAGTCCAGGTTGGACTGAACCTGGACATTGAGACGGTAGGTCTCCGTTTGCTGATTTTCCTCAGCCTGGTAGAGCACATAACTGTTCCATCATGTTGAGGAGACTCAACTGGCTGCTGCGGTTTCTGCTAATCATCAGACTGCTTCATGTGAGTGATACGCCTGTCAGTATTTAATAAAGCAAGCAATAGAGCTCAGCATTTTGGCCAGCGTGCCCGAGGAGCCAGTTCTTTCCAGCTTTGCTCCCCACTGGGATGATTGGATGTCATGGCCGGTGTCATCATCATCATCTTCCTCCTCTATAGGAGTTTCTCCTTGTGGGTCTCCAACAGTTAGAGGGTGGACACCAAGATGCATTTGCAGTTCTGCCGCCTTCGTTCCTTTGCTACATGAGCATGAGTGTCTATTCTAAGATAAATATGAATGGGTTGAGATCATTCATGCTGCAATTGTCCATACTGACACATTTTGTGGCCTCTTCAAAGAGCTTCAGCACACGACAGGTGTCTCTGATTAGCTGTCACTGTCTAACCTCAACACAACACATGTTCCCTGCTGAGGATGTCTGGTGCATTTACTCATGGTAATGCTGGGCTTAACATGTGACAGTAGGGAGGGGGAGTGATGCTCTGCCCTGTTGCTGTTGGGGACAGGAGGATATCCATGAAGGAGGTGGATAAGCACCTGGTGTGGGAATAAGCCTGATACAAATGTGGAGGTGTCAGTAGGACCTGGATGGGGTGCTGCTTAACTGCTGCTGCAAAAAAAAACATTTATCTAGTGGGCCATAAAAGACTGTCCCTGCTCTTAACAGATGGTCTTGCACCTTGCAGCAAAGTGAAAGTTGCAGTTTTAAACATTTTTTTGAACAAATGGACAGCTGGGCATAAGTATGAATATCATACAACAGAAGTTTTGGTGAAGGCTCCACCTTCTGTGCCACAATTACCACAAATACATGGTATGGCAGTGACTGGCAGCAACTTGGTCAGGTGGGAGCTTATCTTGTAGACAAGCTGGTAATAGCGGATAATAGTTTCCTCATGACCACATGTTTTGTTGTAGATGTCTCACAAGGGAGTGAAAGAGGAGGAGTAAGAGCAGGAGAAGAAGCTGCTGATGATGATGACAAGGACACTGTATTGCTTGGGAATGCAGGTTGTATACCACAAAGATCATGAGAAAGAGAACAGACTTGTTCTGATTGGGAATGCTGGCCAGTTTTATTTTCCCAAAGGATCCGGTGATGCTGCCTCATGTGCTGCAATAAAGCTCTGGTACCTATAATTGTGCTTGAACGCCTACGGCTTGTTTTAATCCTGCAGATCTTGCACAGTGCAGGGGTTTTGTGTGCTGGCCTTCTGGAGAAAAAAAACACCATACAGAAGTTGCTCACACAGAGCCAGCAGAAGCCAAGCTTGGCGTAGGTCTTGCACAGTTTCAGCCTGCACCCACAGTATTAGTGGTATCACCAGTTCCTGAGTTGACCACAGTATAGGGTGCAATGCTGCAGCACTGACTGGCTCATCCAGTGTGTCTGTCAGCCTAGGAGCCAATCAAGGCAAGCCCCCCCCCCATTTCCTCTCAGGGTCCTGTGTGCACCCAACATGTGCAGTATAATGGCAATGAACCATTTTACTTGTTTAGTCCAAAGTAACAAACCTGGTCGCTCAACCTTACTGGCTATGATAGACGTATCAAAAAACAGTTTGGTTTACCATTTGCATTGTATTGCGTAGCTGCAGAACGGTCAGAGTACAACATGCGTACTGTTTTTTTTTTTTTCTGCAGTAAAGTATGTACTCCCGTCTGATGTCACAGACTCTAAACCAATATGAAAAAGCCATGTTTTTTAAAATGCATTTTAAAATGCTACTAGAAAATACAACATGCATTGAGATTGCATTGCATTGTATTTTTTTTTCAAGCATTTTTGTTAATTAATTGTCTTTTGTCATTCTGCTTCTTTTGAGAAATGAAGCTCTTGGCGTTTTTCTCGACGCTTTGACATCTCCTTTGCTATAGGTGAAAAACACTAGTGGTAAACTACAGTGTGCAAACAATACCTGAAAACAACACCACCAAAACTGCATGAGCTTATTCTGGAGTACTTACAGGTCTCCAAAAATGCAAATTCATGTGTGTAAGGAGCCCCAACACCTATAGTGCAGATGATTAAAAGTGTACTTTAATACCGATAACCTATCCTCAGGATAGTTCATGGCCCTGCCGTTCAGCTGTTTGAGAAGGCACCCGCAATGTTGTGAGTGCCGCGGCCTTCTTGCAGCGGCACCCGCAATGTTGTGAGTGCCGCGGCCTTCTTGCAGCTTACCAAGCACAGTGCCGTACATAGTATAGTGGCTGTGCTTGGTATTGCAGCTCAGCCCCATTCACTTCTATGGGGCTGTGCTACGCCTAGGCTATGTGACCAATGAACATGACATCACTGACTTAGAAAAAGCTATGAGAAGGCCGCGGCGCTACTGCGAGCACCGGTGCCTTCTCAAACAGCTGATCGGCAGGGGTCCCGCGCGTTGGATTCCCACCGATCAAATACTGATGGCCTATCCCCAGGATAGGTCATCAGTATTAAAGTCTCGGAAAACCCCTTTAAAAACTTGAAAGCAAAAGGTTGGGATTGTACAATGGTGAAATAAAGACAGTTTATGCAAACAGAAGTTTTATTTTGCTGCAATTTAATTATGAAAGGTGTAAAATGATGCATTACAAAAGAAAACTAGTTTATGAACAGAATATTTTAAATATCACTGTACAATTTTAACAACAGAAACAAGTAAAGGGAGGGAAACGGAGCAGACGTTGCTTCTGAAATGAGACTATGAATCAGACGAGAACTATTATTATGATTGGTAGGTACAAACACCGCATGGTACAAGGAAAATGGACGTTCAAGCTATCGGCACATTAAGGCATTAGTGAAGTGAGCAGCATGGATACATTCCTGTTCACATCTGCATTGTGGTTACCATTGTAAGCGGAATCCATGACACAGCGCCAGATCCATCATACGATGGACAACAGCGCTACATGATGGACCCTACTACCTTATAATATGGTGTCCATCTTCTACCAATGGAGATGTTAACATAGCCTTACAAGTAAACTGTGCAGAACTGTGACTAGTAAAGTAAAAAAAATTAAAAAAAGAACATGATGTGATGATGTAATACATTAATAACAGATTTTATGGGAATTTGATGTATTTTCTTCATGACCCAAAGAGGACATGACATTGAATGCACAGTTCTGTGTTCCTAATATAAAGTGGTACACTTACATTAGGACTGTACTGCGGCAGGAATAACTAGCACTATATCATATGTACCTTTACCTAATGAACCATTAAACAAGATTCGCCACTAGAATAAGCCAATTTTTAAAGCATACGCAGATGTGCAGCAGAACAACCTGAACTGTGATGACTGCTCCTCTTTATGGGCAGAATTGGCTTCAACATACAGGACATGTAATAGCAAGGGGCATATTTAGATTTAAAGTGGATCTGTTGCCTCTCTTTTGGTAAACACTTTCATTCCTCATGCAGGATCTCTTTTATTCCTTCTGGAAATTAATGAATAAATTGACGACTGGGCACTACCATTCGCACTTTGTCTAAGGGTATGGTCACATCCTGCGGCCATGCTGTGAATGGGATACAGCCAAGTACCATGCAGCAATACAAGCCGCAAAGAACCCAACGGTATATTCGGTGATCCTTGTTAACGGCTGGATGGCTTTGTACACGTTAACAATAAATACCGAAAAAATAACCAGGCTCGGTTCTCAGCCACATCACAACCACAGTTCAGCTACACTATGTGGCTGTGCCTTAACATGGTCAGCAATGATTGGTTGAGCCCCAACAAGGCCAGCAATGATTGGTTGAGCCCCAACATGGTCAGCAATAATTGGTTGGGCCCCAACAAGGCCAGCAATGGTCGGTTGAGCCCCAACATGGCCAGCAATGGTCGGTTGAGCCCCAACATGGCCAGCAATGGTCGGTTGAGCCCCAACATGGCCAGCAATGGTCGGTTGAGCCCCAACATGGCCAGCAATGGTCGGTTGAGCCCCAACATGGCCAGCAATGGTCGGTTGAGCCCCAACATGGCCAGCAATGGTCGGTTGAGCCCCAACATGGCCAGCAATGGTCGGTTGAGCCCCAACATGGCCAGCAATGGTCGGTTGAGCCCCAACATGGCCAGCAATGGTCGGTTGAGCCCCAACATGGCCAGCAATGGTCGGTTGAGCTCCAACATGGCCAGCAATGGTCGGTTGAGCTCCAACATGGCCAGCAATGATTGGCTGATGAAAACTGATGAACGGCAGTCTCCTGAGGCTGTATGAATAGAGAAGTAAATCTAACATAAGCTTCTGCTCCATTCATCTTCTACGGGAGTGCATTGTACTCTCTAACAGTCCCATACAGAATGTATAGAACATAAGAACGCTTGGTCAACGTGTTACTCCTTTTATAATGGCGCATCCTGGTGTGGATAGGGGATAAGTTGATTTTGTGGCACAACAACTGGTTGTTACATGTTATCCACTATGATCAGTGGCAGCCCATCTGCCTCAGAGGCCCCGAAATGAACAGAGTGGCAGGTCAAGCATGCGCACTGACTCTCCATTCATGATTACAGGCATTCCCAGAGACAGCTGAGTACCGTGCTCGCCTATTTCCCAAATTCCCAACATGAATGGAAAGGCATTTTCCATGCTGACCTGCCACTCTGTTCATTTTTGGGGGGTCTGAGGGGTATGGGGTTCCCGTTTTCATGATCAAAAGGGGTCCTGCTGTAGGACCCCCACCAATCCTATAGTTATCCCTTATCCTGTGGACAGAGAATAACTTGTAAAAACTTGATACCCTACATGCAACAAAAATTATGGTACAGGCCTGTGTGTTTAATTTATTATACATTGGACTGCCATTTTGTAGGCACACTCAAGCACAGTAGGAAGGATGGGGATAATGGGATTTTCAGACTACAGAAAAAGAACCAACTCCAGCATCAAGGTCTACATACTCTTAACACTGCAACAGCTGAACACTCATTGCCTGTCAGCTTATCGATCACTCATGCTGAAACCCAATATGCCCAATCCTTGTTTCCTCCAACATGCACCACTGGAGGGCAGCCTGGTGACCCCCAAAAACCTTTATGAGCAGTAGATCTGCAGATTTCCGTATTGTTTATGGGCATCGTTGGATGCAGTCTATCTCAGCCACACAGTGAAATGGTGTCAGTGATGAACCTACCAAAGGGACTGGGCACACAACTGCAATAAGGCTTATTATCTGCAATTAGCTCCCTCACAATGGTGGGAAAACAAAGCTTTCCAATAAAAATGGGTTATGAAATAATAGGCACGGAATATTGTACTCCGAAAAAGTATTAATTGACAAAGTTTAATACAAACATTACATTTGGTGGAGTTCATTCTGAGTTGGCTGCGGAGCCCCATGACTGTGGGAGGTGGGTGGGGTAGGTAAACCATGCTTCTGATGCATGGAGTCTGTACATTTGCCGAAAAATAAAGTCTAATATATATGCTCTAGTAGGCAGTGAAAATAGTTACTCTTAAAGGAACACTAAACTTGAAAAATTAATCGTAGACGTAAAAAAGAAAAACAGTTGTCCTTATTATCTGCATGATCCTGCAACAAACCATTTTGTAGAAATCCTGCAGAGAACATAGGGATCAATCAAGTGCTGATCTGTTCCGTGTTTATCTGCTAGTTTGCTGACGGGGCTTAATATGTTTGTCCTACTGACGATTGAGGAAAGAGGGAGGATGCTGCTCCAGCCAGTTGTCCTACAGCCAAACACAAGACTGAAGTACAGATTTCGTAATATAGTTTTTCAGTTTTGTCATATAAGACAAAGCACAATCAAAAGTAAAGGAGGAGAATAAATAAGGAAAGAAAATGTGTTTTTTAGGCTACTTTCACACTAGCGTCAGCAGGATCCGTTCCAGGGTCTCACTAACGGTCCTGAACTGATCCGTTTGCCCCTAATGCATTCTGAATGGATAAGGATCTGTTCAGAATGCATCAGTTTGCCTCCGTTCCGCCTCCATTCCGCTCTGGAGGCGGACACCAAAACGCTGCATGCAGCGTTTTGGTGTCCGCTTGACCGAGCGGAATGGAGGCGGATCCGTCACCACTCCAATGCAAGTCAATGGGAGTGGATCCGTTTGCTAATGTACAATAGCAAACAGATCCGTTCCCTATGTAACTTTCAATGGAGATCAGAACGGATCCGTTTTGCTTATGTAAAAGATAGGCAAAGCGGATCCGTTCTGAACGAATGCAAACGAATGCATTATAGGAACGGATCCGTTTGTGAGCGCCTGCACGGATCTCACAAACGGATCCGTCCTAACGCTGGTGTGAAAGTAGCCTTAGTGTATTTTCTGTTTAGGATTCCTTTAAGAATTAAGCTAGTTTTTAACCACAATTAAAACTGGTGTAAAGTAGAACTGGCTTAGTCGCCCATAGCAACCAGAGTCTATTTTTAATTTTTCAGAGCTCCTTTGGAAAATAAAAGGTGAAATCTGATTCAAGCCAGCTTTCATTTACAACAGTTTTCCTTTTGCATTCGTTTTGATAAATCTTCCCCTCAAATCTTGATTTATCAAGACTGGCGTGTGCTACGAGGAAAAGCTGAAAAGCCTCCTCCAGCAGTCCATGTGCCAGGCTGAAATCTACTCCAGCTTGTAGCTGGTGTAGATTTCAGTCCTCATTTGTGCCAGTTCCAGGCATAAATGATGGCGCCACCCACGCGCCATAGCACCATTTCGGGAAACTGATTAGGGCTGCATAAAAATGCCGATTTTTACGAGATTTTGTTGCAATGTTGGAAAACTGCTGCAACTTTTTAATGCCGAAAATCAGGCATAGGGAGATGGTAAGCAAAAAAAATGAAATGAAAATGAAAGTTTAAACCATGTAGATGTAATTTTCCTTCAAAAATAAAAAATGATTAATGCAGTCAATGAGTAAATGAATGAAAAACAGGTAGTCAATTAGATAAAAAATACTTAGGAAAGTGTACTGGAGCCAGGGGACTCTGCACATCACTTTATATTAGTATTACATGGCACATCAGTGAATGGCGGCATTAAGAGCCAGCAGTGACACATGAAGGTCTGAATGAACAATGACTCTTTACTCAGGTCTTTGGGACTTATCCAATATATTATGTTAATTAGTAGGAAGCCAAAACAGCCCAATGCAGCAGTCATAACAGGAAAATGTCAAGGACAGTTAACGTGTATGAGATATGATGTAACCTACACTTCTGTTATCGCTGCACAAGGTTCACCGATTCATTTACAACCAGATATCACAGCCCTTTAATCCCTTTGGCAAAGAGCTGGTTAACGCCTAACATCAATATTAAAAAAAATATATAAGAAAAAGATATGCATAAATAGCAGTCGGACTAAGAATGAATGAAATCATAGCTAGACTGTGGACATGTCTTCTATCAACGACTAACAGAAATGTACTTTATTTAAAGATAAATTACTGCAATAAGATATATTGAAAGACTAAACCATCTTAATTACAATACAAAATCTCTACAATAAAACATCTCTTTTAAAACACCTCTGATAAGTGCACGTTTTCTCGTCATAAAGTCTAAATGCCAAGCTTACGAGAAGGAAAGGCTTATTCTAGAAACCGGAAATCCCTTTTACCCAGATGTTGACCAGTTTTGTTCTTGGTCCTCTTCTTAAAGGGGCCATCTTGCACATGGAAAGTGTCTGAAAACGGACTTACCAAATAAAAGTAAGTAGCATAGAGAAAATGCCAAGATGTATGCCCCCTTGGACTATCTACTTCACATGATAAAAACAATATAAAAGCAGAATAAAACACAGAGAACCACTTGTTAAAATCTGGTTGGCAGTAGAAGTTTTGTATCCTACAAGCACACATAAAACATATATATCTCATTTTAAAACCCCCTCCAACGATGCCCTACATCTAATAGACATAGGTTTAGTTTTTAGCATGCATGCCCCTTGTATCAATACAGCGCATTACAGACAGTGGGGTCGGTTTTGTATCTACAAACTTCTGCATATAAGACTTGTACATTACAAATGAGCATTCCCACCCCACCACCTCTGCAAGGAGAACGCAGTTTTTTTGATAACGTCCCAATGTCTGTGATTCCCAGTGATTCCCTTAAAGCTTGGGTGGCTTCCATGTGTAATCCACTGTCTTCAGGCTTAGGAGCTGTCTTGCATATCTTTGAAACAATTTTGGCAACACCCAAAGCTTAAGATAAAAAGCTGAACTACTAGTCTCTGTCCTGAGGGTGGTATAGCCCTTACTGTATACTGCATTTTAAGTATATGAGCAGTGACTTTGGGTCATTTTATATGTAAAGATTTTCTTCCCAGAAATGTGCGCTGATCAATGATACAGCATGTTAAATGGTGCACGGTTAGCGCCACTGACACGGAGCAATCGCTGGCTCGATCATACGATCGTCAGCACATATGCTTTCACGAGAATATGTGCCGCCAACAACTGTTTACATTGGACAATGGTCAGGAGTGAACATGTTGTTTCCGATCATCGGCCTGTGTAAAAGGACCCTTAGTTTAATGAAGAAACACATTTTATGCATTGACCCATCTGTAGGGACTATATAATAGGCATTGAACCAAATCTGTATATGGTGGCAAATGGGTCAGCATTCAGAATTTAAAAAAAAAAAAAAAAGGTCAGTGCAAGTGCTGAAAAACATCATTTCAGCAGCCAAATCTCACTATGGCAAAGGGCACAATGTGCAATATGAACACATCTACTGAGTATTACCTAAGGCACTAGGGACATCAGAAAATGGGAATTTTAAAAACTAAGCTAAGAATACCAAACCTGAGAGGCCGGGGCAACTAACTCCTACACGGCACATTGCTAATTTACTTATAAATCTGGTAGGCTCTTTTGTGGACTCATATAATGTCACGTTTTCTCATATGGCTGTTCTTAAGTTACAAATATATTAAATTATATTCATTTATTTTAAATAAAAATTCTACTTGGCTTTGTTAGTGATGTGTTTTTGTTGGTTGTATTGATTATGTATCTGAAGATGAAAAAGCCACAGCGCTTGAGCGAAAAGAAGCTTCAGTCTATTGTAAGTGGACTCCTTGGTCACAGCAATGACCTGGAATAATAACCTACCAGTGGTGGTTGGTCTCACCCGGCAGCTTCGCTGGGTTCACCAGCATGGCAGGTAGCCTTGTATCACAATTGTCTTACTCGATACTGTTTGCTTGGATATACTCTCACATTTCTGTATAAATGAAATTTTGCGTCTGCTCTTGTCTTAGTACTTAATACATTTTATATACAATAAAGCAGCCAAAAAACATAATAGAAAAGCCGCTGTTAAGACTATGCAGATTTCAGAACCACTCAGGGTGCATTAACATGGACATGTTCCCTCCTTTCCCCAACAACAAGAAAAGGTATGCAAAGGTTTTTCCCTACTGCCCACTGCTGAGGGTGCAGAGAGAAAACTGGCTGCAGTTTTGGCAGTTTAAACGTACCCTTAAAACACTACTGTCATGAGAGCCTGCATTCTATGCCTGCATCCCACTGAAAAGGACATGAAGGCGGGGCCTGGTGAGATTGCTGATTGGCTGAAAAAAACTGACTTCCAAACGTGCTCAAGATGCTATGCCTTCATGTCCTTTTTAGTAAGATGCAGGCACTCATGAGAGCGCTGTTTTAATACGAATTACACTGTGATAACTGATTTTTTTTTTTAACGTATGGTAGGTGCCATGACTGAATACTATGATTAGCTCGATCATAACTGATGGTGCAATAAAAAGTACGGTAACCTTTAAGTCTTGTTCATATAAGGGTCCATTCACACGTCTGCATCCGTTCTGAATTTTGTGGAACGGGTGCGGGGCCCATTAATCGCCAAAAAAGATTGAGCATTTCTATCATAGTGCTGGCCATGTGCTGTCCACAAAATGCGTAACGCACAGGGCCAATGTCTGTGTATTGTAGATAGTTTGTGGACTGCAAAACACTTTTGGACGTGTGAATAGAATAAGGCTTTTTTCTTGTAGAGTTAAAGGGGTTTTCTGGTTTCAAGATACTGATGACCTATCTTCAGGACAGGTCATCGATATCGGATCAGTGGAATTCCTTCACCCGACACCCCACAGAAAAGCTCATTTTGGCAGCCGCTGGTGTTTGAAACAAAACAATGCAAATCCAAGAGAGCTGGTGCACGGCACTCAGGCCGATTGGCGCTGCAACGGGTCAAAGCAGTCACAGTGTATAGAGAAGATTCCAGCAGCGTTGTCTCTTTCAAAATCTTTATTTTCAATAGCAATTGCTATTGAAAATAAGGATTTTGAAAGAGACAACGCTGCTGGGATCTTCTCTATACACTGAAACAAAACAATGGACAGAGTCAGCAGCAGAAGGTTCACTTGAAGGGGAGGTGAGATGACTACATAGTGGATGGAGCCTTCTGCCTCTAGCTTCATTTACGGTCTTGTTTTTGGCACTGGTGGCTGCCGAAAACAAAGGATAGCTCATCAATATCTAGAAACCAGCTCATACTTCTCCACATTTATGGATCCAATTCAGATTATGGCTGTAAGAAAACATCAAAAAGTGTCCAACAATTTTCTATTGAATGCAACATCAACTGTAATCAACTTCAGGCTTATTTCACACGAGCTATACAGAACTCGGAGTTCTGTCAGTGAAAAACTGAGGTTTTTCCTTCAGTTTGCTTCTATGTTTTCTGCAGCTGTTTTCTTCCACGTGGTTGCAATCAATTTTTGATGTGGTTTTCATGTGAAATACTGAAGAATATCACTTAGCATCTCCAGCAACCATCAGCGAAAAAAAGGAAAGTTCTTCAGTGTGCTTCAGTTTTTTGTTCACTGATCCACTGACTTAAATGGACCAGTCATGCATGAAAAACAGATGAAGATAGAACACGCTGTCATTTTTCCTGAATGGACAGTTGGTTAGTGAAAAACAACGCTCATGTGCACATACCCTGGGTCAGGGACCACATTCAGAGGGAAAGATCACTCGTGTGAAATAGGCCTAACCCAATCGAAAATGTTTTGATACCAAGAGTGCCTAAATACATGACAGATTTTGTTTCAGAAATTTCTGTGGGAAACATTAGTTCCAGACATCTAAATGGAGTTGTTTTGGCAGCAAGCATATGGATTTCTGCATCCCCCATTCAGATGAATGGAACTGATATTCAGTTGCAGAAATTTTGCACTGAAATCTTTACCGCACGTGAAGGCATCCCAAAAAATACAGAAATCTACTATAAGAGTAACCCTAAAGAATTAGACTATTCCTGTTCTTGATAATTATCCAAGAGTGCATGCTAAAATAAGAAGTTCAGTACCGGTAGCCTGTGGACTGTGTTCACACTAGAATTTGTTCCACATTTTGACATGATTTTGTTTAAAAAGAACGATCATGACAGACCCCAATCAATTCTTTGGCATTTAACCTGATGTCACTGTACCAGTTCTGTTAGGATTATTTTTCAGTATTCATTAGACTTCCGACGGGGCATATGCATTTCTTATGGATGCTCAGTACCCCCTATTTAAAATAAACCATACATGTCACCTCACCACTCAACAATGTTCACATACTAGAGAACTCCTTCTTCATATATATATATATATATATATATTATATCTTTGTTTCATAGAGTACGTGCCTCCTAGTTGCTTGTGCCCAACTCCTATCAATAGTGCTGCCGATCCCTGCAGGGCAACCAGAAGATGATCATGAGATCATCAAGGAACCTTCTCCTGCAAGCACTCTGGAACACAGTATAAAATCATAATCACTTCTAAAAATGTCCCAGAAGAAGCTGTATGGGCAAAATCCAGGATTTGTCTGGAACATGATGGACCGCGTGTTGTTATTGATAATCTTGAGGTATTTTATTTGCAGAAGTGGTAGTGATTTTACACTATACCACTCGTGTTTGAAGTCCAGAGTAGGGAGCAGAAGGAGGAGGATCCTTAGCCATCTCAGGATCTTCTTATTGTAGTCCTACAGGGGTTAGCAACAGTAATGGTGGCAAAGGGAACATGCAATCAAGAGGAATCTACTCTGTGGAACAAAAGATGATAGTCCTAAATAAAGAGCTGTTGGATAAAATACATCATTTAGCAGGGAGGCAACAGGCACCTGCTCTGATACTTGAACGGGGCACTTATTTAACACCAGAGTGCAGAGCTGCTACGCAAAGGAATCTCTTGCTTAGGCCATCTGTCTGGTGATGTAGACCACCCATGCATTTGCATGGCCGCCATGTAATACTACATTTTCCCTGCATTGGTGAGACAGCCCCTGTAATGGGTGACATTGTATAAAATCAATGAATGGGACCTATCCCCAAGGAGGGGACATCAATATCAGACTGGTAGGTGTCTGACATCCAGCATCCTCGTCGATCAGCTGTTTGGCAGTAGCTCCATCACAGAAAACAGGCATCCACTGAGTAGTGGATTTAGCATATTACTGCAGTATTCATTTCAATGTGAGCATCGCTACATTTACCTGCTCTGTCCACTACACAGTAGACGGAGCTGTGTAGTTCAGGTGCACGTTTCCTGAACTGGTACTTCCGAACGGTTGATCGGTGGAAAAACTAACAAAGTTTCACCCTCTGTGTAAAGCAATTGGATACATAAATTCTGAGAAAGTGTCTAGGACTAAGGCACTATTGCAGTATTACCTCACTACATTACACAAGGATTTGTTATACTGTCATAACAGATCTTACTTAAATTTGGCAAAAGTTCAAAGCAGAATGGACTTTTAAACTTGACAAATATCCATCAGCAAGTCTTGAGGTCAGTGGTTCCAGACTGTACAATATGGAATCCCCAGCAAAGTCTGCCTTTGTATCACTGGGTTTTAACCATTCAGAAAGTTTTTTCTTTGTATTTTTTTTTAGTCTTAATCCTTCGTAATTTGAGCAGATTCAAATAAGTTCCGACAACGGCTGCAAGTGTGAAAGGGTAGAAAAATGTAAGGCAATGGTGCATCACCATAAAAAATGAAGGAAGGCAGTTCTTCTACAAGGAAATTTTCACAGAGAATCTTGTGTGCTTATCTACAAGACGTCAATTACTGGCTTGGTTTTAAGCAGTATCTTAGTATTTCTACCTGACCAGACATTCAAAAGTCAAAAGACCCTTAAGTAACTACAACTGCTCAGTATCCAGAAAATAGTGAACAGGCCTGGAACAAAGCCATTTGTTCTCAGTTGCCGCCAGAAGAGATTTTCTTCTCTGTTCTATAAAACGACCGCAGCAGTCAACGTTCCAAAAGAAGTCTGAATCACAGCTTGTCAGAACGGAAGGTGTCCTCTATGGTGGGGTCATGCAGGACCATTTCATTGTCACTTAACATACTCAGATTATCCAAGCTCAAAGGTCCAAGTTTCAGCTCATCATCCAACTGAAATGTATTATCTGTATCAAAGCCCAGTTCGGAAACTCCTGCAACGGCACTGCCAATGTCCTTCGATAAGCTGTTGCTTGAGTCATCTAAAAAAGAAAAAACACCAAGTATGAGGAAAGCTTTAGTACTATCATACTTCATTCTCAGGTATTGCAAAGAGAACCATGTTCAAATACATTTTGTGTAGCTGGCAAACTTTAAACTGCAGAGAAACAAGTACGTTATGTAGACCAGTTGGTTTTCAACTCGGGTTCTTCAGGAGAGAATCAATGGCTAAAGTAACTGGTGGTGGCATCTCTCTCTGGAACGTTGAGAGGGAAGGTTGTCAGCTAAATTAAAGATTGGCTGATATAAAAAAAAAACCTTCTCTGTATGACTGGAAAGATTTATATAATCTGGAAACTCTCAAAACTAGAGACAGAGGAATGAGGAGGAGAGGTCCCCATAGTAGAAACATAAAATGTGACATAGTGGTGTCACATTTTTCTTTGAAATGCGTACCATTGTTGACAATCTATTAACCCATATTGATTCATTCATCTTTCTCTCTGCATACACATTACAAATCTATCTAGCCATCTATATACACAATAGAGGAATACAACATGGTGAGGCTGACCTGTAAGGATAATGTTTGGAACACTCCCACTGCAATTGGAATACAAGTAGCTTGTCCTCAGCTGGAAAGGATCTTGAAGATTTCCATGACTCCCTCCTAGTCCCATCATGGCTGCCTGGGAATACTGGAGGTTCATGTTTGGATCGAAGAAATTATTGTTGGGAAGGGAACTGCTGGGACTCCCGTACATTTCATATGGTTCTTGCTGAAAAGAAACAGAAGAATTCCAATCCACGCACTGCAAATGTCTAAGATTGTATTAAATGTACTATTCTTAAAAGGAGTCTTCTGGAGAAAATATTATTTGAAAAAAATTAGCTACAAGAAATTAAAAAAAAGAAGCATTACTCATCTCCACCGATTGCCCGCTACTGCTCCAGTCCCTGCTGCTCTGTACTTCTTGTTTTGGCTAGTAAGGGCACAGCTAACGCCTGTGATTGGCTGAGTGGGCCGTTACTAGCTTTTCTGGCATGTCAAGCCAAGACAAAGTGCAGAGCAGTGGCGACTTGAGCAGCGTTGGAACAGCAGCAACCGGGGATCAGTGAAAGCGACAAATGCTTTGTTATTTTTAATTTGCTCCCATGTGCATTACACAGCACCCAGTAAAATAAATTGGCTAAAGCTGCATAATGCAAGAGGGAAAGCAAAAGAAAGGGGTCCCTCTAGTAAAACTATGTGCCCGGAAGGAGTTTCATAAAGCTGGCCATCCATACTCAGAATAACGTTCCATTGGGACTGTTGGGGTACCCCAGCTATCCCCATTGCCAGAAATCAGAGCAAGAAAAAGGATCAAACATGTTAGATTCCAACATGCCTGATCCTTTGTTGTCAAGGGACATAGGCCACCGTCAGAGGTGTCTGACGGCAAATTCCCCTCTTGCCCTCAGGAGAACACAACTAAGACTACTTTCACACTAGGGTTTCTGCTGGATCCGGCAGGGTTCAGCAAAAACGCTTCCGTTACTGATAATACAACCATCTGCATCCGTTATGAATGGATCCGGTTTCATTATCTTTAACATAGCCAAGTTGTGTCAGAGTTAAATGGATCTGTCCCCATTGACTTGCATTGTGGGTCATGAAGTATCTGTCTTTCTCTGAATCCCATCACGGAAAGAAAACCGCAGCTTGCTGCAGTTTGCTTTCCGGTATGGGAACGCAACCGAACAAAATGCATTTTGGAGCATCCGTTCTGTTTACTTACGTTTTGTCCCCATTGACAATGAATGGGGACAAAACTGAAGCGTTTTTCGCCGGTATTGAGATCCTATGATAGATGTAAATACCGGAAAATAAAAACGCTAGTGTGAAAGTAGCCTTAGGTCTATGGCCATATCTAAGCAGACAACAATACTGAACAGATAAGTCACTCACTTGAATTACTTCTCTGTGCTTACTACCATTTGACATATCTTAGAAAAATGAACACACTGGCATTTCATACCTTGCTGTTAGTTACCTCCTTGTTCTCATTACAGTGTCTGCTTCCCTTAACATAACTAACAGCAAGGTATGAAATGGAAATGCTTATACATCTCACTTGCTGCATCTAACCCATGGTGAAGACAACTCTGCTGAGACAGGGCCGTGCTACATCACTGAGCATTTCCATCTGAAACAATCATTTAGCTCCTATTTTGAATACAGATGTGACTATAGCTGCAAATGCTTTGTAATGGTGGATGTTCATCTCAAAATCTGCCTCCCATTTGTCAATCTGAATCCATGCTATAGTTCAACTATTGGCATGTCCATTCTTCCTATGGTTTCCAGGGTTCATAGGGATGATAGGACTAAATCCAAATGTGGATCCCAGACATGCACAACTGCAAATCCATCCTCTGATCAGCCTCTGATTTCTACCAAAGAGTTCAAGACAGATTTTTTCCAGGGAATAGTCCACCTAATGAACATAGCCTTACTGAAACGCTAACAATACCTATTACATTTATGTGCATTTAGACAAATTGTACCGACTACTGTTACGTGTAAATGGGTCTTGAGCATGTGCTCTCTGCAACATATATACAAAAAGTAAATGTCTTACTAACATGCCTGTGGATGTTAAAGGGCTTTCAAGTGTACTTATTGATGGCCTATTCTCAGATCATTATCAGATGGGGAAGATCTTACACCCAGTTACCCGACTGATCAGCTGTTTTTGGCAGGCGCCAGCAGACACACTACTGTGTAGTGGCCATGCTGGATTACTGCAGCTCCCATTCAAGTGAATATCTGAGGAGCCGCATCAAGATGAGATCTTATTTCAGACATTTTCAGAGGAGTCTTATCATATAAAAAATATACAAGCTAGACTATAATAGAGGCCGTGGTAAGTTAAATGATTATTCCTATCTCAGGCTAGGGTTGTCGAGGGTATCGAAATTTCGATACTTTTATACCAGTATCAATTCGGTACTGGGATTTGCTCTTTTGCGATACCTTTGGCAGATAAAATAAAAAAGTCTCTTACCTGTCCTGCGCCGCGGCTCCGCTCAGGGTCCGGTGCTCCTCTGTCTTCTCTGCCCACGCTGCACTGTCCTGACCACGTACAGCGTCAGGACGTAGTGCGCGCACTCTGACCTGACGCTGCACGCAGTCAGGTGACAGTGCAGCGCCGGGAAGAGAAGACACAGAGTGCCGGACCCGGAGCGGAGCCGTGGTACAGAAGAGGTAAGAGACTTTTTAATTTTATTCTAATGGGGGCAGAGCGGGCTGATCTGAGGTCTGATGGGGGCACAGTGGGCTGATGTGAGGTCTGATGGGGGCACAGTGGGCTGATGTGAGGTCTGATGGGGGCACAGAGGGCTGCTCTGAGGTCTGATGGGGGCACAGAGGGCTGCTCTGAGGTCTGATGGGGGCACAGAGGGCTGATGTGAGGTCTGATGGGGGCACAGAGGGCTGATGTGAGGTCTGATGGGGGCACAGAGGGCTGATGTGAGGTCTGATGGGGGCACAGTGGGCTGCTCTGAGGTCTGATGGGGGCACAGTGGGCTGCTCTGAGGTCTGATGGGGCACAGTGGGCTGATGTGAGGTCTGATGGGGGCACAGTGGGCTGATGTGAGGTCTGATGGGGGCACAGTGGGCTGATGTGAGGTCTGATGGGGGCACAGTGGGCTGATGTGAGGTCTGATGGGGGCACAGTGGGCTGATGTGAGGTCTGATGGGGGCACAGTGGGCTGATGTGAGGTCTGATGGGGCACAGTGGGCTGATGTGAGGTCTGATGGGGGCACAGTGGGCTGATGTGAGGTCTGATGGGGCACAGTGGGCTGATGTGAGGTCTGATGGGGCACAGTGGGCTGCTCTGAGGGCTGATGGGGGCACAGTGGGCTGCTCTGAGGGCTGATGGGGGCACAGTGGGCTGCTCTGAGGGCTGATGGGGACACACAGATTTTTGGGTGTTTCATTTTTTCGGCGTGGTATCGAATATCGCAATACTTTTTCTTGGTATCGAAATCGAATCAAAATTTTGGTATCGTGACAACCCTATCTCAGCCATGGATGAAATCAGAATATATATCATATATGTTGGCCCCACATTATAGAAACAGTCAAGCGGTCATGGACACAGTGTAGTACAGTGAGGTAAGTGGTTTACGAGTCATATGGTGTAGGCCACATGAGGAACCCAGTTGTTAGCAGTTGGAAATATTACTGCACCAGAGCTTTACAGCATTACTAAAACTTAGTACTAGGGTCATAACTAATGTGTATGTGGATCAACACCACCTGCATGAAAAAGTCTGGGGACACCTGCCTTAAAGGCAAAGATCTCAAGAACTCAAGCTCTTAGGTCAAGTGTAGAGGTGGAAATACTCTGAGGAGATAAAATATATAGAAAACCTCACAGAAAGTATATGGAAAGAATAATAAGCAGTAAGACTGACCTGTTGCCACAGACATTTTCCCTGTCTCATGGACTGTTGCTGATCGAAGATAGGGTCAGAAAAGAAACCACTTAGGGTGCTCTAAAAGATAGAATAAAATGGCTGCTCATTATAATATATTATGTGCTGCAGACATCAATTAAAAAGTAATCTATATATACGTACGCACACACAAACACACACACACACAACATCCTAAAATGGTACTCACATTAGCCAAATTTAAGTCCAAAGGAGGACAAGGTACAGGTGAGGGAGGCTGAAAGTTTGGAGACTCCATAGATTCATGCACATGTTGCGGTGTGTGTTGAAGTGGGTGTTGGGATTGCTCTTGGTATAAAGGATAAGGTGGAGGAGGTTCTAATGGAGGAAGAGAGAGCGGATTCCTGTCCAGAGTCATACCCTAGAAAAAAATGGCTTCAGTGAATTATTATACAATTCAGTGTATGTACAATGATATATCACAAACCTACATAAGTGGCAAGGAAAGGCAAGTCTTTGGGGGTCAATGGAAGCTCTAACCATTTCCATTACAATAAGGTAGTTACCGGGTGGGTTATATGCTGAATAAAGCTTCCACTCACAGCTTGGATGAGATGAAATTCCATCAACAATGTAGATTTAGATTTAGCCTAGAATTACTCTTTAACCCCTTAGGGCTTATGCAGATGAACGCAAGGGCTCTGTGCCCATGCTGTGGACCGCAAACAGTGCTCCATGGTGCGGACCGATTGACTTGAATGGGTCAGCGATCCGCAAAATATGGCAAAAAATAGGACATGTCTTATCTTTTGCGGTGGGGAGGCACAGACCCGAAAGCGTACAGAAACATTTTGTAGTGCTTACGCTCCACAGAAGATAAGACATGTCCTATCTTTGGCAATATCTTGTGGACCGTGGACCCATTCAAGTCAATAAGTCTGCATTTGCACCACGTAGTACACACAGCAAGTGCCCATATATTGCGGACCTGCCATTTGTGGTCAGCAATGCAGGTACGGAACCCTAACGTTCGTGGGTATGAGCCCTTAGTGACGTGCCATACATATACAGTGGATTTCAAGAGTTTACATACAGTGCTGAGTCTGTGATTGTGGAGACCTAACACCTTAGATGCTGCAGTCAATAGGGAGGGGCCTTGGCACCTGAGCGGTTAGAGAAAGGTGGACCCTTCTGACCCTCCATCATCCCTGGCTGCAAAATCATGGAGTACTGATAAGTTACCATGGGCAGCCTGAGGCTCAAAAAACTGCAATATGAAGTTATTGCAGTCTGTGGTATCAAAGGACTGCATGTTAAAGTCCCCTAACAGGACTAAAAATAAAAGCAAAAATTGTTGTCTTAAAATATATATATAAAAAAAAAAACAACATACTAAAAATTCCAATCACCTGCCTTTCCCCATTTTACATATAAAATAATAAAAAAAATAAACAGACTTGATATCATCGCATCTCAAAATGTCCAAACTATTAAAATATAAAAGTATTTAGATGGCATGGTGAACATAGTAACGGGAAACCAAACACTTAAATGTCCATATTGATATATTTTAGTTACCTTGTCCCCCCCACAAACCCCCCCCCCCACAAAAAAACGAATAACAAGTCAAACAGTCGTATGTAAAATGGTACTAGTAAAAAGCTTGCCCCACAAAACACAGGTCCTCCTGATAAAATAGGGTATGTCAACACAGTGAATTCTGACTCTGTCGAAATCCACCACATACTGTGGCAGAGACCACTGCAGTCGTTCAGTCTGGATGCTGTGGGCCCACTTGTGGCTTGGCTCCAACGAATGGAGCTAAACCGCGAGTGAATATGCAAAGAGGTGTCCGTTTGAGCTCTGCGCCAAAAAGAGACATGTTTTAACCCACTAGTTGCGCAAACAGCACTGCTGCCTCCCATAGAAAACAATGGGAGGCAGAAACCACATGGCTACATGAAATGCTGTATGAAGTACCGTATTTTTCGTTTTATAAGACACACCCGAAGATAAGACGACCCCAGATTTTAGAGTAGGAAAATGAGAAAAAAATATTTTTCATCAAACCTCATATCAGACCCCACATCACATCAGACCTCAAATCAGCCCAGTGTGCCCCCATCAGACCTCAGAACAGCCCAGTGTGCCACCATCAGACCTCAGAACAGCCCAGTGTGCCCCCATCAGACCTCAGATCAGCCCACCAAGTACCATAACAATAAAATAAAAACCTCTCTTACCTGTCCTGCGCCGCGGCTCCACTCCAGGTCCGGCGCTCCTCTAAGGCCAGCGCTGCACTGTCACCTGATGCTGCACGCCGGCCCGGGAAACCAGCGTAATAATATTCCATAATGGAAGCGCTCACTTGTATTCGCTTTATAAGACGCACCGCAATTTACCCCCTACTTTTGGGTGGAAAAAAGTGTGTCTTATAAAGCAAAAAATACAGTACATAGTGTAAAGTAATATTAAGTATTACACATTTTGTTTAAAAAGGAGAAACTAAAATTCTGCATGGACATAAGTATTTAGACCCTTGCTGTGACACTTGACATTTAGCTCTGGGGCCCTCCCAATTTCTCTTGATCATCGTTGAGATGTTTCTACACCTTGATTGGAGTCCATCTGTGGTAACTTCAGCTGACTGGACTTGACTTGGAAAGACACACCCTTGTCTATATAAGGTATATGAGGAGAGAAGAACTGCCTGTACAGCTGAGACAGGATTGTGTGGAAGCAGAAGAGCACAAAATTCTGCTGTGCTGAAATATCCTAACAGCACAGTGACCTCCATAATTCTTAAATGGAAAAAGTTTGAAACAATCAGGAATCTTACTAGAGCTGTCCGTTCCACCAAACTAAGTAACTGCGGGTGAAGAGCCTTGGTAAAAGAAGTGACCAAGAACCCAACGGTCACCCTGACTGAGCTCCTAAGATCCTGTGTGCAGATGGGAGAAACTTCCAGAAGGTCAACGATTCATGCAGCACTCCACCAACCTGGGCTTTATGACAGAGTTGCCACAAAGAAGCCTCTCTGTAAGCCCATCTGGAGTTTGCAAAAAAAAAAAAAGCACCTATAGTACTCTCATACTGTGAGAAACAAGATTCTTTGGTATGATGAAACCAAGACTGAACTTTATTGCTTCAATGCTAAGCGTCGTGCCTGGAGGAAATCAGGCACTGCTTATCACATGCTCAATACCATCCCTACAGTAAAGCATAGTGGTGGCAGCATCAAGCTGTAGGGGTGTTGTTCAGAGAATGGGACATAGAGAACAGTCAGAGCTGAGTGAATGCTGAATGGAGCAAACAAAAGATATTCTTAAAAGGGTCTTCAAGACTTTACAACTGATGATCTATCCTCAGTATAGGTCATCAGTATCTTATCGGTGGGGGTCCGACACCCAAGACCTCCGCCAATCAGCTGTTTTATAAGGCACCGGAGCTCCTGTGTGTGCAGTGGCCTTTTATGTGCTCACCAAGCACAGCTCCATACATTGTATAGTGGCTGTGCTTGATATCATGCTCAGCCCTATTCACTTCTATGGGGATGAGCTGCCCCTAGGACATGTGGCTGATGAACGTGTCGTCACTGGCCTAGGAAAAGCTGAGAAACAGCTGATCGGTGGGGGGCAATGGGTGTTGGACCCCACGATCAGATAATGACCCAAGCACACAGCCAAGACAACACAGGAGTGACTTAGGGACAACTGTATGTCCTTGAGTGGCCCAGCCTGAGCCCTGACTTGAACCGAAACGAATATCTCTGGATGGATCTGAAAATGGCTGTCCACCCATGGTCCCCATCCAACCTATAACAACTTGAGAGGATCATCAGACAAAAATGCCCTCATACAGCTATGTGAACTGAAATGTATCAAAAGTTATGGCTCTTGGAAGACGTGGAGGAGAAAACTAAAGCAAAAAACTAAAAGTTGTTTACAAAGGAGTTAATCAGAATATAACATTCCCATTAGTTGTAGTGAATGCACTGAGGTAGATGGGTATCTCAGAATTTTACCTGTGAATTAGGTGGCATATTCAATGGGCTGGTGGGTGAAAACTGTCCACTTATGCTCCGATTTGACTCGCTGCCTGGGGTTAAGGTCAATGGGCTAACAGGAGTGTGTCTCCGCCTTGGGGAACTGCCAAGCGCAGCCGTTGAGAGAGAAGGGTTGCTGAGGGATGCCAGGCGAAGAGAGGGGTGAAGCGATGGGTTAGAGCGGCCAGCTGGAGGTCCATGGTTGTTTACAGGAGAAGCCATAGAGCTATTGTTCAGTGTTGTCTGAATAGATGGATTGCTACGAGTGTTCTGCAAACCTGTAGTGAAATAAAAAATTAAATATTATAAAAAAAAAAAAAACATATGAAAGCTGCAAACCTTGCACAATTCTATGCTGCCATCGAGGAAACATCAGCAGAGGTAAACATCTGGAAGCCATGGGCTCAATTCCAGGTTTATGAGGGAAAGGACAGTGATCACAGTTGCACAGCAAGGTTGGGTTCACACATAGGTTTTTGTAGCAGGTTTTTTTTAGCCAAAGTAAGTAGTGGATTGGAAGGGAATGAGAAATATAAAGGAAAGACTTCTACTATCTGCTGGACCCCATTCTGGATATGGCTCAAAGAAAATGCCACAAAAACCTGTGTGTGAACCCACCCTCATAGAAGGTAAGTTGTCTGATGTACTTTCAGGTATAGCTATTAAAATGAGAATATATAAGCTAGTATATAGCTATTGTTTTTTTTATTATTATTTTATGCACCTGCTATTAGCTTCAAACTAATATCTCTTGACAGTTTCTTACACAAGTCTTAAGTTACAAACAAATCTGTAAAGTAAGCAGTTTTAAAGAAGACAGAACGTAGAAAGATCTGACTTGGTCATACACAAGTCCCTATTCACCGGCATATAATGGCAGTATTATTGACTACTTGGTGGAACTTGAACACTTGCATATTGAAGTAAGAGAGTGGGCTGCTGGGCACAAAGACCCTATTGAAAAAGGCAAAGCTTTCCATGAGGCGCTTTTTTTTTCTTTTTAATTATTATTATTTCTGGCTGGCCTCCTTGTACTGCTATAGCTCAATTGCTGCTACTAGGTTTCTGATGCACTTCTATGTGTGCCATAGATTACACATTCCATTTCAGTAAATGTTCAGTAACAGCAACTATATTAATAATGATCAAAGCCTGCATGAGAGACACATTATACTTCTGACATTACAAGGTAAAATGACTACTTAAATGGGTTCTCCATCATCATAATGACATTTTTAAAATCTGCCCGGAGTACTAAAAACTCTGCAATTCTTCAATATTTCAACTTCAATATTCCTGTTTCTTGTCCAACTTTCGACCCTCTTTTCTCAGCATCACTGCATCCTGGTAGGATGTAAACATGCAGAACTTCCTGTATTCACCAGCTTCTTGCTGGGTCTTAAAAAAAAAAATAAAATCCAGCATGTTTTGCTCTATAATGTTTCTCAGCATTGAGAGAGGAGGTGTAGGAGGTATGATTACTGCAAAGGGAACAGTGTGGCATCTGGAGGAAGCCCTGCAAAACATTAAAGACCAAAGCATGCTAGGTTTGGTTAGAAAACCTAGCAGGAAGCTGATGGAAACAGTAAGTTCTGCATGTATACATCCTGCCAAGATGCAGAGAACAGGAGAAGGAAAGTGCTGACACGAAATATAGGTATACGGGGCATTGTTTGGAGTACTGTGGGCATATGAAAAAAATTCATTAGGAGAACAAAGAAGCCTTTAAACATTCCCTATTATTCATTAAAGGAATGTGGTCACCTTCAAAATTGGTTTCAAAGTAACACATGTAGGGTAAGTGCCCCCAAACATAACCATACGATTCAGCTGAAAATTTGTCACTCTACTCCTAAGAAGTGCTTCTGTTTTTCGGTGCACTGTGGGCAGGGCTGCTGAGTTTGGTGCACCATCACTCTGCTAGTAACACCATCAAGCTTCTCACTCTCTTGCTCGACTCATTGAGATTTCATAGCTGGTAGCAATGGCACAAGTGCACAAAATGGAGTGGCTTTGCCCATGGTGCTCTGAAAATCTTATTTATATACAAAATGAAGCATTTCTCAGGATTAGAGGACAGATGTTCACAAGAAAGGTATGTTTGTGTATCGCGGCACCAACCCTGCAAACGGGGGCCTAGCAGTCCAGTGTATGAATGGTGCACATGTGTAAAGACTGCTCCATTCACTGCAGGAACAGAATTCTGCTGGGGGTCATGCATGACTGCACATCTCCATTCACAAAGGGTACCCCTCATTCTTGTGACACAAACTCGACAGGAGTTCCAGTGATATAGAAGTATAGAAAAGAGGTCTACCTCAGAATACACGGTGCAAAATCTCTATCCTTGATCCTGAGGAACTTAGAATGTAGCACAGCGGTTTATTAACACTAACCTGGAGAGCCACTAATGCCCAGATGTGTCATAGCAGCAGGAAGCCCCCCTGTGCTATTCTCTCCACCCATACTGGCATAGGTAGTTTCATCTGGGTCCAATGGTGTTGGCAGAGGAGAGGGGAAATGCAGATTTGTAAGATCTGGTAGTGATCCACCAGTATTGAGGTTCCCCTGGAAATGTGAGAGACCGGCATTGGGATCTGAAGATGGAAAAACTCTTTAAAAAAAAAAAATTAAAAAATTAATCAATAAAATAAATGGCAAAATCCACTCTTTTTTTGCACAAATGCATGTAGAAGTTTGTTAACAGAGATGAGAGTGACAGCAAAAGAAGACTTTAACCCTTTCACCCCCGGAGGGTTTTTTTGTTTTTGCGTTTTCGTTTTCTTTTCTGTTCACATAGCTGTATGAAGGCTTGTTTTTTTGCAGGACACCATTTAATATTTTTTATTTTAAGACGTTCGATGTGCAATAAAACTGACCAGTTACTTTCATTCTAAAGGTCAGTACGAATCCGGCGATATCAAATATGTATATATTTTTTTTTGCGTTCTGATAGTGATAAAAATTATAAAGTTACAAAAAAAATGTTTTTTCGTCGCCATATTTTGACCCCTATAAGTTTTTTGGTATTTATGTGTACGGAGCTGTATGGGGGCTCATTTTTTGCGCGGCGATCTGAACTTTTCATTGATACCATTCTGGGGTGGGAATGGATTTTTGATCACACTTGGATTGGAGTCTATGATAATTTTACTACTTCCCTATGGAGCCCTATTACAGGCAATGCCATTCACAAAGGCAGGGGGTTGCTGCAGACACGCTCCGGCTCTTCCGATCGTCACACGGGGGAGGTGGAGCAACACCGGAAGCGCGCACTTCCGGTGTTTCACCCGCTCGGATGCCGTGGTCAGGATTGACCAAGGCATCTGAGGGGTTAAATGTCCGCAATCGGCATTACTGCAGGTTGCGGACATCAGCCGCGGGTGTCTGCTATAGGAAACAGCAGGCCACCCGCGGTTATGGCGCCCGCTTTGAATTTCTGTCTGTGATGATAAATAAATGACTGCTGAAAAATGGTTTCTACAGGAATTATCCCATTACTAAGCTTAGGCTAGTTTCATACTAGCGCTAGATATTTGGCAGGCTGTTCCAGTAGGAAACAGCCTGCCGGACCTCTTTGTATTCCGGCATTGCTGGAAGCTTGTCTCTGTCTGGCCCCATTAACTATAATGGGGACCAGCGGAGTTCCGGCCATATTAAGCCAAATATGCAGATAATCAGCTGGAAGAAAAATGCTGCACACATATTTGCTGAAATGTTTCCGGATCTCCGCTGGTCTCCATTATAGTTAGTATGAAGTGCTAGTTTCTGCTTGTCAGGGATTATGATCCTGAATACAGCTGATAAGATCTTCAGCTGAGTATCTGTAGGAATAGAGTTCATGAGGAGATATGAAGTACAGAGAGGACGGACAGTCTGCTGCTCATTATTCACATCCCTACCTCCTCTCTGTACTTCATGTCTCCTCATGAACGCCATTCCTACAGAGATTCAGCTGAAGATCTTATCAGCTGTATTCATAATCATAACCCCCGACAAGCAGAGCAGAGAAGAGGATGAGGCAGCTCTGTCCTGCTTTGTGATAAGGGCACGTTCTGTGTATACTAATAGGACGGCGGCCATTTTATTTCCCCTGATGATTGCTCTCCAGGACAGAACGAGCCATTGTAACTAATGAAAGGTATGTGGCAATATATTTATAATAAAGCCATATTTGAGTATTTTCAGTAATTTTGTTATATGAATTCCTGGAGAACCCCTTAAACAAAGCCTAAAGAAATTTCATAATTCAACCACCCAATGGTTTTATTTCCCCAGGAGGATTTAAGTACATACTTGATGCCTGGGACTTCACAGGATCGAGGACGAGATGTCATGGACTGGACCTAATAATGGTATAAGGAAACGGAAATACAAATTAAGTTCAGTAAAGCCAATACATTACACAGGTATTACAGCATTTCTACACTAAGAAGATTCAGCTACACATAGCCAAAAATATTAATAGGAACATTTCAGTTGTGCAAAGGTGAAGGTCCTGTCACCTACTGTCCCGTTTTCCCCCCGGCAGTGAGTCTGGATGTACTATGGCTTCACCGCCGGTATTGCTCTGTTGCTATGACAACCATCCTAACTGCTGGTTGATATTGGAATCTGTTTGGTTTTTGATTCTGCTAGTTTGTTACCTCGCCTTTGCCCGTTGGCTTTGTTTCTGACATTATCTTGTTGTATCTATGTTTTACTCTGCTGTGTATTTGACTTAACTTTTGGATTCTGATCCAGTCCTGGTGTTGCCTGTCAGATTTTGCTCTCTTTCTGTCTGATTGCACTTTTTTTATGCCATTAGGGTTAGGCCCCTGCATTTAGTCAAGTTAGGGACTGTCACCAGGTTGTGGGTTACCACTTAGGCCTCTTTCACACGAGCATCACGGATTTAGTCCGGATGCGTTCAGGGTGCATTCCAGAAAATCCGCACGCATCCGCACCAATCCGTACACAATCGCAGGCAGATTTGACTGCGATTGCGTACGTTCATTCAGTTTTTTCCGCGCGGGTGCGAAGCGTTTTGATGCGTTTTTCATGCGCGTGATAAAAAACTGAATGTTTACAAACAACATCTCTAAGCAACCATCAGTGAATCACGCAGACCCATTCACTTCAATGGGGCCAGGGCTGTGTGAAAAACGCAGACTACAGAACATGCTGCGATTTTCACGCAGCGGCGAACTGATGCGTGAAAAACATCTCTCATGTGAAAAGCCCCATTGAAATGAATGGGTCAGGATTCAGTGCGGGTGCAATGCGTTCGCATCATGCATTGCACCCGCGCGGAAATCTCGCCCGTGTGAAAGGGGCCTTAGGGCTGATTGTACAAGTAGGTAGGGACAGTGGTGCAGGTGGAGTACAGATCTGCACTATCTTTCATGACAGGTCCATATTACAATTTTATTTTAGGAGTCTGTGAACTGGAAACATCCAATATGCTTACGTGTGCCAATTTCTAACTGGTTAGAAAACGTGAATTTTATTGGTTGGTGTTTTATTTTTAAAACTGAAAAAATCCACAAAGATTAACGACATTACACACAATATGTTCATCTATTGTGAGTGGATATTATACAAAAATTATATTACAGGCCAGCAGCAACGAGAGAAGCTATGAAATAATCCAGTAAAAAACATCTAACAAGGCTAATGAATTACATTCCTCAAAGATTTAAATGGAAGAATCCCAGAATAGAGACATTAGGATCAAAGGACAGGAAATCTGCAGGATCAGAAACAAATGCAAGAAACAACTGCAAGCTGCTGGTTGTAGACGACAGAAAAACATACATTAGAAACAGGAGGAAGCAAAACATCACAGGGTCATTAGAGATTAACAGGTTACTACAATTACTATGGACAATGGAAAGGAATATAGTAGTTTCTGGGAAATTAAAGAATAATGGACCCCTGAAGAATGAGAATGGAAGAACATCCCAAACGATTATTTTTCTCTGCATCCTAACACCATCCTTTTCAATATGAACCCATTAAGCATGCGAGGGTCAGAGTTCAAGGCCTTTTCACCAAGGCAAATTGACAGGTCAGGCAAAGAATTAACAGCATAAAAAAAATATACAAAGCATTTTTAATAAAAATATGTTCGTACTTCCTTTACCCACAAAAAAGGAATGAAAGGGTAAATATATAAATATAGGACTAAAAGGTGTTTCTATAACAAAAAGAATCAATGCTTTTTTTTTTAGCATTTGTTACTCTTACAGGGAACACTGGAAATGAGACGGCATGTTATAGAGCAGGAGGAGCTGAGCAGATTGATATAGAGCACTGTGACTAAATATTCTACACATCATCAACTCAAACCTCTTACTATGCTTAGGAGTCCACCGAGCAGTCCAACTTAGAGACAGCTGTCAATCATCAAGTAGGACGGCCCACTGGACTCCTAAGCTCAGAATGGGCAGAGATTTGAATGAATAAATGACTAGTTCTACTGAATCTTCTCTAACAAAACTATATATTAATCCATTCAGCTTCTCCTGCTCTATAACATGCTGCCACAGTTCAGGCTGAATTTTTAACATGATGGGTACCCTTTAAAGCACATGATGGACTAAATATCTTGTATTGATCCTTATTTCACAAGCTAAAGCTGCAGTCACATCCCTCACAGCTTAGGTTGTGTTCACATTACATTTTTGTCCCGCATTTCAACATATGAGTAGGGTGTAAAAAGAATGTAAAAGCCTAGTATACACTTTTCCATCCTGCAGAACCCACCAAAAAAAAAAAAAAAAAAGATTTTTTTTTTTTTTTTTTTTTTGTTACACACTAGATCCCTATGGTGACAGATGCCACTATATGGCATCCATCAGAGGCATTCATTTTAACTTATATGTCCTATGTGCATGCTAAATGTGACAAAAACCTGAAGTATACACAGCCTCAGCCTGCCCCAACACTGTGTTCAGGAGATTTGCTCTCATGCATTTCTATTTTTATCAAAAATGGGAAAGGACCCAAGTACAAAGGTAAATGGAACCAGTCCCAAATGGTTTGAAAAAAATATGAGAGAATGCAGTGCAAAAATAGCCTCAGACGCGGTTTACATCATGCTGGAAGATTTCAGCTCTGAAGGCCGCAGAATTAAAAATACAAGACTAGTGAATTATACAAGGTTCATCAGGACTAGTACTAGATAAGTAAAATAAAGTATTTACATTTATTGTATATGCTGCATAGACTGTAAACTGGTAAACACGTGTTTTAATAGCAGCCAATGGGAAAAGCAACACATCTGTGAGCAAATGAGAGAATCTATGAAGTACTGCACCTTTTTGGCTTCCCATAGCTGTTTGGGCAGTGGCTTGGAAACATTCAGCATGTTCTCTTCTATCAACGCATTTGGAAATGAAAAAACTACACAGGAAGGAAAAGACACAAAACAGTTGTAAGCCATGACTATGTCCATGCTGTCCCTAATATATCTAAGAAACGCATCAGCAGAGTGGTTCCTCACAATGGCCAGTTCCAGAAGTAAACAATTAGGAGTATAGTTGTGTTGGGAACAGAGGAGCAATATGCAGTTCACACAAAGCATATTTCATCATCAAGCTGGGTTACTCACCAGACTGTAACAAGTTGCCAAAAACTGACTGTTCAGTTCCCTGTTCTCTGTGCACTGATCATAGGGATGATTGCAGGTAGGGGATAGAGAGAACTGTGCAACTGTAATTGTATAGCCGCACAGTTCTCTCTATTACCTGGCACAGTACTTCACCAACACTGCCTGATCTCAAATGGGAGAGCACGGGAAAACTGTATTAAGCAGACTTCTTAAGTGAGGTTGGGGAAGATATTTTTTTTAACGCCATTGTCACATAGCTTAAAGGGAGCACTGGCAATAGCATAGTGACTGTAGTAATTGTATAGTATGCGAGAAACATAATAAAGGTAAAGAAGGGCAAGTTTCCATTAAAACAAATATTGATCAGGTTTCTTTAGACATATCTAGTATTTCACTTTGTCTTTCATAGCTTCATGCACTTGTAAACTAAATCCTGAGCTCTTTTAGAAAGGAAATAGTGTCTGTGTTACAGATTACTCCTGTCACTTTACACAACTGAACAACTGTAAGATGATAAGGTCACAAAACAAAAAGAACGGTGCCAGAGCCTTTACCTTCTACAAAGTTGTCTATTTCCCCGTCGTGTAAACTTGCTGCAAAACAACATAAAACACACATTAAACCTCTTGTTGTGAATAAGACACACAGATCATTTAGTAACATTTACCATAGGATAATTGTTCATACATGTATACATACATAATACAAACACAAGGTCAGTACACACTGCTCATATTCTTATATTTAAGGGGGCGAATACCTTTCTCACAGACAAATGCACAGGGTGCTCTATCTGAACGGCACAGAACGGGTATGGGAACGTCACCCAGAACTGTGGTGAGGCCACCCTTGGAATCTGTGGCAGCCAAAAGGTACAACCGCTTACCAATATTACATATATTAAGAATCATTCTTATTTATCATACAGTCCAGAACTCCCATGTGTCTCTCTTTTAGAGGGACTGTCCCTCTTTTTGACCCAAGTCTCTCTGTACCTCTTTGCTGCCTAAATGTCCCAAATTTTGATTTTGAAATTCTGAGGTATAGATTTGCATTATTATATTTACAATGTTGACCCAGAAAGTATTTGTCTGGCTACTCTGTATATTTGAGTCTGTCTTGTATTTTGTTTCATTATTTAATGCAGTTGGGATTTTGGAAATTTATATATTCAGATTATTTTTGTGCCATTTCGTAATGCAGGAAAAATGGATCTCTCAACAATAAACCATAAGTGTCCCTTTTTGACCGCCCAAAAAGTTGGGAGATATGCGGTACATGTGTACTCCCCACTTCCCTTAACGTGCACAGGTCTCAATACCACATGCTCATGGCACCTAAAGTATTATCTAGACTTCAGTCACAGCTGTTCTTTGATTTTCAAAGAAATGTAAAAGAAGTTGTTGTTTTTTTAATCTATTAGATTGCATTCCCTTCCCTCAGTGGCAGTCTAGGTAGATAACCCTCCATCCTGGCAACCTTGTGGGCTAAAGCATGTCCGGACTAATTGCACAATGAACATTTTGCAAAAAAAAAAAAAAAATCACATAAAATTCTGTTTAAAACTAAGCCAACCAACAGCATGGGTCACTAAGATAAATCTTCTGCATACCTCGAAAGTTTATGCCATGTTTAGGAATCATAAATCTGGGCCTCTGTTCTACAAGGCTCCTAAACGTGCATGTTGAAGGGACATGACCATAAAAAAATCTCAAGTGTTAAAATCCCATATATGAATATTCTATAGAATATACTGGAAGTTTTTATGGATATCATGTTCTGAAGTCACTCCATGTGTTCTACTTCCTGTCCTGGCTCTTAACTCCCTTCTTTTTTGGACTGTAACAAAGGCAAACATGGCAAACCGCCTCGATGGACATTCTCAACCAGACCAATCACTCTGACCAGAGACAGAAGGGAGATGAGTGACTCAATTAGTGACATGTGCAATAGTCTTCTTCCTTCCTGTAGGGTTAGGGTCCTTCACAGCATCAGTAAACGAATACCAGGTTATCTCTAAAGCATTTTTTTCACATTCTTACTGACAGTATTTTCTATAATAAAATAAAAAGGAAAACCAATCAAAAATTAAAAATAACCCTATACTGACCTATATTAAGGATAAGTGATCAATATCAGATCCGCATTGGCAGGGTCCTGCAGTCAGCTGTTCTGCAGTAGCTCAGGGCCATACATAAGAGAAACAACTATACAGCTCCATCATCAGTCTAGTGGACCTATGTTGTTCTGGCGCTGGAGCTACTGCAGGATAGCTGATCGGTGGGGTTGGGGGCTCTGCCGATCTGATATCTTATATTTATGACCTATCCTAAAGATTGGCCATCAAGTCCCAGAGAACCCTTTTAAACTCTATCTGCAGGGGTGTTAAAGGGGTTGTCCCATCTCATACACTGGTGGCAGGTCTCTTTACAGGTCTATCTAAGTGTGTGTGTGTGTGGGGGGGGTCTTGCACAAACCCCTTTAAGCATATACCAGACACTTCTGACAACTCTTATCTCTGAATGATACAAAAAAAATGAAAACAGGATAAATCCTAAATAATATATACTTCTAAATTGGTTAACAGATGAGAACAAGCAAGGAAGAATTTCACCTTCCACGCGATTTACCACGTCTGCTTTCCTGGCTGGAGTAAGGCCAGATTCAGACAAATGGTCTGATTATCATCTGAACAACACAGACATATCTGGAAGGTTGCATCATGTCCATGTTTTGATTTGAATGAATGAGTGTCAGATGGAAAACGGACAAGAATGGTATATGCTGAGAGTTTCTGCAAGAACCAAAATGAAAAGTAAGTTGCACCATCAAGTTTGATGGGTCCATGTTCTATGAGGCTGCAGTCCTGAAGAATCAGCCTGACGGGACTTTAGTATTGGGCAGCGCTACTCTCCTCTCTGCACTGGGGACAGGAGGTACAAGGTGCATAACCTCCCGAAATCAGCAATCCACTATTTCCCCAACTACTCCTGTTCATAAAAGGAACCTGTACAAGTAGGAACACACAAGTGCTGGTCAGTAAAGTCAGGCCGCTGGAGGAATTGTATGTCGCCATGAATGATGTGATTAAATCTAGCAGCAGGGCAGGCTGAATGTCAGTAATAATCAGTGCGCTCAGCTCCGCGGCATCCACATACTGGTAAGTTACCGCTTGGCCTGACATTTACAACAATCTTATTCGTTTATCAGATATTTTAGACAGGGCTGAACCGGCGGTTGCTAGTTCAGCGAGAGTTTAACTCTTTGATCTCAGGGTGCAGAATATTTGAACAAAAGCCCATGGGTGGACGGGACAAGAGTACACCAGTCAGCACTGGGGTCCTGACTCCACCAAGGACAACATCTGCTTTCTTTCTACACTCCAAAAACAGGTTGATTTGTTTATGAAATTGTACCTAATGTGAGCACCAATGAAGCTCTGTGCGAGTGACCAAGTCTATCAATGTAGCACAAGCAATAAAAAATAAAAAGAACTACGAAAACAACCGACCAGAACACTGAACATACAAATAAAGTGAAAATACAACAACGCAACACTGAAGAAAAACAAAACAAAAAACATTCTCCCTGTAAAATTCAGACTGAACACTAGAGGGAGATCTTCAGATTTCGAGGGATCCATGGAGCTGGGAGAAGGAGGTTAATATTTATAGAGTAGTAGTAGATTGTTACACAAGACCATGTGATCTCTAACAACAGCCCTGAGCATTTTCTACAGATACTTCACTGATAGAGGCAGATAAATCTAATCTATGTGATCAATGTATCCCAACGGCAGACATGTCTTCAGGGTCTGTTGAAGCCCTAGTACTTTTCTGGCCGTGAATGGAGTTTTGCCTAAATCAACAAATATTTTATATTCTGACATGAGTATTTGCAGGCGGAAGTAGGTATGTTAGGGGGCAAAAACATTTGGACAGGTTCCCTATCCTTCTAAATCACCTCTGGTACCTCATCATTTGGCTCCATGACGTGCTGAAAAAGAACGTTATAGCCTGTGCGTATTGTATGATAATTAGTCGTATAAAGAAGCACTCCAGCAAAATAAATAAACTCACCATACATAGTACTAGACTATTATTAAAAAGGATACCTGTGCAGTGTAGACTAGGTTTTAGTTAGTGTGCCACTTATGGGTTGTCTGCCACCTTGATTCCTTCTCCCCCCTCTGATATGGTTCCCCTACGTTCCCCATCATGCTTTTGGCTTTGCAGAGACAGAGGGGGAATCTCACCGCACTAAGGGCAGCAAGTGACAGATCAGTGACCTAGAGGCAATTTTTATTCTTATCTTAGGCTACTTTCACATCTGTGTTTTTGCTGGATCCGTCATGGGTTCAGCAAAAATGCGTCCGGTATATAATACAAGCGTCTGCATCCGTTCAGAACCGATCTGGTTGTATTATATAAACATGAACAAGGTGGATCCAGCACTAAAACTATTGCAAGTCAATGGTCTCCAAATCAATTTTTTAGTGTCCGAAAAAACAAATCCATCACCGTTGACTTACACTGTTTTGATCAATATCCCATGATGCACTCAAAAACACTTTTGTGTGCGTTATGGGAACGCAACAAAACGGAATTCATTCTGGTTCAGTTTTGCCCCTCATTGACAATGAATAAAGCGTTTTCCTCCTATGACGGATCTCAATACCGGATAAACCGCAGGTGTGAAAGTAGCCTTAGGCCTAGTTCACACGTCAGCTTTTTGGTCAGTAGTACAAACATACACCAGGAGCAAATCTTTGCATTGGACCCTATCTCTGTGAAGGCTTCATTCCTGACTTTGGCTCACAATAACTGACAGGCAATACTGACCAAAACTCTGACTGTGTGAACTAGGCCGTAGGAGACTCATCATATTGCTTGAAGTTATGCAAAATCATTCGAATTTGAGAAATTGGATAGAACAGATCTACACCCGTCTTGAAAGATTATAGTTAGTTGTCGCCACATCCCCTTATCTAATCCAAAATCTGTCAGTTGTTAGGAGTGTAAATGCTCTAGGGGGCAAACTAGCAAACAGCAAAAATATTTCATGGCTATTCTTTCGTGAAATTCAATGTTTTTGAACAGAAACAACTTTCTAAATCATCAGTTTCCACTCGTTAGTGAAAAAACATGTATTGTAACATGTACTGTTGTGCTCTACTTCTGGAGAACGTGCAGTGGATCCCCTGACTTCCAACTGCAGCACTTCCAAGTCCATGACTTTAAACAGCTAATTAGAGTTAATGGGGCCGGGTGGCATTTCGACAGTGCCGGATACGGTGGGCTGTTCTGGTTGGGAACAGCCTGCTGGATCTGTTAATGGTAGTGTGAAACTGTCTTTGCGGCTCACAGCAACCAGAGCTCAAGTCTCATTTTTTAAACCGTTCTGGAAAAATGAATGCTGAGCTTTGATTGGTTGTTACAGGCAACTAGGGACATGGAAAGATAGAGAGCAAAAGGGTGAAAATATAATGCAATATATAATGGGTGTCCTATCTACATGATGGAGAAACAAGTATATCCCATAGTGACTTACAATGGACACAAAAGAAGTCGTAAAAAGTAACAGAAAGGTACACTAAGCAGAACAGACACACTAAGCAGGCGAAACACAGAAAATGGACAGCATTCACTCATGATTACAGTGAGATAACACAGCTTCTTCCTTTCCATACAGCTGATTTTTAAGGTTGGTTAGCAATGCCTCACAAATCCACAGAAGAGGAATGGACACAAATTATCAAAAAAAAATAAAAAATACGATCAACTGAGTTTCCAGCAGATGCTGATGTTAAGAACGATTATCAATCAGCTGAACCTTTGACTTTAAAAGGCAGCTTAAAGGGGTTGTCCAGTTTTCCGATACTGATGACATATTCTAAAGACAGGTCATCAATATCAGACTGCCAACTATCATCATCTCACCGATCAGTTGTTTGAAGGGGTTCCAGTGCTTGTGCACGTGCTGTATCCTCCTCAATGTTTACCGAGAAGTCTTCAAGTGAATGGGATGGAGCAGGATGTCAGAACACTGGATCACTGCTTTAATACCTCATTCACATGTCAGTGATTTCCATCAGTGATTGTGAGCCAAAACCAGGCGCGGTTCTAAACACAGAACAGGTGCAGATCTTTCCCTTATACCTCATGTCTGTGGAGGCTCCAATCCTGGCTTTGGCTCACAATCACTGATGGAAGTCACTGACCAAAACAATGACATGTGAATGAGGTATTAAAGCAGTTATCCAGTTTTCTGATATTAATAACATATCCTTAACACAGAACCTAAATACAATGAGATTTTTTTCCAGGTATTTTCCTGGAAACAGCTGATCAGTGGGGATTCTGACACCCAGCTCAAACTGATTTCGATGACCTACCCTGAGGACAAGCCATCAACATCTAAGTACTGGAAAAGCCCTTTAGCAGTATGTCTGATGGCCTGGTTTTGAAGCATGGATATATTCTCCGAAATAAAAGGCTTTAAACCAGTTGTATTACAAAGACAGCTCTCATTTTTACACAGCGGACAAGGCCCTGAGCTGGTGGGGGAGGATTTGGCCACTCTCACCCCTGTGATGAGCTGATAGGCTCTCCATTCTGGTACATGGTGGAGCATCCAGAGTAGACAATACCCTCCATGATGTCCAGATTTATGGGAATCTCTTTAAAGATTATTTTCTGATTATTAATAACGGTCTGCATTTTATTGTATTAGGGTACGTCACAAACAAATGACACTGAGGTTATCTTACTGTTGCGCTGAGGAGGTCTGGGGACACGTGCTGCAGGTTGGTTTCCACATACAAACGGATCTTGAGTTTTGGTACTCGAGGCACTCGTGTGAAGTGCAGAGTCAGAGTTCGTTCTGAGAACAAAATTAGAATAGAATAATGAACAATGCAGTAAAATGAAGCAGTTGGCTTTAATTTGGATCAGGACCAACAAGTAACCAGCACAAGTAGCAGAGGACAACAACCAACGAAACATGAACCACATTTTAGACATGAAGAGCACATCTGAAGACATGTCCACAGAATCAATCACTGCATATCTGTAGTCTGTAGGTATCACCATTCCATATACATATATCTCACAGGGTCCATTAACAGAACCGGATTTCTGGGTCCACATCCGTTCCACAATCTTGTGGAACGAGTGCAAACCCATTCTTTTCAAAGGGGCCGCAGAAGATGCGGACACCGCACCACATGCTGTCCGCATCTGTAGTTCCGTTCTGTGGCACCACAAGAAAAATAGAGCCAGTCCTATTCTTGACTGCAAGAATAGGCATTCCTATCATAGGGTCGGCGGTGTGCGTTCCGCAAGAAGCGGGACGCACACGGCCAATAGCTGTGTTTTGCGGATCTGCAAAACACTTACAATCGTGTGAACAGACCCTTATTCACACATCAGTGATCCGTCCACGGACAGTAAAAAAACAACAGAAGCTGTGGACCAAACATGCATACTGAAGTCTATGGGTCTGTGAAAACTAATGGCATCAGTGTTCTGCTGGTGGGCTTTACTGGCCATTTTTAGGGGGATGTTCTGGAAACCCCTATTTCAGTCTAGCATTGTATGTGGAATATGGATGACTCACGGAGGACAAAAACGGACACAATGACCAAATCTGGACTCTTCACAAACACTTTCATGGATGAAACACTGACCACGAACAAGTGAATGAGGCTAAGATTTATTTCTCAGGACTAAATATGTATTTCTCAATTAAACATCATACCAAAAAAATATTAGTCACCTCTCCTGTCACCCAGAGATAATTCAAGGGGATGCTGCAAGTGCTCTGCGGCTGCCAAGGGCAGTTATAAAGTTACAGAGGCAGGAAAATGAAAGAAAATATAAAAAAAATAATAATAAATTAAAAGAGATAAACTGTCCATATCCTTGGACATAGTTATGGAATCCAGAGGGAGTCCATCAATGCTTATGCTGCTGATTGAGAAGACTATACTGAAACTAATGATAACTAGGACATGTTCACACAGGGCAGGTGTGCCGCGGAATTTCCATATGGATTTTGTGGGATGACATTTTACTAAATCGTATCCACACACAGCGGAATTAATCTGTGCTGAAAACGATCTGGGCTGCAGATGTTAAATTATGAAAAGTTCACTGTTTGCAACGCATAGGGTGAAATCTGCAACAAATTTGCATGTGTATTATGCAGATTTGGCACAGATTTGTGGCACAATATGCAGCACACAATCTTTGCTCACTGTAAGTGCCATGTGGTCACACCCCGAGGTTACCTGCACCCTGCGGATCACATTATTTTTTCACATAGATTCTCGTGAAAAAAAACTGCAGCGTAATACAGTACCAGCTAAGTGTATGAGATTTCACAAATCTCATGGACACTTTGCTTTTCAGTTCCGTGTGGAAACTGTAATCTGCAGCATGTCATTCTTTGTGCAGGCTTCACCCAAGGGCAAGATCTGCGCCACAAAGGCATCAAATTGGCAGCACAAACAGGCAAGAAACACACAGGAATCCACACAGGAATTTCTGCAAGACAACTGTGTGCAGGTAGCCCAGAGGAGATCTTGGTAGTTGTGACAAACTGTGGCAGCCCACTCTTTCTTCTGGGAGGAAACAGTTGGCCATGACCAGGGCAAAACACTGGTTACATGGAAACAGATGTAATCTCAACTGCTACATACAGTAATGATGATTATGGACTGATTAAAAAAATCCCTACTGAAATTAACTATTTAGGCACTGAAATTATTTAACTGTTCGTTAAAGGGGTAGTCCGGGTTCAGAGCTGGACCTGGACATATCCTTATATTCACCCAGGCAGCCCGCCTGAACAGGGCGTCGGAGCATCTCATGCTCCGATGCCCTCCCTTGCCCTGCGCTGGAAAGGGCTCTTTTATTTACATAACACACTGCCGGTCAGTTTGGTGACGTTACAGGCTGTAATGGGCCGGCTTTAGCGCTGCCCTAGCCGTTTTACGCTAATTAGCGCAGGGCAAAGGAGGGCATCGGAGCATAGGATGCTCCGATGCCCTGTTCAGGCGGGCTGCCTGGGTGAATTTAAAGGTATGTCCGGGTTCAGCTCTGAACCCGGACAACCCCTTTAAGCATATTCCAGTTTACCACTTTACAGTCAATAGCAACTGCAGCATCTAAATGGTTTACAGAGGTAGTTGGTTTCCTCTTAACAAGTCATGCCCTCCGCCATGTAGTCGCACAGAGCACTAACAATAGCCTGAGGAGCCATGTACAGAAAAAAAAAAAAACAAAAACAAAACCTCAACCAGCTGGCTTAAAAAGATTGTGCAGCCTGTTTATATTGATGACCTATCTTTAGGATAAATCATCAATAACTAATTATCGGGGGTCCGACGCCCTGCATCCCCACCGATCAGCTGTTTGAAGATGAGGCAGGGCTCCATGCAAGCGCTACTTCCTCTTCATTACATTGCCTGTTGTCTCAGAAGTACTTGCTCCATTCACTTCAATGGGGCGAGTACTTGTAAGTACATCATGCCGCTGCTGCAAGGGAGACAACGCGTAGTGTAATGAGGAGGAAGCAGCTCTTCCATGGATTGCTGCTTCCTCTTCAAACAGCTGATTGGCGTTGGTGCTCGGTGTTGGACTCCAGCTCATCACATATTGATAAACTATCCTGAGGATAGGTCATCAATATATATGGCCTGCACAACCCCTTTAATTGAAATATAAAAATATTATGGCTCTTCAAATATGGCAATACAAAAACAAATTATTAAAATATAATAAAAAAAAAAAGATTTAATGATACAAAAGTAGGAAAACAATAGAAAAACAGGCGTTCTTTAACTGGCTCAGTGAACCCCATTAAAAAATTAATATAAAACAAACACTGACAGAATTGCTATTATTTGGCCACCTTGGCTCCCCAAAAATGTAATAAAGTGATCAAAAAGCAATATGAACCCCAAAATGGTACTAATAACTACAGCTCATACCACAAGCACCGAGTCCCCACACAAGTCAATCAACAAAAAAACAAAGTTATGGCTTTAAAAAATTAGATAAGCAAAATCTATGTTCCAAAAGCCAAATAACTCGCCTTCCCTTCTAAACCCTGCTGTGTGCCCTTGAGAGAACTTGCACAAAAATTTACGAGGTGTTTTTTCTCCTGTTAAACCTTGTGAAAGTGAAAAATATTGAGCCAAAACTATATCACTGGAAAAATATAATTTTTATAATTTTTAAGATTCACTGACCAATTCTAATTTAGTGAAATACCTGTGGGGTCATAATGCTCACTATACTCCTAGATGACTTCGTTGAGGAGTATAGTTTGCAAAATGGTTTATTTTAGGAGTGTTTCTTATCTTTTGGCACCTCAAGGCCTCTGCATACCTTGAGGTGCATAAGAAAATGGAGGCCCCAAAATCCACAAGGTGAACCATTATGTCTAAGGGCTCATGCACATGACCATATTTTGCATCTGCTGTCTGCTTCAATATGTCCGTTTCACAAATTATAGAACCTGCCCTATTCTCGAAACCAAGAATAGGCATTTCTAGTGATGGGAGTGAGAAAAATGCACAGGGGGGGTATCACATTATGTGGATCCATGTATGAGGCCTTAGGCTGGTATAGGAGTCGAGTAGTATACTAGGACTACACATACATATGGGATATTTCTTTAAAAAATGCTCAATTAGAGTAATAAATACTGTGCTTTATTTCTCTGTTAACACCTGTGCTCCAAACATGGGTTAAAAAATGAAAATCTGAAAAAAGGTGACATTTTTAAATATCACTTGCTTTCTGTGCTAATTCCTATAGGAAATACCTAAAGGGTTAAAAAATCCTTAATTCCTATTTTGAGGGTGCAGTTTTTAAAATGAGGTGATTTATGGGGGTTCCTAATATACAGGCCCCTCAAAGCCACTTTAATTCTGAATAGGTCCCAAAACATAGATTTTGGAAATTTTCTTGCAGATAAAAAAAGCTGCCCGTTGAATCTAAATGGGATCCGACAGCTTTCTGGCATAAAACAAGGCATTATATGTCGGATACAGTCAACTCTGGTAGTTTGTTCTCTGCATATGTGAACCTATCCTAACTTTGATATTGTCATTAAAGTTTGGATTATTTTTTTTAAGAAAAAAGTTCAAAACAATACAACTGACCACAATTTACCACTAACATGAAGTACAATGTGTCACGAAAAGAAACTCAGAATCGCTTGGATAATTAAAACCTTCCAAAGATATTGCCAATATAAAGTGACACGTAGGATTTCAAAAAATTGGGCTGAAAAATGGAAGAGGGGGGCTTCTCAAATAAAATGGGCAGTATGTATAATATATGGTGGAACTGAAAAATCTGGATACACAGGAGTCTGTTCTGAATAGGGGAATATCATTCTCCCAGCGGTGGTCTTTTGGGGAAGGTTCACTTCATTTGTGGTTTGACAATATACTATACACTAAGGGCTCATGAACAACAACATGAATAAATACGGATGACGTCCATGTGCATTCCGTATTTTGTGGAACAGAACAGCTGGCCCCTAATAGAACAGTCCTATCCTTATCTGTAATGTGGACAATAAGGGTCCATTCACACGTCCGCAAATTGCGAATCCACAAAACAGACACTGGCCATGTGCGTTCCGCATTTTACAGACCGCACATGGCTGCCACTATAATAGAAATGCCTTTTCTCGTCCGTGGCTGCAGACAAGAATAGGACATGTTCTGTTTTTTTGGCTGGGCCGTGGAACATGGTGTGCTGTCCACATCTTTTGTGGCCACATTGTGGACGTGTGAATGGACCCTGAGGGTAAATGCACACGTTCAGGTTTTATGTGCGCACAATCCACACTGAAATCCGCAGGTGTTCGCAGTGAAATCTGTGCGGTCAATCTGCATCAACTGGTGCAGATTTGCATGCGGATTCGATGCGGATTTTCCGCATGCAGATCCTACTCTTCCCACTGAAACGAATGGAGAAAATCCAGACAGGAAAAATAAAATTGACATTCTGCAGATTTTAAAATTCGCACCGTAGGTCAAAATCCGTGTGGAAAAAAAAAAATCGTGTGCATGAGAATTTCAAATTCTCATAAAATATAATGTGGATGACCTACCTATACACAATCCTGATCATGTGCATTTACCCTAATAGTACATGTTCTTTTTTTTTTTCGGAATGGAAATACGGATATACGGAAACCGAACGCACACTGTGTAACTTCACGAAATCGACACGGAAAGAAAATACGTTCGTGTGCATGAGCCCTAATATTGGAAGCAGCACAAAAAGGATTGCTTCAGGTAGAAGAGACACTGAGCAAATCCCTTTCCCCACAGTTAATTATTAGCTACGTTAGCCAACGCCATCACAACCTGTAAATATATGAAACTGGTTTGTCTTCCTGTGAAGGGATTATCCTAAACCCTAAATCTTTCTGGCCTCATTCACGCTTTTCGTACCCATTACCAGCTTTGCAGAGCTTTGCGGCTAATGTCATTCTATGGGTCTTTCACTGTAAACACTGGAGATAAGGTTTGTGGATTCGGTTTTAACAATGCGTAGCCCACACGCTTATTAATGCAGAAGTCTTGCAGATATTTGTCAATGCATGTATAAAGCCAGCAAGAAACTGCTTCAACAGAGAAAGGGAGAAAGTACATTGTGGATAAAAGGCAAAACAACAATTTTCTTCTTTGCCCAATCTTAAAATGAATACATAATTAAATTGGCTTTTCATCCACATGTATTCAAATGTAGAAAAATATTAATGCTGCAAATATCGAGCACAATCACTTATTACATAATAATGGTGGATTTTTGTCAAGTCCTGAACCTGCTTTCAGACTATTACCATCAACCTCCGACACTCCAGCCATACTGAAGCTACAACTCCTAGAATCCTCCTTTCACTTCTATGTGTTATAAGATAGCTGCGTAAGTGTGAATGCTGGGAGTTGTAGTTTCACAATAGCTGGAGTGCCAAAGGTTGCTGATCCCTGTTTTAGAGCATATGACCCCAACCAGGAGCCAAAGCACAGAGCAGCTAAGTATGAATGGCTCCTACTATGCTGGACCCAACCTGCCCTTATATTATATGTCAGCATGATCAATCCTAGTAAATCTGGCACACTGCCTGTTAAGGTTGATCATGCTGAGTTAGGCTACTTTCACACTAGCGGCAGCCCAGATACGGCAGGTGAAGGGTGCTGCCGGATCCGGACTGCCGCAGGGACATGTGTGGAGGCGGAACCGTGCTCCGGCCCCACACGACACACAGTACATACATACACACATACACAGACAAATACACATACATACTTACATGCTCCCGGCAGGTCTCCAGAGCGCAGGAGGAGCAGGACGGAGCGCACAGATGACGATTCCCCACAGCGCCCTCTGCTGGGCGCCTGGTGGAATCGTCATCTGTGCGCGCCGTCCTGCTCCTCCTGCGCTCTGGAGACCTGCCGGGGAGCATGTAAGTATGTATGTGTATATGTCTGTGTATGTTTATGTGTATGTCTGTATGTGTGTATGTGTGCAGGTGACGGATCCGTCATGAACTCCATTGAAAGTCAATGGAGGACGGATCCGTTTACTATTGTGTCACACCAAACGGATTCGTCCCCATTGACTTTCATTGGGGGTCATGACGGATCCGTCTTGGTGCGGATGCCTGGACCGGAGAGCAAACCGCAGCATGCTGCTGTCTGTTCTCCGGTCTGAAGACGGAACGGAATGCTTTCAGGAGCATTCCGTTGTCTTCAGTTCAGTTTTGTCCCCATTGACAATGAATGGGGACAAAACTGAAGCGTTTTATTCCCGTATTGAGCCCCTATGACAGAACTCAATACCGGAATTATAAAACGCTAGTGTTAAAGTAGCTTTAGGCCCCTTTCACACGGGCGAGATTTCCGCGCGGGTGCAATGCGTGATGCGAACGCATTGCATTCGCACTGAATCCTGACCCATTCATTTCAATGGGCTTTTCACATGGGCGAATTTTTTCACGCAACAGTTCGCCGTTGCGTGAAAATCGCAGCATGTTCTATATTCTGCGTTTTTCACGCAGCCCTGGCCCCATTGAAGTGAATGGGGCTGCGTGAAAACGCACTGCATCCGCACGCAAGTGTGGATGCAATGCGTGATTCACTGATGGTTGCTAAGAGATGTTGTTTGTAAACATTCAGTTTTTTATCACGCGCGTGAAAAACGCATTAAAATGCTTCGCACCCGTGCGGAAAAAACTGAACGAACGTACGCAATCGCAGTCAAAACTGACTGCGAATGCGTGCGGATTGGTGCGGATGTTCCGGAACGCACCCTGAACGCATCCGGACTAAATCCGCGACGCTCGTGTGAAAGGGGCCTTAGATGATCCCCATGTATTTAAAAATCGCTGGCCAGGTTGTGGAGAAATCTGCATTTGTTAATGATGTGATTAGGTGGACCTAGCCCCTGGGAGCCCTGCTTCACCATGGCTTGGCCCTGTCACTCAAGGACAGTAAATAAGGGGGAAAGGTGGTGATGAACTGGTGCTCCAAAGAACTAGGCTTGCCCCTTGATGCTTCAAACACCACATTAGCATAGGCAATAAAGTCCAGACTTCTCTACAACGGGCCACCAATTCCAAGTACAAAGGGATTGTTTAACTCAGCATATCAATCCGAACAGGTACGCCTGGTTTAATATGGTTGATCATTTTAAATGATGCTCTTTAACTATATTCATGGGTAAGAAAAGATCTGACTGTGGTGGGAGACCGTTTCAATAGCCAGATCCACAATGTTCTGCTGATAGCTGGGACGGTTTGTTTCCAAAAGTTGTTGTCATCATGAGACTACGTCTTAAAGGGGTATTCCGCTTTTGCTATATTTATGACCTATCCTCAGGACAGGACATCAATATCAGAACAGCAAAGACCATTCAGCGCTCATGGTTTACCTGCTCATCATTGACACTGCAGCGATGTTTAATTACAGCTCTTCCATCCTATTCAAGTGAATAGGATGGAGCTCTCCCACTGAAGTGAATTGGAAGGTGGAGCTGTAAATTAGACTAAAGCTACACGGCAACATGTGTCTTGCAACATTTTTTAGAATGATTTTTAATGGTGTCGCACGACTGGTGTCGTCATAAAAAAATCCATCCAAGTTGTATTTCTGTGTGACTGTCGTGTTGCAGCATTTCGCATGTCGCAGTGCAACACTATTGACAATCATTACAAAAAACGTTGCACGACTTTGATGTGTCATGAATGTCGCGTAACACATGTCACAATGTAGTTGTACCCTCTTTGTCACACAGCACATGTCAACAGGGGCAGACTTGGAACTTAAATTGGCCAAGGAAAAAAACAAACAAAGTGGCCTCATGTTGTAGGGGGGCCAACCAAGTGGGGCTAAAAATTCCAAATTGTGGCACAAAATAACACCACACCAAAGCCAAATATCTAAGTGTAACACAAACTGTCCCAGAAGTATCAAAAACCACAGTGCAGCACAAAATACCTCCTCATAAGCTGCCCCTATGTGGTGGCTAGCAACAGCTGCCATGTTCTGTCCTCTACTCCAGTTGCCTTAGAATGGCAATACAGCCAGGTACATAACTACTTGAAGCTATGGCCAATCCGCTCCCGAGTGTCAATGAGGAGCAGGTGAACAGTAAAGAGAATGCAGTGCTTGTGTGAGAACTGCATTCTCTTCAAACAGCTGATTGGGGGAGGGGGAGGTGTCGGCAGTCAGGCCTCCGCTGATCTGATACTCAATACAAAAAAAGCAGACAACCCTTTATGGAACAGATATAATATCTACTCCATTCGTAATCAGTACAAGACAGTGTCAAGAACCAAAGTATTTAATTCTAATAATGGACAGCTACACCACTGAAAAAATGTACAGTTTAACTCATTACTTTTGAGAAATAAAAATCAAATAGCTGTTAGCCAATTCTACTACTAGCATTTACTGGGCCTCCTCAATATTAAAGGACATCTGTCAGCAGATTTGTACCTATGACACTGGCTGACCTGTTACATGTGCACTTGGCAGCTGAAGACATCTGTGTTGGTCCCATGTTCATATGTGCCATCATTGCTGAGAAAAATGATACTTCAATATATGCAAGTGAGCCTCTAGGAACAACAGGGGCGTTGCCATTACTCCTACAGGCTCTGCTCTCTCTGCAATTGCCTCTCCCTCTACACTTACTGGTCATGTCAGTCAAAATGCAGAGGATGAGGCAGTTGTAGAGAGAGCTGAGCCTGTAGGAGTAATGGCAACGCCCCTGTTGCTCCTAGAGTCTTATTTGCATATATTAAAACTTCATTTTGCCATGTGCCAAGTGCACATGTAACAGGTCAGCCAGGTTCATAGGTACAAATCTGCTGACAGATGCCCTTCAATGAGCACACTGGGCTGTAGAGCACACGTATGTAAATGGGAGGAATCTCACCTCTTAATTGTACAAAGATATTTTTAGGCCAGCAATTATTTTTGCTCTATAGCCAGCTTAAGACATGTTAAACTATAATGCCTTCAGGTGAGAGCATTATTTGTCTAAACCCGCTTGTCCTCCATGAAAATCCCGATCAAAATCCTACAAAATCTGGAAGCCTTTTTTTGAGCCAGGTTATAAAAAAAAAAAAAAGCAAGCAGTAAAATGGTAGAGAGTGTAAACTTTCATAAGAAGCAGAAAGTGGAATGTTTCTGGAAAATGTTGCAAAAGTAAACTGTATTTACCTACCTTTATTTAGTTGTGAATATAACCCAACAGTGTAAATACAAGTGCATCATTATAGCAGTTTAATAGACAGTCTTAATGTCTGTTTGGAACATGGCAGAATTTCAGGAGACAATTCTAAGGAGTGGTTTGAATATTGGGAGACAGTATTAGCGTGCTGCCAAATTATAAAATGTTTCTATGTCCCCCTGTAAATCAATAAAGACAAAAACTACTACACCTACTGTGTTCTGCCCTTCCTTTATAGATGGTAAGCTCTTGAGGGCAGGGTCCTCTACCCCTCGGTACCAGTTTGTTAATAGTTTCTTGTTTATTGTAGTTGTGTAATCCAATAAATAATAATAACAACTACTATGTGGTGGCCATCAATAGGTGCAACATTCTGTCCTCCTGAGGACAGTGATACAATTAAATTCAAGAGGAAGGGAGGAAGGCTTAGCGGCCCTGTGGTCATTGGCCCACTGGGGAATTTCCCTGTAAGGTCTTTGTCTAGTCACGCCCTGCCATTATCTCCTGTAGAGTAAATGGTGCTGCCAGCCAGCAGTGAGTCAAGCTCTTGCGATGATCATGGGCCCTCCCATCCCTGAAGTCTAACACTGAAAACTTTATTGTTGCTCCTGAAGTTTAGAAGATCATAAATCACTGGTTCCACTGGTACCTTGACCAACAACCAACCCTTCATCCCAGCCCTGTTAACAGCCATTTACAGACCTATGCCATTTCAGTAAGTCATTGTTGAGGGTAGTTGGGTAGCCACTCAAGTTCCTTGGTTTCAAAGCTGATCATGCAAACAAGGCGAAATTTAGCATTAAAAAACACATACTGTATTTTTCGCCCCATAAGACGCACTTTTTCCCAAAAAAATGGGGGGAAAATGCCCCTGCGTCTTATGGGGTGAATGCTAATGAGCGCTTCCATTATGGAAACGCTCATTAGCACGGAGGACCCGGAAGCGGTGAAGACTCTGTACTTACCGCTTCCTGGCCCTCCGTTCGGCTATGCAGGGCTGCACACAGTGTGAGGGCGCTCTGTGACCTCACGCTGTGCGCGCCGGGTCACAGCACAGCCGTAGCAAGAAGACGACAGAGCGTGGGCAGAGGAGTGTCGTCGTCCAGGAGCAGGAGTGGTAAGTGGCTTTTTTATTTTAATAGTGGCATGCTGGGCTCATAATGGGGGCTAATAAGAGGCATGGGGGCTGATATGGGGGATGAAGTGAGGCATGGGGGCTGATATGGGGGATGAAGTGAGGCATGGGCTGATATGGGGGATGAAGTGAGGCATGGGCTGATATGGGGGATGAAGTGAGGCATGGGCTGATATGGGGGATGAAGTGAGGCACGGGCTGATATGGGGAATGAAGTGAGGCATGGGCTGATATGGGGAATGAAGTGAGGCATTTACAGGCATAGGGGGCTAATTACAGGCATGGGGGCTCATATGGGGGCTGATAAGAGGCATGGGGCTCTTATTTGAGGTCTGATTGGGGTAGGAGCTGAGGTCTAATTGGGGGTCTGATCTGAGGTCTTATTAAAGGGTTTCTGTCACCAGTTTTTTTCGGTATGAATCAGGCTGACATTAGAGATGTGCTAATGTCACCTGATTCCAAATATATATCTGTTTTATTTACTGGTGCCCCCATTTTTATATAAAATTAACTTTTATTTTATGCTAATAAGGCCTCTAGGTGCAAGGAGCGTTACCCCTGCTCCTAGAGGCTCTGTTGATTGACAGGCCCAGGCAGAGAAGAAACACTCCATTCACCATAGCTTGCAAGGACCTTCAATGATGTGATGACCATGTGATCAGTCACATGGTTAGGATCACACAAACAGCCCGTCTCTTCCTAAACCATGTGATTATTGCACAAAGCCACATAATACCTATCAAGCCCTATAAACATACCATCTCATTATTTCTTGACCTGCATGCCTATTTTAGCTACCACTCATATGCCAATTTCTTTATAACTCAGTTCCTGACTTTGAAGATTTGTTTGAATAAACATGAACCAATGCATACGTCCGATAATGGACTAAAATTTCATATTGTTAGGCATTTTATTTCAGGTAAAATTCTCTTACCACAATTCTCTTTTGTGACTCAGATGCAAGCAAAGGAACCAAAAAAATTAAATGAGAAACTTAAAGAGGCTCTGTCACTAGTTTTCAGCATATAGCATGAGATATATAGGCAGATAGGGCTCATCACCCTTTCCCCACACATACCTTTATTTCCCAGAAGGAGTCAGCCATTATGCTGGAAAATCCACTTTTAAAAACATGTTAATAAGGCTTCGGAGCACTGGGAGGCGTGTTCTAGTCTTCTGAGCACCGCATCTGTGACGCCCTTCTTGCTGCTAACGCTGCCCTACATGTTCAAAAAACGCCCCCCTGCTGGATGATGGACAGCGCTAGACTCTATGGTCTAGTGCTGAAATCCCGCGCCTGCGCACTCACTCGTTGGTCGGCGCGTGCGCACTACGCTTGCAGCGCCGAACTCCGCAAGCCCTTTCTATGTAGTGTGCGCGTGCCGGTTATCGAGTGAGTGCACAGGTGCGGGATTTCAGCGCTAGACCATAGAGTCTAGCGCTGTCCATCATCCAGCAGGGGGGCGTTTTTTGAACATGTAAGGCGGCGTTAACAGCAAGAAGGGCGTCGCAGATGTGCTGCTCAGAAGACTAGAACACGCCTCCCAGTGCTCCGATGCCTCATTAACATATTTTTAAAAGTGGATTTTCCAGCATAATGGCTGATTCCTTCTGGGAAATAAAGGTATGTGTGGGGAAAGGGTGATGAGCCCTATCTGCTTATATATCTCATGCTATATGCTGAAAACTAGTGACAGAGCCTCTTTAAAAATTAAATTTAACTAAAAACAAAAAATATTTTCTATAAGAAAGTGGCATGTGTACCAAAGTTATTAAAAAAATATATAGAACATGGTTCACCTGTTGAGAGCAGACAATAGTCTAAATCCTGGCCGTTTCTCTTCACTCCAGGTAGCATGCTGCCTTCAGAGACAGAAGTCAGGAGGGGGGAGAGGGAACAAATGTTTCATATCAGTTAAAATCCCAATAAAAATAGTGTATACTGTAGTTCCATGTTAGTGCAGTGACAACGGAAATCGCACTTGGTTGTATGACCAAAAAATAAAATTAAGTAGAGGTGGATGGGTGTAAAATACCCCCACAGTCTCTATTCCCCTCTGAACTAAAAGCGATGATGTGCTGTTCCCATTCACCTGACCACTACAGCCAATCACTGGCCTCAGTGGTCATGTGTGCAGGAACGGCACATCATTGTACAGGCTCAGTGGTCACGTGCTGTTCCTGCAGATTTGACTGCTGAGGGCTTCTGGTTTGCCAAGAACTGGAACTGCTGGATCTGGGGTTTTTCACACCTCCAAGACTCTACTTAATTGTACTTTTTCATGAAACAACCCCTTTCATGGAAAAGAGTTGAAAAATAAGAATGAACTGAAAAACTGGGATGGTACCATGTTAAATTGGGAATTTGATTATGAAGAGAGATGTAAAGTTGTTGGGAAAAAAAAAGTAAAAAAAAAAAAAAAAAAAAGTTTCTTGGAAAGTCTTCCAATGCACTGCATTGCAAGTGTTTCCAGTGCTTAAAGGCAGAAGTTAGCTAAGCAGGTTTCATATTGAAATTAGTGTCAGCGGAAGAATGAAGACCTACAATTAAATATATAGGAGATGGAAGCACAATAGTAATTAAGGCTGCATTAGGAGTGATCATTAGCTTCAGAAAGCATGGGGCAAGAAAGAGCGACAATTAATGAAAGATTCCAGGAAAAATCGAAAAGCTTCTTTAAGTGGAATGCTGCATTCTGTTGCAGGCCGGCAAGGTTTACGGGAGGTCACTACTTGAATGGCAACACACAGTTAACCGTCCATAAGAGACAAGGTCCGGGCAATCTCACAAGTCGCTGATGTACTGCCCAATTACTTCATATCACTTCCCTAACTTGTTAAGAAATTGCTCGAAGGAGCGGCATTATCTGACTCAGCTGGTGGTCAATCTCATTGTAAAACGGAGAGAGGGAAAAAATAAAGGTTGGCAGCAGAAAACTGTCAGCAGGTTGTATATTCAGAGATGCAGCTGTGTCCTTTAAAAGAAGTCGCTGCTTCTGGCTTCACAGTGTTAAGAGAGCAGAATTTTCTGAGTTTTGGGGCTTTTTTTTTTTTTTTGCACTCATGAACGTTCTTTGGCAATGAAGTGGTTGCCAGTGGGAACAAGTGACACCAGGGATCCAGAGCGTGGGACACGGAGACCAGCTGCACTTTTAACCTCTCTCACTGGAAATTATTTTATTGAGATCATTTACTTGCCAGGAAGACTTTCTTTTACCAAAGACAGCCAGGTCAGGGTAGAGATCTGCTCCTGTTCTGTCTCAAAGTCTAGCTTCAAGGCCAACATTATGCCCTTGCTAATGAGAACAGAAAGTTGATAAAGTTTTAGGCAGTTATGATATTTCTGGGGGTGGGATGGCAAGAATGCAGCAACTGCATGTTCTCTAAAACCTCTCCAGGCTTAAGTTGAGGTATTTGGAGCATTTTCTCCACTGAATACAGGTTATATGCGGAGAATTGAAGCTGGCAAAAGATAAAAATCTAGGAACATTTCATAGAACGTTTCGGGAGGTTAAAAAAAAATAATAATAGTAAACACAATTCTATGCAACTTTATGAAGCCTGTGATACCTGGTATTAAACACCAGGTTGTCCACTGACACTTTTAGAGGCAAAGTGGAGGAAAATCTAAGTCCACATATATATTACAACAAAGCCTAGCTTAGGGGTGGGCAACCTTCGGCACTCCAGCTGCTGAGAAACTACAACTACCAGCATGCATACTTGCTTGGCTGATCTTGTAAATCCCACACATATGAATGAAGGTTTAGTGGGAGTTGTAGTTTCAAAAGAGCTGGAGTGCCAGAGGTTGCTGATCCCAGGACTAGACCATTTCAGCTGGGTTCAATTTGGCTTCATTTTAGGGTCTTTTTACATTTGCAAGATCCAGACCAGACACCGCATTACAAAAAACAAACTTTGGGTTTTGTGGATCTTTGAATTCAGTTTAGAAGATCAAGTCGTTGAGGTCATAACAAATAACTTGTGGCCACAATCCAAATGTCTGGAAAGGACCAAAAAAGTGCCAGTAACTTTCCCTAAATAATAGTCAAAAAATTGCTATGGGATTAAAAAAGGATGGCAATAAAATTAAAAAAAAGTCTGCTGTAATTGTATTAAGAACCATGGCTTGCATTTGCCGAAGAAGGTTTATCGAAGTGGTTCTCAACTGCACCTCTAATGTCCATGTATGAACTTGGCATGGATGTGGCATCATGGCCTTGGAAGTCATCTCCTCAGATATACAACCACTATGCCTTCTATCTTGCCAGTTTTAAAATGAATGGCTAACTGGAGCTCAGTGTGAAACCTCCTGCAGGTCACTTGAAGAAGGCGATGGTTTCAGACGTATGTTTCAGAATGTATTAAAAATGTGGTTCCCCATTTATTTACCCTTTTAAACCATCCTCATCATACGCTAAGTGTAGCGTTGTAAATGGTCCACTGAGTGAGAGATGCCAACACTGTACTTATCTAAAAGACATCATTTGTATATAAAATTGAGCTACACATCCTTCAAAAGGACCACAGACCTACCAGAACGCAAGAGCAAAAAAAGAGGGTTTCAAGCCATCTCTGTTGTAGGCCTATGAAGCAATAATGATTCAAACCAAAAATCTACAATAATGACTAAACGTCTGCACTTGGCCGATCCCCGGCTGTATGAGACTTTCAGGAACTGCACCCACTGACCCCATTCCTTTCCTCTGTAAATAAAAATCAACTCAGAGCTGCCAAAAACAAACCACAATCACCTCTCTGCTATACATCAGCTCATACAGCGTCTTTTTCCAAGCTTGCTGAACGATTTTGATTTACTATGAATAAAGCAAGGACCCTGGCCAAAGTCAATGTTGTGCATAAGTTTACACAGATGTCTAGAGCCACACATCAAATGCAACATCTGGATACAAAGACCACGACAGAAATGTGTCCACGGAGGATTGAAGAAGATGATGCCCCAGCTATGGCAGGTTATATTATCAATGGCGTGAGATTGGGAAAGAAATTGAGAGGGCAGCGGTTAGTACACTGGAAAATGGACAGAGAAAAGAAGGAACGAGAACATAACAAAAGCATGCAGAATCATATTCAAACACATATAAATGAGAGAAACGTTATGTCCGATCCTGTAGAGGAAAGAAAGTTATTTAACAGCAAAAACATGTAGACAATGTCTCTTATGTGGAGACTCACAAGTCTGTTGACACTAATGGGGCAAATCATTAAAACCTGGCAGTTCTACATGTACCTAGTGGTAATAAGATTCTGCAGATGGGAAAGTAACTCGGACAAGTGAACGGATGCCAGTCTATGACGTGCCTTTTCTGAAACTGATGTCCTGAAATTTAAGCTTTGGCAAATTTCACACTGCTTTCTTGGGGCAAGCTCAACTAGGAACGTGTAAGCAGGCACAGGTTTCTGATTTCAGATGCTGATGTAATATCTGTTCAGTGGAGGAGGTCGGCCTTTCCACTTCTTATACTCTGCACTCAACAATACAAGTGCCAGGCAAAAGGCAGTGGCATCAATAGTTTTTCATTTAATAAGTTTAGTAGGAAATCAAGATTTCACAACAATTGTGGAACCACAAGTTACTCATGTTTCATTTCAGAACATTTGGTATTTCTTAAACTGTGGGGGGAGGGGATTTGCAAACCCCTCTCTTGGCCAAACCTGTAATGTAAAGAGAAGATGGCTTACCGACTTCCCGATGCTTGCTAACCACTCCTTCTCCCCAGGCCTGCGATGCTCCACTTAGTTACCTCACTATAAACATCCAGTTTGACATGGCTTCAGCCGATCGCTGGCCAAGGTGGTGACCTGCTCCCCTTGCATTATAACAAATGGCCACATGACCCAAGGGTAGCAGGTCAGTGCTGAGTCCAGCGATTGACTGCTGCCATGTCAAGCCGGATGTTTACAGTAAGAGAGCCCAGTAGAGCAGCCCAGGACAGGAAGAGAAGGAGCAATCGCCAAGAAGCAGGCAAGTAAGCTTCCCTTCACGGGTCTGCCCAAGAGGGGAGGGTTCGCAAATCTCCCCCACCCTAAACTTGCAAAACCCCTTAAAGGTATTTTTAGAGGGGCTGTCTGGCCCCCAAAAAAAGTCTGCCCTATTCATTGCCACTTTGTTCCAACGTCAAGGATTGCATTCCTGCTCCCCTGTGGACTAAAAGTGTGAAGCTAAATCTCTGGTCATGTGCACCACTACAGCCAGTGACTTGTCCCCAAAAAGCTAAGGCTCGGCAGTCATATGTCGTTTGGGGACAAGTCGCCATGGGGGCCAGTGAATGGCTGTAGTTGTGCATATGACCATGGATGAGACCTCAGACTTGGACGTCACAAGGAGTGGGGATGGGAGCCTCGGCACTGGAACAAAGCGGTGGTGAATAGGTATGTGTTTTTCTTTCCTTTACACACTATCAGGGCCACAACTAAAACTTGCTTTGGGGCTGGACAACCCTTTAAGATAGCACAACTGCATCTCCACTCAGAGCACCAATCAGGAAAGTGGATCAACTCTGTGAAACCAGCTCCTTCTACACTTAATGTCCTCCCTGTATAATCATGTTGTTCTCGGTTCCAACATACTGACTCATTTCGTAATATATCTTATGGTGCTGAGTTCCAAATCAGAGGAGATAAGGAGCTCGTTGAATACCACATAAAGGGTTGGTACAGTCAAATAAAAGAAATTCTTTACAAGGCTCAGAACAGAGTAAAATAATAAAATATGTCATACTCGCCCGACTCTCGAACAGTGATTGGATGAGCGGTCACTTCCAGTGTGTCGAGAAGAACCAGAAAGTGAAGCCCAGGAAGGCGAGTATGCCGTATTTCACACCATTCTGATTTCCTTTTGTTTAAAAAATATCCAGACAACCCCTTTATTGCTCCAAATTGTACCCACAAGTTCAGTATTATAAATAAATCTGTAATACGAAGGGTCTATTTGAACAGGCTCATACCACTGGGCAACCATCAGGAATGTTCTCAGTCACTGCCCGCTCGTTGTATTTACATGCCGTGACCATCAAGGCTGTAGGGGAACGAATGATCGTTACGAAGATCTTTCATCCTCAGAATTTCATTGTATGTTGACAGCTCATCCCTTTGTATACACAGCCTTGTGCTGCCGACAAACAATGATTTTTATTTGTGTAACGGATCCACAGCATAGTGGATAAGTATCTGATTGGTGGGAGTCCAACCACTGGGACCTCCCCAGATCCTTGTCATGTTGCATTTGCCTGCTGTCACTCCATTCATTCTTTATGGGACTGCAAAATACAGCAATGAGCTATTTTCTGCAATTCCAACCCAATTTATTTTACATTGATCAGCAAACATTTTTTTTGCATACTGTTGTGCTTACCTTCTCCAGCTATTATCAGGTGGAGGGGAGAGATAAACCGATCCGTACGGAGAGCTGTCACAGTGATTCACAGTAAAGGAAAAGCAGGAGACAACGTTTCACATGACAAAATATATAAATGCTTTCTAGGGTCAGCCTGGCATCCTGAACAAGGCCTCAGACACAAACCAGGCTTCCAGAGCGCGGAGCCTAAAATAGGAATGCGGTGCTCCATTTACAGGGAGCTAATCTTGAATTACTGCCTGTAACTAAATCTGTGCTAATCGCCATAGCCGAACAAAAGACAGAATTGTAAGAATTTGAGAAATACAAATGAAGAGCCCAGAATGATTTCCAGTGATTACACGGCATAACAAACAGGGTCTTTAAATTTAACTCATAAATAGTCTACGATTGGGAGCGCAGGAAGAATGCTCCTCTGTAAAATGTGTGGCTCGGCCACCCTTATCAAATACAGGGAAATGGATATTTACAAACTGAATTTCTCGGCTCTGGAAATCTGGCGCCATGTGTGCTACTTAATAGGAATATAACCTTGTAAGACTGCAGCCGGGGAACTGGGAAAGACCTTGTGCAGCACAATTATCGCACCCAGCAGTCAGGGCTATGGGTGAGCCTAGCGTTCATGGTTAGGACAGAGCGCCTTTAGACCACAGAAACAACTGGAGCAGATGGGAGAGCGCCAGATCTATAGCAGTGCTTCAGCAACGATCATAAATTCAGATACTGGTTCAAAGAATGTTCCCCTAAAATAAAAATCCTTTATATAATATTCCATGCAAACGCAGAAAAGGAATCGGGCAGTAAATCTTGTCCGCTTTCAATTACCTATTAGTTGTAATCCACTGCAGGCAGCCACTTCCCTATTTACAGGAAAACGAGGCTGCCTGCATGGAGACAACAATATGCTTAGGACATATATACAGCTGCGAGACAGGAGAACACGGCTCCATAGAAACGCGTGGTAGCCTTGTATACAGGGAATAGTACAAAAGGTAGGGGGCTTCTCACAGGAGCATACATACACACTTACATTGTATAGAAATATATGTGTACAGTGCTCCAGACTAAAAAAAATACCTAGGAGCCATTGGCTCCTGAACTGAAAAATTTAGGAGCCAAATTAAATTTTTAGTCACCAAATTTAAATACATATAATTATAATTAAAAAAAGACTTGGAGGAGAAGATGGAACATCTGGCCCATAATAGAACAGTCCTATCCTATTTTTTGGGGGGACAAGGTGACTAAAAAATGGCGAATTGTGCGGTTTTTATTTATTTTTTTCTGTTACGTGTTCACCGCATAGGAGATTTTTATAGTTTGGACTTTTCGGACGTGGCGATATGTAATATGTTTATTTATTGTTAATATATTTTATATGTAAAGTTGGGAAAGGGGGGTGATTAAGGGGCCATCAGACGGCCGTAGTATTGCGCATCCGCTCCGCAATACCACAGATGCCGCCCGGCGTGTGTTCCACAATTTGCGGAACACGCGGCCAGGCGGCCCCGTTCAAAATGCCTATTCTTGTCCGCTGTCGCGAACAAGAATAGGTTATGTTCTGTAATTTCTTGCGGAGCCACGGCAAGTTTGCACGCCACCCATTGAAGTGAATGCCGCCGCATCTATTCTGTAAAATTGCGGAATAGATGCGGGCGCAGTCACACGGTCGTGCTGTCCTGGGCTTAGTGCACACAGCAGCAGGGAGCTTACCATGGCAGCCAGGACTTCAGAAGCGTCCTGGTTGCCATGGTAACCGATCGGAGCCCTGTGATTACACTGCTGGGGCTCCAATCGAATCTACCACTGCCACTAATGAAGGGGAGTCACATGTGGCCACCGCGCCACCAATGAGACTGGGGGGAGGTGCGGGAGGGTGCACTGCGCCACCAATGAATATAAAGCACATTAAATCAAGTGTAGGAGGCAGCAGTATAACATACCCAGCCTCAATAGCAGGGTGTGCGATAAGCGGCAATTAACCCCCTCAGGCGCCATTCAACTGCTACATGATGATGTGTTTCCCTCTTTATGCACTGAAGCAGGCACGTTCCCTGAGTTTTTCCAGCAAGATGGTGCACCCCCACATTATGGGTGTCAGGTCCGAGCATTCCTAGATGAACAGTTTCCTGGAAAGTGGATTGGTTGTCGTGGGCCAGTTGAATGGCCCCCAAAGTCTCCTGATCTGACCCCCTTAGACTTTTATCTTTGGGGTCATCTGAAGGCAATTGTCTATGCTGTGAAGATACGAGATGTGCAGCACCTGAAACTACGGATACTGGAAGCCTGTCCTAGCATTTCTTCTGCGGTGTTGCTATCAGCGTGTGAAGAGTGGGAGAAGAGGGTTGCATTGACAATCCAACACAATGGGCAGCACTTTGAACACATTTTATAAGTGGTCAGAAACTTGTAAATAACTCATGAAAGAATAAAGTAACATTAAAACCAAGCAGACCATTGTTTTTCTTGTGAAATTCTCAATAAGTTTGATGTGTCACATGACCCTCTTCCCAATGTAAAAACTAAAGTTGGATCCAAAATGGCCGACTTGAAAAGTTTCCCCCCTCCTATATACTAATGTTCCACAAACAGGAAGTTAATATCGCCAACCATTCCCATTTTATTTAGGTGTATCTGTATAAATGGCCCACCCTGTATATATATATTTTTTTTTATTATTTTTATATATATTTTTTTTTCTATATTCATTTTTATGCAGACTGAAGTTACATGCGATCTATGTAATCATTCCATTATAATGTATTCCAATATTATTGTATAGACATGTTTTGTACTACTGCTAATACACATCACATCTAGAGGATATGTCTCTTTCCTTTCTGTGAGCAGACAGTAAATTGTCCCCTGACTGACCATTAAAGGGGTTTTCCAGGGCATAGGCTCTTGATAACCTGTTGTCAGGGATAGGTTATCAATATCTGATCAGTGGGGTCCGACTCCTAGCTCCCCCACTGTTCAACTAGGTCAGTGACATCAAATCATTTCATTCATCAATCAATCACATGGCCTACGTGCAGCTCAGTCCCAGTGCAATAGCAAGCACGACCACTATACAATGTACGGCACTGTGCTTGGAATGCTGTAAGAAGGCCGCAGTGCTCACCTAAGCATCGTGGCCTCTTCAAACAGCAGATCAGTGGTGGTGTCGGGTTTCAGACCCCTCCACCAATCGGATACTGACCACTTGTTCTGAGAATAGGTTTGAAATAATGACAAGAACTGATCCGTGAATCAATGTGTCTTATCAAGAAGAGTTCTGCACCTGCAAGGGGCTGTCCCCGCTGCTGAAGAAGCTCCCCTTGCCACTTTATTGAAAGAACCGGACATGCTGCCCGCGCCGCTGCTCACAGAAGTAGTGACCGTTCATGCGCTGCTACACTTCTGGGTAGAGCCGCACCTGAATCTTCCAGGAGTGCACTGCAATCCGCTCTTGTTAACACCTTCCTCGCCTACATAGAAAATGGTCCCTCACACAGAGCCTCTGTGATTCTATCAGTAAATAGCACTATAGCATGTAATGTCTAGCTACAGCTTATAAGAGGTAATAAAAGTATGTAAAGTAATAAATTCTATGGGCATGGCTTACGCTGCTTTGTCTATGGCTGAGAGTAGCTTTCGGCAGAAGAAAAGGATAGCTAAACTAAAAGAAAATATTACTACGTAGAAATCTGTACAGTAAAAAATAAAACAGGACAAGATCAACTAAGAAAATGTGTTGGCAAATATTGATTAAAAATATGAAAAGCAAAACAAGTGGACAAATATGTCCGGAATCCATATTTAATAGAGAAAAATACCGTACTTTTACTTCTACAGCCACCTATGGCAGGGTCTCTTTCCAGCGAGGAAAAGGTTACATGCAAAGAACCAACAAACACATTGTAAAACAGACAGGAAGGAAGAGTTTACTGAAGTCTGAGTGCATTCCCTCTAAGGACTCCAGCTGTGATGCAGGGATTAGACTTGAGTTGTACAAACAAGGAGTGTCTTTGGCAATGCATATTTCATCTTCTCAGAAAAATACACTCCCACTCATTGCTCTGTCAACACGGGCTGCAGATTGTGTTTTGTCTCCAAGAACATTGCAAGAACTGGTGTTCTGCAAAGCTTTAGTTGGAGTTGTCACTTCAGCTGAAATCCTGTCTGCTTGCAGCCACACATGCGGCAGAGCTAACTATTTGAGGCTTAAAGGGGATGTTCACGTTTTTGAGGGTGTTTGGGCAGAACATCTCCCTTGGCTAGACCTGCAAAGGGAAGCATAGTTATCTGCTCCCTGCCTCTGGATACCGGCTTCCCCGCTCAGGTCACAGTGACAGCTTTGACAGTGGGTGACTGCCTGCAGCGGTGACCTGTCCCTTGTGTCATGTGACCAACTAGCGTGATGTAAGGTGGCACGTCACGTTTGCGGCCACGGATGCAGCAGGGCTAACTATTTGAGGGTTAAAGGGGTTGTTCACCTTTTTTCCTGGCTTCCTCGCTCAGGTCCCACAATGTCAACATCCACCTTGACAGTGGGCGATTGGCTGCAGCGGTGACATGCCCCTTGTGTCATGTGATGTAAGGGGGCACGTCACGTTTGCCGCCAGTCATTGGCTGCAAAGGTGTCAAAGCAGTTGGGGGGACCTGAGGAGCGACATAGGAGCAAAAAAGTTGGAACCCATAGGCAGGGAGAAGGTAAGAATGGTTTCCTTTGTAAGTCTGGCCTTAAAAAAAAAAAAATGGGCTCATTGGCAGTTCTATGTAAAACTACAACTAACTTACCATTATTGGCGCCAAACCCTTTGCTGTAGAACATACAAGTGTTGGATATGAATAGAATGAATAGAAACGTCATGCTTAGATGAAAAGTCAGGGTCATACGACCAACATGTTTGACAAGTCTGCGCAGAAAAAAAACAGAAGCTGCCTTTCCCTAGAGCAAGGACATTCCCCGATGCCTCTGTGGCGGTTGTACCTGCTCGACGTGCAGCATTCCAACAGCTGCCACCGACAGGCACATCAAAGCCTCAGCTCTCAGATTCAGAAAATAATTTCAAGCCAAGCAATTCTTCCCAGACGACCCTGCAGAGCTTACTGTTCTCAATGTCTCGAAGGGAAGAAGTAGAAGCGATGCCAATGCCGGAACGGACAAGTATTAAAGTGCTGTGCTGAGCACCACTTACACGAGCAGCTGCTGGAACACACTGCCATTATGTCTTTCAGCTTAATGAATTTTCTTTTTATACACTGAGTAGCAATGGGAAGTACAACACAGTAATTAATAGTAAGTGCCAAGTAGTGAAGGGTTATGCAATTGCCTTTAAAGTGGCAACTACAGCTTCATTACTTTCCAGCACTGGATACCACAGTAAAAACTGCTGCCCTTCCCTCTACGCCTCCTTACTGCTCATGGCCTGCGTCATCTACCCTGCCATACACGTCAGTGACGCTGCTTACTGTCACATCACGTAAATGGACAAATACATCTCAGAATTGCTTGAAGGGGTTTTCTGGGAGTTAACTACTGATGACCTATCCTCAGGATAGGTAACCAGTATCTGATCAGTGGGGGTCCGACACCCGGGACCCCCGGTGATCAGCTGTTTGAGAAGGCAGGGGTGCTCCCTTGAGGGCCGAGGCCTTCTCACAGCTTTTCCTAGGCCAGTGACATCACATTCATCGGTTACATGGCCTAGGAGCGGCTCAGCCCCATTCACATGTGAATGAGGCTGAGTACGATACCAAGCACAGCCGCTGTACAATGTACGGTGTTGGGCTTGGTACCCTGAGAGAAGGCCTCAGTGCTCACAGGAGCACCAGTGCCTTCTCAAACTGTTGATTGGCAGGGGTCCTAGGTGTCGGATCCCCACCGATCAGATACTGATCATCTATCATCTGGACTACTCACGTATTACTGAAGATAATAGTCCAAGATCCTGGTGACAGATTCCCTTCAAAACCTAACTTTTACTTATGAAATGCTATTAAAAAATATAATTCACAGACAGAGCTGTTATGGGGGCCAGCACTGATGCACAGCACAGTGGGGTACATAGAAAGGGTCTCTATGACAAAGGGGAATAAGAGCTGTATATGGTATAAGATGCTTGAATTTATCTATATAGTGATGCAAACTGCAAAAAATATTTAAATAAAAAGCTGAAAAGAACTGGAATTGGGCTGCTTTCATACTAGGTTATTTATTTCCCACAGTGATTTTTTTATTTTTTTTTTTTAAGAGAGAAACTGGATCCGTTCCAAAAACTTATGCAAGCTGACCTATTTACTTGTGTGGGACGGAGAGTAACTACAAATGCTCTGTCCCATTCAAGAGGAGCAGTAATTATACCTGCTCGCCGCTACAATTTCGACAGCAAGCAGGTAAACAGAGGAGAACACAGCACTCATATGAGTGCTGCATTCTCTTCATACAGCCAATCAGCAGGGTGTTGGGTGTCCGACACTCATGACATTGTCATGACATGAGGATATGAGAAAAGCAGAAAACCCCTTTAACCTCCTAACAGTTCTGCTGGAGCTCGGGCTGTGGGAAAAGTACTTAACTGTTCTGCCTGAGCTGAGCTAGGGCAGAAGTGGAGGGGACTGCTTTAGCTGAATGATAGCAGCTAGAAGCATGTAAATGGTCTTATTTGAAAGCTGACATTCCAATGTTAGTCCAACAGATATCACTGTTAGAAATTGAGTCAGGAATAAGGTAAACACCTGCTTTTACTTTCACTTTCTGCTGCATTCACAGGATCCCAATTTCTATCAGTGATATCTTCCCCTGTACTGAACATATTGGAATGTCAGCTTTCAAACAGTACAAAGCACATATCTCTACCAAACCAGAGATATGAACAGTTAAAGGGATTATGTCATCTGGGTTTAGCCTATGCAGCTAAGGACATGCAGTGCTAAATGGCCACTAGCACGTCCAGAATATACATTTCCCATAGTTCCGAGTGCTTTTATTTAGTCAAAAATTCAATTTTCTACATATGCAAATGAGGCTAGTACCAACATTTCAGGAGCCCAGTTACGCCCACTGTGAAGGAGCCCAGCACCACCCCGCATCCTCCGAATCTCCTCCTTGCTCCCCCGACGTCACACAGTTAGAGCGCTGTAATCCTGTGCATGCATAGTTTGTTCCCTGACTCTGATGCCAGCACAGGGAAGGAACACTTTGCCGGCACTGACATGATGCATACTCACACACGAGCAAGATCATGGTGCTTTAACTTTGTAACGCCAGGGGAGCAAGGAGGAGATTCAGAGGATGCGGGGCGGTGCTGGGCTCCTTCACAGTGGGCGTGACTGGGCTCCTGAAACGTTGGTAACAGCCCCTTGGGCTCCTTACTAGCCTGATTTGCATATGTATAAAATGTTTTTTTTGACTGAATAAAAGCACTCAGAGGTATGGAAAATGTATATTGTGGACGTGCTAGCGGCCAACTAGCAGCTCATGTCCTCAGCTCTATAGGCTAAACCTAGCTGACAAAATCCCTTTAAAGTAGCCGTCCCCCCTCTCCTTCAGTCTGGAGGAAGAGGGGAGCAGTTGTACAGCTGATAGGGGGCAGGAGGAAAGGAAAAATAGTAAAAATATATAGAAATGTGGCATTATCATCAGTGTACTGACCCACATAATAAAATTATGTTGTTTTTGCCACACAGTGAACACCATAAATACATTCCACAAAATAATCTTACAAATTGCTGTTTTATTTATTTCTTCCTCCTAAAAATAAAATAAAAGTTACAGTATATATAACTCAAAATGGTTCCTAAAAAACCTACAACTAACCCCACAAAATAAAAAAAAGGACAAAAAGGGGGAAAATATTGGTCCTTAAAGCAAAAATTAATGATGTCACTAAGGGGTTAAAAATGCAATAGTGTCCCATGAGTTGTGCACCAACAAGATTTACTGAAAACACACATTAAAAATCTACAGTAAAAAATGGGAGGGTTTTTCCAAGTTTAATGTGACTGTTAGGTGGTTAAATACATTCTTTTTTGTAATGTTTCTGACCATAAATAGATATGCTTCGTGGAAAAAAAACATTTTGTGAGAGGCCCTCCCTAAGGTCTTTGGAGACCCTCTGCAGTTTGTAGTTATGTGCCCATATCTGCTCTGCCTAAAGAAAAAACGTACTTATCGAGTCAGTATTAAAACGTTCCAGTGCTTAGTGTCCTGTCCACGCTGCTTCTGGTCCCTGTGTGCCATTCCATCTGTCATCACGTGAACCGCTGCAGCCATTCACTGGCCACAGCTGTCACATGCCACTTGAGGAAACATTGCTGGTGAGGCTAGCGAAAGGCTGCGTCTGTACACGTGAAGATGTACTTTTGGTCAACAGGGGGCCATAAGGAGTGGGGATGGGACCCTCATCGCTGGAACAGAGCACCAGTGGCTAGGTAAGCGCCTTTCTTTCTTTAGAGCAGATTGGTGCACATTGGGCTACCTTCACACTAACGTTAATATTTTGCTCCAAAATGCACTCTGTTCTGTTCTCATACCGGAGAGCAAACCACAGCATTCTGCGGTTTTCTTTCCGTCCTGGGATATGGAGCAAGACAGTTCCATCATGACCAATAATGCTAGGCAATGTGGGACGGATCCGTTTTCTCTGACACAATAGAAAACGGATCCGTCCCTCATTGACTTTCAATGGAGTTCATGACGGATGCATCTTGGCTATGTTAAAGATAACACAACTAGATCTGTTCATAACGGATGCAGACGGTTGTATTATCAGTAACAGAAACGTTTGTGCTGAACCATGACGGATCCAGCAAAAACGCTGGTGTGAAAGTAGCCTAATTATAACGGAGGTGGTAGGTAGATAACACCTTTTAAACATCCTCAGGACAGGTCATCAATATCAGATCGGCGGGGGTCCGACACCCGGCACCCCCGCCGATCAACTGTTTGGAGAGTAGGTGCTAGCTCTGCCTCCTCTTCATTATTTACCTGCTCGCCGTAACATGTGCAGCGGTGAGCTGGTGTAATTACACCTAACCGCACTATTCATTTCAATGGGAAGAATTGCTCCCATACAAGTCTATGGGATGCGCGCCTCATCTTCAAACAGCTGATCTGCGGGGGTGCCAGTTGTCGGACCCCCACCGATTTGATATTGATGACCATATTCGTAGGATAGATCATCAATAAATTTAACTTGGAGAACCCCTTTAAGAATCTATTCAAATTTAAATTATAGTCAGCAAATACAAACTAATTTTGAGAGCCATAAATAATATAATAAATTACTAATAATGATAATAAAAGTCTAACCCTGAGAATAGGTTTAAAATACAGTGAATATGAGGAAATATTTTAAAAAACTATCTAGGCATTTCTACAATTTCTATGCTGTCCAAACATAATACTTCATACAGAATTTACCCTCTGGGGAAAAATAATGTCTGCAAATGTGGCCCCAGGGAGGCAGAACTGTAACATTTAAAGAACATAAAAAACAAGAACCAAGCCCTGGTGGAGCTCCAGAAAGAAAAGTCACTGTGATGTGAGTTACTGCCGGCTGCTTCCATCAGTTCATGTATATAGTGGACAACAACCATGGAAGAGTCATGCCCGTTCATGTAATTTTAATATTATGCTGCTTGACGCCAAAGGAATTAACAGCACAACACTAGGCTACTACAAACCAACCTTAAAGGGGTATTCCAAGATTGTATTTTTTTTATTTTTTATTTCATGTTCCTCCTTTGTTGAGACTACACCAGGAGCGCTGACGTCAGGCAGGTCAGCACGCTGGGCTCCATGACTGCGCAGGCGCAACCAGCCTATTTAGTTGGCGGGATAGTATTGTCCACTCTACGTCCTACTGAGAGACTATTCTCATGGATGCGCTGTAATAATACAGTAAGGGGGCAGGACATGAACGTGCCTTCAGTGATGACTGAAACATTCATTGTGGGTTGCAATGAGGCTAGAATCACATGCACAATGTATGGCACGTGATCCAGAAAGTGCCAGGAAGGGTCATCTGATTGGGAGCATAGCACTGGCCCAGTGGTCAATCGGTATCAAAGCAAAACATGTTAGGGTAGGGGGGGTGAGGGGGTTTAAAATTACAGATTACACATTTTAAGGGTTGCCCAGGCTCCATATATTGATTATCTATTCCTGTAATCCATATCAGATCATTGGTCAGCTGTTACCTGCAGCATTAAAGTCAATGGGAACTGAGCTGCAGTCACCCAGCATGGCTACTACATTTAAAATGGAGCTGGACTTCTGGCACTGGAGCCGGCAGAGAACTGATCGATGGAGGTGCCAAGTGTTCGAAATCCACTGATCTGATATTGATGACCTATCTTGAGAAAAGGTCATCAATATCTGGAGCCCCAAAAAAATCTCAATGAAACAACCGAGGGTTGAGTGGCTGCTAGAAACTTGTAAGGCTACTTTCAGATCAGGGTTCTTCCTCTATGGTATTTAGATCCATCAGAGGATCTCAATATTGGAGGAAAACGCTTCCGTTTTTTCACCATTCATTGTCAATGGGGACAAAACTAAATGGAACGTGTTTGATTGCGTTCCCCTGCCAAAGAGAAAAATGCTGCAAGCAGCTTTTTTTGAGTGCACCATGGGATGCGAAGCAAGACGGATCGGGCATGAAACACAATGTAAGTCAATGGGGACGGATCAGTTTTCTCAGATACAATAGCAGTTTTAGAGATAATACAATAGACCCGTTCATAACGGATGTAGATGGTTGTATTATCAGTAATGGAAGCGTTTTTACTGAACCCTATCAAATCCAGCAAAAGCACAGATGTGAAAGTAGCCCAACTCCATATATTTAGAGGGGACACTTTTTTTTTCTAGAAAAACAAAATTGTCCACTTGGATCTCTCTCAACAATAAATGGGCTGTGATTCCTGTTAAAAACAGGGAGGTCCTGTAAAAAATTTAATATTTCGGGCATGATGGATAAATTAGACTTAAAGGGGTTTTCCGAGTTATATATACCCGGCACCCCCGCCGATCAGCTGTTTGAAGACTTGTATGGAAGCGATTCTTCCCATAGAAATGAATGGGGTGGTTAGATGTAATTACACCTACTAACCACTACCCGGTTACGGCCAGCATGTAAACAGTGAAGAGGAGGCAGCGCTGATACGCCTCCTCTTCAAACAGCTGATCGGCAGGGGTGCCGGGTGTCGGAACCCCGCCAATCTGATATTGATGAACTATCCTGAGGATAGGTCATCAATATATGTAACTCGGAAAACCTCTTTAATGTGGATGTCTCACTTCAGCAAATCGAATTCATTATGTCGAGAAAGTTAATACAAGGCACTTACTAATGTATTGTGATTGTCTCCTTTCCTGACTGGATTCATTTTTCCCTCACATTATACACTGCTTGTTTCCATGGTTATGACCACCCTGCAATCCATCAGTGGTGGTCGTGCTTGCACACTATAGAAAAAAAGCATCAGTCTATGTGCGTTCCCATGGTCCCGGCCACCAGAGAGGCTGGCGCTTTTTTATATAGTGTGCAAGCACAACCACCACTGGTGGATTGCGGGGTGGTCTGTAACCATGGAAACCGTGTATAATATGATAAGATATAAAATAAATCCAGCCAGCAAAAGAAGCAATATGGGTAATAACAATATATTAGTAAGTGGCTTGTATTAACTTTCTCTAAATGATAAATCTCACTTACTAAAGTGAGACAACCCTTTAAGGAGCCAGACATCGAGCCAAAATGTTGGGCCCTAGCATCACAACATCTTAACCCAATTCTTTAATAATCTGAGGAGTCTGTTCTGACAGCAGAAGGCTACGATAAAATGGAGCTTGTGAGGCCTATGGGTTAAACTTTGCAGGATAATGGTGCATCCTGCACACGTTTCACACATTTCCGGCTAGCCTTACTGCAAGTGATCCTATCACAGATTTCCTGTGCAGACCCTGCACATCTTTCTACCAGTTCAGCTGATGGCACCCAGATATAAGTAACCATCTTTGGTTTTCTGCTTACGAATGATAAAGATGGCAATACTCAGTTAACCCCTTTTTTCATTTTTTTTTTTTATAGTCTCCTTCCAAGAGCTATAACTTTTTTATTTATTCGTCAATGTAGCCGTATGAGGGCTTGTTTTTTGTGGAACAAGTTGTAGTTTCTAATGGCAACATTTTGGGGTAGACATAACTTACTGATTAACTTTTATTAACTCTTTCTGGGGGGAGGGGATGGGGAAAAAAATAGCAACACCGCTGAGATTTGTAACTTTTGCGACGTTCATTTGTTGGGATAAATGAGATAACTTTACTCTGTGGGAGCCGTGTGAGGCCTTGATTTTTTGCAGGACAACTTGTAGTTTTCCTTGGTATCATTTTGAGATACATAACACTTTTTGATTCCTTTTTATACCCTTTTTTAGTGGCCAATAAGCAAAAAGCAGCAATTCTGGAATTATTTTGTATTTTTTTTTATGGCGTTCATTGTGCAGGATAAATGACGTGATAACTGTGTGGTGCCAATCGCAATGCCAACATTATTATTTCATGACATTTTATTTAATGTTTATTTTTATCACTCACTAGTCCCATTAGTGGACTTTGACTGAGATCTTCTGACTGCTCACACAGTACACTGTACTATAGGATACGGACTGGTGCAGCCTGACAGACGTGCACTGCAGGCAGACCTGAGGCCTTCATTAGGCCCCCGGCTGCCAGGCAAAGACAACGGCACCCCGCAATCTCATTCACAGGGTGCCCCCTCCCTCTAAACCACTTACACGTCGTTTTCGCTATTGACTGTGGCATCTCAGATTCCAAGCCTCTGTGGAAAAGGGTAGTTATTGCAGATGCCCAGCTCTCACATGTGTGTGGAAATCCTTCTCATCGCTCCATGGGAAACCTATGCACGACGACAGATGCTGATCTCAGCACAGCAGGAGGAGCTGGCTCGGGAGTGATTTAGCGGCGGGGACCAGGTAGGTATTATCTCCACAGTGGGTAGGCCACTCTATGAGGCCTATGTTACTCTTGTATAACCTCTTTTAATCAATTGGGGGGGGAATTATAAAACTACGGATTCATCATAATCTGTTATTTATTGTTCCCTTTCACGGGTCAGTCATTTTTGTTTTTTTTTTAAATAAAGAACATGGTGCAACATGGTGCTTTACTCTATCATCATGACCATGCGGTTGAATTGCAAACCTGCCTAATTAGGCCTCTTTCACACAAGCATCACGGATTAGGTCCGGATGCGTTCAGGAAAACTTGCACCATTTTGCAAGCAAATTCAGTCAGTTTTGTCTGTGATTGCGTTCAGTTTTTACCACGTGGGTGCAATGCGTTTTGACGCGTTTTTCACGTGCGTGATAAAAAACTGAAGGTTTACAAATAACATCTCTTAGCAACCATCAGTAAAAACACATTACATCCTTACTTGCTTGCCAATGCAATGCGTTTTTCTCTAAAGCCCCATTCACTTCTATGGGACCAGGGCTGCGTGAAAAACACAGAATATAGAACATGCTGAGATACTCATGTAACGCAGAACTGATGCGTGGAAAAAACGCTCATGTACACGGACCCATTGAGTCAGGATTCAGTGTGGGTGCTATGTGTTCACGTCACGCATTGCACCTGCCAGGGAAACTTGCTCGTGTGAAAAGGGCCTTATGCAGAATAACAGAATTGGTAAGTGTTGCACTGCATAAGGAGGCAGATGTCCTTCCTGTCGGACCCCCAACTCCTTTAAGATAGCCATGCACTTTAAATAAACATTGTCAGAAACCACCATCCTAATGTGTACGGTGGCCTTTTCAGCTACACATTGTCGCTCGGCAGGCAGATATCCAGTGTGTGCAACTAAAAACCCCCACTTAAAGGGGTTCTCCGGGAATTAAGAAAGTAAAAATATTTAAATATTGCTTAATTATAAATATATTCCCAAATACCTTTCATTAGTTATAACAGCTCATTTTGTCTAGGGAGCATTCATCAGGAGAAACAAAATGGCCGCCGTCCTATTAGTTCACACAAAACCTGTCCTAATCACACAGGACACGTTACTTCACAACACTGAGGTAAAGAGCTGCCTCATCCTCCTCTCTGCTCTGCTTATCGGGGTTATGATACTGAATACAGGTGATAAGATCTTCAGCAGAATCTCTGTAGAAATGCAGTTTATGAGGAGACATGAAGTACAGAGAAGACGACAGGACAGACTGTGGTAATGTGGGGCTGTGGTAATGGAGACAACTTGTACACAAGTACTGCTGATAATCATGTCTCCTCATCTTCTCCATTACCACAGAGATTCATCTGTATTCAGATCCATAATCCCTGACAAGCAGAGCAGAGAGGAGGATGAGGCAGCTCTTTACCTCAGTGTTGTGAAGTAACTTGTCCTCCTGTGTGATCAGGACAGGTTTTGTGTGTACTAATAGGACGGCGGCCATTTTGTTTCTTCTAATCATTGGTCCCCAGACAAAATTAGCCATTATAACTAATGAAAGTTATTTGGGAATATATTTATAATAAAGTAATATTTATGCATTTTCATTTTCTTCATTCCCGGAGAACCCCTTTAACTGTGTTCTAAATACATTTGAGCATTTCAGGAATACTGAAAATCTGTAGCAAATAACGGCTGTGACATGTTCACAAGAAAACACATCTAGGAAAAGCACTTTGCACTTCTATTGGCTCCCTGTGCATTTATTTTTTACCAGCTGCTTCCAAAAGCCACATCAGAAGAGACTGATCCTTCCCTGCGCCATTCAGTCTGACAACTTTATTCACAGTCTTACCTCTAATTTTTATTACTGCTCGGTATCAAGCCAGTGCAGCCCTCCACCTAACCGGTATGAATGAGCAATGCAAGCCACTCATCATTACCCAGCAAACAGTATGCCGTGTTTCAGGAGTGCAAGTTCCAACATACATTACCTACATATTAGCCGAAAATTAGAGGTTACCAGGTAAAGCTTGGTGTTAAAAGCTGTGATGCAGCCAATTAAAGAGTCTAAAAAAAATCTCAATCATTTAAAAAAAAAAAAAACTGCAATAACTCTCAGAAAATAAGATGAATCATTAACAGACGTCACTCAACTGTCCACAGCCCAGCATAAGGATAGCCAAAATCAATGAACAAAAAGCTTGCACAAATAAAAATTAAGAAAAAAATAAAAATAAAAAACGGAAGGTTTAAGTAGTTTCTAATCTATACACATCTAATACATTCTCATTCTGTGGGTGAAGCTTTAAAGCAGGGGTGCACAATGTTTTCTGGTTGGGGGCCACATTTCCAGACTGAACCAATGACGAGGGCCGAAAATAAAATTTAAAGAGATATAAACAATTGAAATACTGTACTTATGGCATATTGAACACACGGTATATATACAGTTCCAGGACTCCCATCTACTGGGAGAAATACATGAAAAATACATGTGAGCAGCCACAAGACATAGACATGTCTGTTACCAGATGGATGGGGGCCACACAGAATGGTATCAGGGGCCGCATGTGGCCCTTGGGTTATAGGTTGTACACCACTGCTTTAAAGGGTTTTTTATGGGTGCACAATATTGTTGGTCTATCTTTAGGAAAGAGTTGGATCCCCACCCATCAGTATCCTGATCCTGAATATTCACATATCACCACAAATGGTGAATAGGAAAGTAAAATAATATTATATAACATTGGGAAAGTTCTATTGTGCTTTCTATAAGGGACCTGATGCCTTTTTTAGGAACAGTTGACAAGGCTCAGTATGTACAAAAGGGAGATCCTGGGTCAGGGTCAATAACTATAAACTGTGCCTAATCCAAATGGAACACCAAAGATATCACATCACTTACTTCACCTAAGCAAATAACACGAGGAGCTGCACAAGGTACATTGTTGTCTCCATACAACTGATTCCCAATGGCAGTAGGGAGAAATGCATTAGATCTGTAGAAGTATGGCTTTGTATATTCCACTTAAATGATTGTCCAGACAGGAAAAAATAAAAAATAACAGAACACCTGCTGGATCGTGGATAAACTATCTAATGTAAGTCAGCTAGACACTACACAGAAACACTACATAGCTTGTAAGCCTGAAAAAGACATCCATCCAGTTCAGCTTATTATCCTGCAACGTTGACCTAGAAGGCAAAAAACCCTCATCAGGTAGAAGCCAATTCTCCATGTTAGGAGAAAAAAAAAACCTTAACAACTCCAAATCTGACAGAATAACTTTCCGGAATAAAGACCCTTCTCCAGACATCTTGGAACTAGAATTATATTGCTGCTCTCATGAAACGTGTCTGGGCCCCCCTTGAACTCTTTTAGTGAGTTCCCCATCACCATCATAATCTCAGTGCTCTTACAGTAAACAATCCTCTTCTATGTTTGGTATAAAACTTCTTTCCTCTAGATGTAGGGGATGTCCCCTCATCACAGTCACTGTCCTGGGAGAGATCTCGATATGGGCCTTTTGTTATAAATAGTAGGTCACATCTTTTTCTGAACTAAATAGCACTAATCTTGATGGCTGAACCATGTTCTTGATGGCCATCTCTCCAGCAACATTTCAGTTCAGATGCACTGCACCGAAGGTTACTGCACTGGTAGTAAATAAGTGGAGCTGAACAGGAGATATCCAGAAATGTTCAGCGTCCATATTTAGTATATTAGGTTGTCAAAAAATCATACCTGAACTTACAGATCCCAGAAACAATAACCACTAGTTATGTCTCACATGGCTCACCATCATTTAGATCAGCCAATGTACCGTATATGTCTGACCAGCCACTGGGACCTCAATGCATTAGGACAGGGGTGCCAGTGGTGGGTGTACACATGCATAGTCACTGTAAACGATAAGGGTCCATTCACACATCCGTATTTCTAGGTCCGCATCCACATTCATTTCAATGGGGCTGCAAAAGATGTGAACAGCACCCCATGTGCTGTCTGCATCCGTAAGCCCTTTCCGTGGTCCCACAAAAAAGATAGAGCATGTCCTATTCTTGTCCACCATCGTGGGCACCAATAGGGCTGGCTGTGTGCGTTTCACAAAATGTGGAATACACATGGGCCAGTAACCGTGTTTTGCGGATCTGCAATTTCAAGCCAGCAAAACACTTATGGACATGTGAATGGACCCTACATGAGAGTATTTACCTGGCTGTTTCTGCATCTTCTAAAGGGGACTGGTGAATCCATGGTGGCCACTACCAAAGGAACGGGAAACATGGCACCTCCATTTTCAAGATGGGTGTCCTAGCAGGCCGACCTCTACCAACCAGATACGTATGCTATTAATATCATAAATGTCTATATTGGGAAACCTGGTTTATACTGCCAAATTAGCCTGCCGATAGGAGTACGTTGTGTTTGAAGGTCATCCATACAAGCTGTGCCGCATAGATGACAAGAAACACAAACAAGCCCGATCTAGGACTATTTGGGACTGAATTTTAAAGCATTACATGTGCATAGCGATTCCAGGGAGTCTAGGAAAATAAGACTTGACTTCCACTAGGAATAAACATTTATCAAACTGGTGTAAAGTAGAACTGGCTTAGCTGCCCATAGCAACCAATCAAATAAAACTTTCATTTTCCAAAGGATCTGTGAAAAATGAAAGGTGGAATCTGATTGGTTGCTATGGGCAACTAAGACCTTTAGGGCCCGTTCACACAACCGTGTGAACGGGTCTGCACCTATTCCGCAAACTGCGGAATAGCTGCGGCCTTGTTCACTTCAATGATCGCGGGCAGCCGCAAAAGAAACTAAAACATATCCTATTCTTGTCCGCAGTATCGGACAAGAATAGGCATTTAGAACGAGGGGCTGGGCCATGTGTTCCGCAATTTGCGGAACACCCGCCGGTCGGCATCTGTGGTATAGCGGATCCGCAATACCACGGCCATCTGAACGGCCCCTTACACCAGTTTGATAAATGACCCCCCTAGTGATTGGATAAAACTGTACACCCATGTAGACAGACGGCAAAGATGTAAAAAGACAAAATAATAAACCAAAAGAGAGGAATTAACTGCAACACCAAAGAAAGGGTCTAAACTCTGGTGTAATGTAACTAAAATGCTCAGAGTCCCGTCCTAATGGGATAAGTGCTCGCTGCTGGAAGAGGTATTCTAATGAGCTGGAATCCGGTCAAGATTTCACTGTTTACATGAAGCGCGGCAAGCCAGTACTACCACCAGCTTCTCTGCGCTCTTTCATAAACCTTAAAGGATATTTGACGTCCATGCTTCTCTACCGGTCTGTGCAGAGGGGAATGCAGGCGATTCCGTGAAACCCTTTCCACCAACCCATGGTGCCTCATACCTCGTATATTATCCGCTGGTTGAAAGGAAGCCTGTGAAAAAGAGTGAGAGGCAACGTTAGCAGGATTTATATAGGAGCACCACATACTGGCATTCATATGAAACGGTTAGACATGGTCCGTCTCATTAACAGCCAGTTCGGCTGCTAGGTGCCGTGACCTGGCTACAATGAGTACACTAAATCCTATATTTACATCTAAAGACTCATCGTCTGCTATTCTGACATCTGTTTTTAGTAATTGCTTGTGTATCCTATGAAATATCGAATCTGGAGCACTACTCTATACCTGCCTGTTCCACTATTACTTTTGGAATTTTATGAATATACTCACAGCTGGTTGTTAGGGCTCATGCACATGAACGTATTTTTATTCTGTGTCCGTCCCATTTTTTTGTGGCCCATAAACAGAACCATTCACTTCAACAGGGCCGAAAAAAACTAAAATGATTCCGACGTGCGAGTCATTTTTATAGCACGCACCATTCTTCTTAGTTTTCGTCCGAGATGCATTCATTCAAGTGAAACTGGTCCGCATCAAAAATGGACGCATCCGGACATCCACATATGTATGTGTTTTGCAGAGGAACATCAGAACGGCCGTCTGAACTACACCTTACAAATGTTCTGATAATAATGATAGTTAAAATTACAGGGCAATAGCAAGTGGCATGAAAAATTAGTGCAACATCTAAATCAAAAGGAGAATTTAACTTCTAAAGAAATCTTATCCTGGATATTAGATCAACATTTATAATATATTGAATAGCCAAGGATTCCTTCATACTTCTTCTACTAACTTGAAGAGGTTGTGTCACTTCAGCATGTGGCATTTATTAAGTAGAGAAAGTTAATACAAGGCACTTACTAATGTATTGTGATTGTCCATATTGTCTCCGTTACTGGCTGGATTCATTTTTCCATCACATTATACACTGCTCCTTTCCATGGTTACGACCACCTTGTAATCCATCAGGGGTGGTCGTGCCTGCACACTAGAGGAAAAAGCACTGAAGTTTCTGGTGGCTGGGACCATGGGAGCTCATATAGGCTAGTGCTTTTTCCTATAGTGTACAAACACAGCAACTACTGATGGATTACAGGATCGTCATAACAATGGAAACGAGCATTGTGTAATGTGATGGACAAATGTATCAGACCAGCAAAGGAGACAATATGGACAATAACAATACATTAGTAAGTGCCTTGTATTAACTCTCTCTACATAATTATTGCTACTTGCTGAAGTGAGACAAACCCACTGAACGGAACTGCAAAATCTGGAGTGAATATCTTTTTGAGTTCCATCATATATGAACACTGGCTCAAACACACACAATGATGACCACACAATCATGATGTACACAATTACCAACATCTTAGTTGGTAAAATCTAGCATCTAAGCCCCGCCCCTAGGAATCCCCCAGGCCACCCATTTATGGGTGGGGTTTGCATTAGCCCCGTCCATTTTCTGCCCTGCACAGCACAAATTTGCCAGGACTGTCTCTGAAACTCAGGGACAGTCCCTCCAAATTTGGGACATTTGACAACTATGGATGGTATCAGACTGCTTGAAGTAAAGATCGATGATCCATGCTCGCTGACATCACCCTATTACACTGGCTGAAGCAATGTATATGGAGGGTGGAATTGTTCCTCCCACTTTATACTGATTATTGGCAGCACATCCCTCGTTTTGCTTATCAGAGGCACAATTATAATGGCTAATTATAGGGAATGAGGATTTCTTTGAAATTTTGTTCCCAATAATTCCCCTGAAAATCAACCAGTGTAAGAGCAGCCATAACTACTCAATAGCTGTTGCCAACTTTTTGACTGACTGCTATGAAACCTGGACTCCACCCGACACATAAATGTGTATCCAATGGGAGAAAGCCGTTAGAGACAACTCTGTCGGTGGCTTATCTTCTGGGAGTACAAAAGGATCGGGTGAAAGTACTCACTTCGCCTGATCCTTCTCTCCCCCGACATCATCTGTCAGAGGAGAGTCAGGAGCTTCCCACATATATTAGAGTGTCAGATCAACCTGCCGTTATCGACACCTTCATCCCACTGTACACTAATGCACATGGGGGCCTTATTAGGGCTCAGACTCAAATACTTAAATTAAGTAAAAAGCCCAACATGGCTTCCCAGTAATACATCCAAGGTTGACACTTTAAAATAATACAAAGTCAAAGATAAGGTCATTTTATCCTACACGTGTGAAGAGGTCAGGCCTAACAATTCTAGACATGGATGGAAATTCTCGTACTCATTCAGGTGCATGTTATGTATTATTTTCCATAAATTATCAAGATTCAGGCAGATGAGAAAGCAGCTGAAACATCTTCCACAAATCTCTGCCAAAAACCAAATAAGTTATTTCAGCCCGTGCATCACATGGCAATTTTTGGCACAGGTTCTGATTTTTTATTTTTTGAAACCTCGTCCACTTATTGTAAAAGGTTGTCAAGGCAACAGTAACATTAAAACTTTCCACAGTTGCACCGACCGTCTGCCATCAAGCACCTAATGTACAAATGTAACAGCTGATTCCTCCTGTTGTCCCTCTGTATTCCAGGGGCCAATTCCACCATTAATCTGGTATTTGGGAATTCCTCGTTTCCGCATATCAAAAGGTGCGTGGGCAGTTGGATATATTCTCTAACAAATTCTAATGTAGGAGACGCTTCCTGAACAGCAGAGGTAAACAAATGTATGGATTAGCTTGGTCGTAAGTGACAACGTCACAGAGAAATTACAAGAACATACAGTAGGTTCATGCTGGGGACACAAACATTATGCAGCTTAAAGGGGTTGTCCTGTTGAGCTATGACATTTCTGTGTGTACAGAGAAAGACGGAAGAAATGGGTAGGGTCAAAATGGTGAGGTGAGCCTTTGTTTTTTGTTTTTTTCCTTTAAAGCATTCTTAATGCTTTTCGTTACAAAAAAAATGGCCAATATGAGCTTTAAAAGGCTTCAAAATGCAGATAAACAATCAGTGATATCATGGACTCAGGACTAGATTCATATGAATTAACTCATCTCATCAACAAAAGTTCTTCACTTGCAAGGATCTGAAGAAGCTTCCCTTGCCGCGACAATCTCACGCTTTCGGTGTAACAGCACAAGTCCTGTTTCCGACTGCTCAAGTGCCGCTATCCAGAAGCAGAGCCTCTGCACTTGTACCGCTACTCGGAGCAGGGGCACAGTAGCAAGATTGTCAGGCCGGGCGAGATAACTATCACTCTATCAAGTGTCTCTTTGTCCCTGCCTTACTCCAGCTTCTCCTCTCTCTTCCGCTTTATGAACTTCTATGGGTTACAGTGGCAAAAATGTCCCACAGAGAGTGCTAACCAGTCTTCATTGACGACAGATCGTATCAGTCGATTGAGCGTGATCAGTGCATTAGGGAGCGGGGACTGATAAGTGGAGAAAGAGGCATTTTCCTGTTTGTTATCTTTGCTTGTACTATTGCTTTTTGCAACATGTGAAACATGCTACCACTAAAATAAAGTAAAACATCTCAGAACTATTAAAAAAAAAAAAAATCTACAATGAGTGATACAAAGTAAACTAAATATGGGTCCTCGTCTTGAGCTTTCAAGGTCATTAATAGTAAGATGGAGAATAAGATAAGCAGTATTATTGGATCTATATAAAACAGCCATTACATGGATAATCCTGGCAGGTCATATTTGCTTGCTTCACAGTCCAAAAGGTCAGTAAACAACTTTCTAACTCACCTCTTCAATATTACAATGGCTCATCTTGTTTACTCTGCCTAAAAGATCTAAAAAAAAAATACCTTCTGAATATGTGCAGAGCCCGCCTGTGCTAGAGGAGTGATAGTAAACGTACCGCAGTCAGTACACGTGAACGGAAAGTGTAGCAGAGTAATGACCAATGGACTCTGAATAGTTTTCAGGATTGATCTCGTGTTATATTTCTAGGGTTCCGGTTTTCTGTATATAAAGTATACACACTGTAAAGGTATGCAACTTTCTAAAATACTTTCCACCTTAGCACTGTGACACATAAAAGAGATCTTTGCTTCCCACAGCAATTAGGGTTAATTTCCATTTCCAAAAATGTGACTAGATGTTGTGGGTGTTTTCTGAGAGACAGTTTTGAGATCTTCAGCTTTAGTTAACGGAAAGTTAATCTAAGGGGTATTCCCGTCTTAGATATTTAGAGCATATTCACAGGACACCTCTATGACTCGCTCCTATCTCCCAACCCCCGTCCTGCCTAGTAAGGTGGCCACATCTAAGTGGGCAGTAAATGGGGGAGAGGTGGCCACACATGTGCATGGCTCCCTCCATTCACTTCCATGGGATATAGTCTGGTTTAGTCTGTTTCTAAGCGCTCAGAAAAGTGAACGGAAAGAGCTAGGTAAACGTTCAGCCACCTCTCCGGTCATTCTCTGCCTTTATGTGGTGGCCATTGGCCTACTCTCTAGGTCAAGTGGAACAGAGCAGTAATATGTTACATCAAGCTTCCATTACACTGTCACAGGTCTGTAGCTTCCAAGTTTCCACACACTGGCAACAAGCACAGATATTGAAAAAGGAAGAGGTATTGAAACATAAATATACTAGAACGTTGCAGAAGTTTTCATTAAGTAATGATTAAAGAGGACCTTTCACCACTCCTGACATGCTTGTTTTAATAGCTTCATGCATTCCCCATGTACTAACAATTCTGGAGCATCTATTCTTATGGCTCTATGTTGTGCCATTCCTTTATTATTTCTACTAGAAGTTATGAATGAATTGCTATTTGCCTTCAGTAAAGGAACAGAGGGGAGGGGGCCAGTTGGGGGCGTGTCTCTGCACAGACTGACTCTAGCCAATCAGTGCTGTCATGTTCAGACTGTGCAGGTACACATCCCCAACTGGTCACCTCCCCTCTGTTCCCTTACTGAAGACAAATTGCAAATCATTCATAACTTCTAGTGCAAATAATAAATTAATAGAACAACATACGGACATAATAGATGCTCCAGACTTGTTATTACATGGGGAATGCACGAAGCTATTAAAACAGGTATGTCAGGAGTGGTGAAAGGTCCTCTTTAAAGTGCACCTGGCGTTTCAAATGACTTTTCAGAATTAGCGCTCATGTATACGTACATAAGGAATAACACTATATCTGGCCATTATTGGACTTGTATCGCGCATTTATCCTCAGTTTTGGGTGGAGACTAGCTGCTATGATGTCTCCCATACCCTGCACACACAGACAAAGGGATCCTGCTCGCTAGCTCCCTCTCTCAACGAAGCAGTAGCAGCATGGAGGACATTATATGGCAGTACTGAGTAGTGTAGCTGTGAATCCAGCAATACAGTAAACACTTACTGGAACCAACAGTATATCGGTGTGTCTGCCTCTCTCACTGTAAGCTCATCCAACCTCCCTGATCTGATGATCCATATTCACCTTGGCTTCTCTAAATATATATTTCTCAGTGAATTCAGAGTGAAGGATCAGTGCAGGAGGCTGAGAAGGAGGACTGGATGTACTCTATATATGCACCTATATGGGTATGTACACAGAGGATCAGTGCACTGATTAGTATAATGTGAGCCCTGTCTAGCCACACTAACTGAATAGCATAGAGCAGGTCACCACCCCACACTGCTCCTTGGTCTGACTGAGTGTTAAAGATCTTCCCTGAGGAAGATACGCAAAACACGTGTTGGAGAGTAGGGTGTGGGGCCACAGCAGGAACTACATAGATTTATGGAGAATTCAGGTCAGTATATATAATTTATGTACTCATTTTTTTAAGCATGACACTGTTTTTGGGACATTGAGTACATGTATTAGCTTTAATGTGGTGATCATCATAGCTTTGCCCACTTTGGCTTAAAGGGGTTTTCCAGGATTTTACTACTGATGACCTATCCTCAGGATAGGTCATCTGTATATGATCGGTGCAGGTCCGACCCCCGCTGATCAGCTGTTTGAGAAGGTACCAGCACTCCTGTGAGCGCCGCTACCTTCTCACAGCTCACCAAGCACAGGACCGTACATTGTACAGCGACTGTGCTTAGCATCGTGCTCAACCCCATTCACTTGAATGGGGCTGAGCTGCTCCTAGGCCATGTGACCGATTAATGTGATGTCACTGGCCCAGAAAAAGCTAAGAGAAGGCCGTGGCGCTCGCGGTAGCACCGGTGCCTTCTCAAACAACTGATCGGTGAGGATAGGTCATCAGTAGTAAAATCCCAGAAAACCCCTTTAAATATGGAACACTCATTCCACCACCACCACCACTACTCATACTTGGTGCTATGTTCTTAAATGCCCTTTATGCTATTTGTATTTGTGGGGCTCTTATAGCCAGTGCTTTTTATATATATGTATTTTTATTCGATAAATATATTATTTATTGTGATTGAGCGGTAGTGTCCATGATTGGGTTTTTTTTTTTGTTGACATATACTATACTTAGCCCCAAGATGTGGACCATAGACCCATTGAAGTCAATAGGTCCACACCGTGCATTCAGCCAGTATCCGTGATTTGTGGAAAGTCAGGTGGATGCCCCCTTACTGTTCAACATGGCAGGAAACCTTTTCAATGGGACTGATATTAGTGAGGATAGAATGAATTGTTGCTAGACTACATTACTTTCATTACTTTCCCAACAAGCATGGCTGATGTGCACTGGAAATACTGGTTTATACTGGTATACTGTGTACAAGAAGACGGCTGTAAGCTCTACAGGTAAATGATCGGCACTTGTAGAAGGTCCGAGTCTTGATTCCATGACAATTATGACCTGTTATATACTGTTCTTACCATCACCCCCCCCCCCACCCCCCCGATCATAGAGACAAAACACAGGAACATTCCCATCATAATATCTTTGATAAGGTTCGAAAGGAAGGAAGGGCTGACACTAAACCATCAGACCCCCGTACTGACCAAAGGTGCAGACAATATTCAGATCTCAGTGGGACAAGACATCAAAGTGGAGGAATCCTGAAGCTGATATGTGCAGAACAGAAAAGCCTCATGAAAAATCAAAATCAGCCTCCACCAGAAGCCAACATTTTAGCTAGTAACATGTTTCTGGATGTAAGCTTATTGCTACAGTTCTCCACGAACCGCACATGTACCCATTGATTTTAACATGCTTGTTCACAAATCAGTGTGAAATCACAGGAGCAGGTACTACTTTGGGCCGTGATGTCGACCAAACACGCCCATTGAAGTCTGTGGGTCTGTGAAAAACAACTGACACAAAACGGATGGCACTCATGTCCGGTCAGGGTTTTTCATGGACCATTGGTAGGAGATGTTCTGGAAATTCATTTTCAGCTGCACAGTGTCTGTGGAACATGGACGACAGTGGGAGGGAAAGAAAAAAAAAACGGACATACGGAGCAAACACGGATTCCTCCCGGACATCTTTGAGGATATTCACACTGACGAATTTTCCACAGATGTCAGACGAACATGGAATTGTGGTTCCACAAAAAAAATAAAAAACGAACGGACACGGAAACAAAATACGTTCGTGTGCATGAATAATTTTCAAGGATTGCAGACTATTGTGTATAGGGTTGCAACGGTATGAAATTTTCACGGTATGATAACCGTCTCGGTAAATACCGCGGTATTACGGTTATCATGGTATCACAGTTTGTTACATATATTATTAAAAGATATACTAATCCTCGGACCTCAGATGAGCCCACAGTGCCCCCTTCAGACCTCAGATCAGCCCCAGTGCCCCCTTCAGACCTCAGATCAGCCCCAGTGCCCCCTTCAGACCTCAGATCAGCCCACAGTGCCTCCTTCAGACCTCAGATCAGCCCACAGTGCCTCCTTCAGACCTCAGATCAGCCCACAGTGCCTCCTTCAGACCTCAGATCAGCCCCAGTGCCCCCTTCAGACCTCAGATCAGCCCACAGTGCCTCCTTCAGACCTCAGATCAGCCCACAGTGCCCCCTTCAGACCTCAGATCGGCCCACAGTGCCCCCTTGAGATCTCAGATCGGCCCCGGTGCCCCCTTCAGACCTCAGATCAGCCCCGGTGCCCCCTTCAGACCTCAGATCGGCCCCCAGTGCCCCCTTCAGACCTCAGATCGGCCCCAGGGGCCCCCTTCAGACTTCAGATCGGCCCACAGTGCCCCCTTCAGACCTCAGATCGGCCCACAGTGCCCCCTTCAGACCGGCCCACAGTGCCCCCTTCAGACCTCAGATCGGCCCACAGTGCCCCCTTCAGACCTCAGATCGGCCCACAGTGCCCCCTTCAGACCTCAGATCGGCCCACAGTGCCCCCTTCAGACCGCAGATCGGCCCACAGTGCCCCCTTCAGACCGCAGATCGGCCCACAGTGCCCCCTTCAGACCGCAGATCGGCCCACAGTGCCCCCTTCAGACCGCAGATCGGCCCACAGTGCCCCCTTCAGACCGCAGATCGGCCCACAGTGCCCCTTCAGACCGCAGATCGGCCCACAGTGCCCCCTTCAGACCGCAGATCGGCCCACAGTGCCCCCTTCAGACCGCAGATCGGCCCACAGTGCCCCCTTCAGACCTCAGATCGGCCCACAGTGCCCCCTTCAGACCCCAGATCGGCCCACAGTGCCCCCTTCAGACCCCAGATCGGCCCACAGTGCCCCCTTCAGACCTCAGATCGGCCCACAGTGCCCCCTTCAGACCTCAGATCAGCCCCAGTGCCCCCTTCAGACCTCAAATCGGCCCACTGTGCCATCAGCCCACTGTGCCCCCATCATCCCACTGTGGCCCCTTCAGCCCACCATCTGAATAAAATAAAAAAAATCACTTACTTGTCCTGCGCTGAGGCTCCTCTCCAGTGTCCGGCGCTCCTTAGTCTCCCGTAGCTGCACTGTCACCTGACAGCGTGCAGAGTCAGGTCAGAGTGCGCGCACTACGTCCTGACGCTGTACGCGGTCAGGACAGTACAGCGCGACCCGGAAAAGAGGAGGAGTGCCGGACGGGTAAGTGATTTTTTTTATTTTATCTTCTCCATGTCCTCTGATACTAGGCTGCGCAGCAGCACAGCCTAGTATCAGTAATGCGGTCGGGTCGAGGCACAAATGGCGACAAGACTAAAAAGTCTTGTCGCCATTTACCGGTAATAAGCAAATGCCCACGGTTTGATAACCGTGCATTTCATTACCGTGGTATACCGTGGAACCGGTTACCGCTGCAACCCTAATTGTGTATGGAAGTTTTATCTCTCTCTTTGGGATTTTATTTTACCAGTTTAAGACAAGTCTTGCTGTGAATTTTAGGATGTTCAGACTACTGCACCGCACACAAGAAGGCAATCAAAAACTCAAACACTTAAAGGGGTAGTCTCACTTCAGCAAATGGTATTTATTATGCAAAGTCAAAGGGGCTGGCCTATCTCAATGTCCCATAGGTGCAGGTCTGACCTCTGGGGCCCATCTCAAGAACGGGGCTGAAGGAGATCACATAGCGCATGTGCTGCATGCTCTCCATTCACTTCTATGAGAGTCCCAAAAAGAGCCAAGCGACCGCACTCGGTTACTTCTGGAACTTCAGTAGAAGTGAATGGATAGTGCACCGAGCAAGCATGGTCACCTCTCCATTCACATGTATAGGAGTTGCAGATATAGCCGAGCCAGTGTTCAGCTATTTTCCGCACTCCCAAAGAAGGGAAAGGTGGGTGGCCTCGCTTGGGGTCCTCATTCTAGAGATGGGTGCAGAAGCCAGAGGACATTGGTGGCAGATCCTACCCGTTTAATGCCTGTATTATACTAATGTATAATGGTTGTCCATATGAGTGCCTACATGGCTCCGACTGTCCCAGCCACCAGAGAGGCCAGTACGTTTTCCTATAGTGTGCAGGCACGGATAAGAGCGGTGTAGAATGTGATGGAAAAATGAATCCAGCCAGCAAAAGATACAATATGGACAATCACAATACATTAGTAAGTGCCTTGTATTAACTTTATCTACATAATAAATGCTATTTGCTGAACTGAGACAAACCCTTTAACCCCAGGACTGTTAACTTTGTTAACCCTCGAGGTGTTCCGCAAGAATTAAAGGAAAATGGAGGTGAAAAGCACCCCAAAATATGTTCCCCATTTTCTCCTGAATACAGTAACACCCCATATGTGTTCGTAAACTGCTGGCAGGACTCAGAACAGAAGGAGCGCCATATGGATTTTGCAGCACAGATTTTGATGGATTGGTTTGCGGGAGCCATTGATTTGTATTTTTTTGAGTTATTGTCTTATGTGGGGAGCTCATTTTTTGCGGGATGAGGTGACGTTTTCATTGGTACCATTTTGGGGTACATAAGACTTTTTGATCGCTTGGTATTACACTTTTTGTGAGTCAAGGTGAAAAAAAAATAGCTGTTTTGGCATAGTTTTTTTTAAAAAATTTTTTACTGCATTTACCTGAGGGGGCAAATCATGTAATATTTTTATAGAGCAGGTTGTTACGGACACGGCGATACCCAATATGTCTAACATTTTTATTTTTGTTAAATTTTACACATTAGATTTATTTTTGAACAGAATTTCTGAGAGTAATTTTTTTTTATTTTTCTGGCGATTGTCTCAGGTAGGGTCTCATTTTTTGCGGGACAAGATGACGGTTTGATTGGTACCATTTTGGGTTAAATATGCCTTTTTGATCAGCTGCTATTACACTTTTTGTGAGGCAAGAGGGAAAAAATGGCTGTTTTGGCATAGTTTTTAAAAAAAATTTTTTACAGCATTCACATGGGGGCCATCTCATGTAATATTTTTATAGAGCAGGTTGTTACAGACGCGGCAAAACCCAATATGTCTAACATTTTTATTTCTGGAAAGTTTTACACATTAGATGCATTTTTGAACAAAATAAAGTATTTTTTTGTGTTGCCATTTTCTGAGAGCCATATTTTTTTTTATTTTTCGGGCGATTGTCTCAGGTAGGGTCTCATTTTTTGCGGAACAAGATGACGGTTTGATTGGTACTATTTTGGGGGTAAATATGCCTTTTTGATCGCCTGCTATTACACTTTTTGTGAGGGTAGGTGACCAATAAATGGCTGTTTTGGCATAGTGTTTTTTTTTAAAACAATTTTTACAGCATTCACCTGAGGGGGGATATAATATGATATTTTTATAGAGCAGGTTGTTACGGACGTAGCGATACCCAATATGTCTAACATTTTTATTTTTGTTAAGTTTTACACAGTAAATGAATTTTTGAACAGAATTAAATCTTGTTTTTGTGTTGCTATTTTCTGAGAGCCATATTTTTTTTTTATTTTTTGGGCAATTGTCTCAGGTAGGGTCTAAATTTCTGTGGGATGAGATGACGGTTTGATTGGTACCATTTTGGGGTAAATATGCCTTTTTGATCACCTGCTATTACACTTTTTGTAAGGGAAGGTGACCAAAAAAATGGCTGTTTTGGCACTTTTTTTTTTTTTGTTTTTTTTTTACTGCGTTTACCTGGCGGGGTGGATGATGTGATATTTTTATAGAGCCGGTCGATACGGACGCGGCGATACCTAATATGTCTACTTTTCTTTTTTTCCCTTTTTTTTTTTTTTTACTTTATTTTGGGAAAAGTGCGCTTTTTTTTACTTGAAACTTTTATTTTTTGTAAAACAATTTTTTTCACTTCTAGGGGTCTGATCCCTTTTACAATGCATTACAATACTTCTGCATTGTAATGCATTGGCTGTAAGTGTATTACTCAATGTAATACATACACAATGTAATACACTTACAGCCTGCTTCCTGTGCGATCCAGGGGGCTGGATCTCACAGGCTCGCAGGGATGGCAGCCACGATGCCTAAGGAAGGCATCGGGCTGCCATCCAAGCCATCGGGTCCCTGTCGCCTTATCCTATCTCCCACAAATCCACCTGTTCAGTGAAGCATGCAGGTTTGCAAGGTGCTGTGGAGTATGTTGGTACTATATGAAAATAAAATTAGGCGGATTTCAGAATGATAAATGATCCCCATAATATATATGCAGAGAGTGGGACAAGGTGCTGCCACTTCTCATGGGAAGAAACAACAGAATAAGATGTGCTGAGATACACCATGTCTAATAGCAATCTCTCCTAATAGAAGGAGTCTGGGATGACAGATATAGCCGGCGGGTTCTACCAAAACTGACAGGTTCGGTTAAAAAACATCTATATCTATAAACCGAATGCTACACTGTATTGCATAACATCACAATGGTCTTGGAGATTCAGATCATGCCAGAGCAATCCCACAACTGGATCATTGATTTAAAGGGTTTCACAAGTCTTAGCTACAATAAGAACCACCCATAGGTAACAGGCAAGCCGGGCCAGACTGGGATTACAAAGCAGCCCTGGCACACAAACCCCACCAGCCCACATATGGTGTCATGTAAAAACGAATGCTGCTGCACATTTTGCTTTACTTGGTCATTCTCCTAAAAACCATTAATGCAAAAAAAGGAAAATAAAAGTGCAAGACAGAAATGCTTAACGTGTTGGGGCAAAGGTTACCCTCCCCAACAGCAACGCATACCATGACAAAATACCCCCTCAACAGCATCAGATACTACCATACGGCACAAAATATTTCTTCAGCAGGGCCAAATAAATGCCATGCATCACAAAATACCTCTCAACACCATTAGCCCTTGACCACCCCTCCCCCACTTGCAGCAGACTCGCATGTCTCCCGCAACGCATCTACAGGGCTGGACTCGGCACTGACAGGGATCGCAGAGCATTATATGCGATCCCAGTCAGTGCCGAGTCCAGCCCTGTAGATGCGTCGTGGGATACATGCGAGTCTCCCGCTCGTGTGAAAGGGGCATTACTGTGAGCGCTGCTAGTCCTTCGTGAAGTGAGTTCAATTCACATTAGGCAAGTAAAACAAAGTTAAGGGAATTATATTTGATATGCCTTGTTTTAATCAACCCTTATGAGTAGAATAAATTAATATTTTGGTGACACATGAATCAACCCATGTATAAAGTTATCCTGGAAGAAAACTTGCTTCCCTCTGCTCTGATAGTGTTCCCCAACTCTGACAATTGTTTTTTGTTCAGTAGGACAATGCTCCATGTCAATCAAGGTCAATCAAGGTGTGTATCAGGCATGGGATTCAGCCAGTTCCCTCAGGTTCTACAGATCCGGTTATTAAAATTACAGATCCGGCTGGCAGCTGGAGATGAACCCTTCCATTCCATAGTTTAGCTCCTTAGGTTTTTTAAGTTGGGTGGTATGTGTGTTTATTGTATATGTGGTGTATGTAAGTGTGTGTACCATGTATATTGTGTATTTATGTGTATGTGTGTTGCATATATGTGATGTATGTGTCAACATGTGTTGTGACGACGCATATTCGCTATTGAATAAGTAACCTGTTGTTAACAATTTGAATCCCACCCCTGGTGTGGATGAAGGACCACAAGATCAAGAGCCTCTCTTGACCAGACCAGTCTCCAGACATGAACCCCATTAAAAAACCTGTGGAATGTGATCAAGAGGAAGACTGATGCTCACAAGTCATTAAACAAAGCCAAGCTGCTTGAATTACTGCACTAGGAGTGGCATAAAGTGTCCAAACAGCAATGTGAAAGACATGTGGAAAGACATATGAAAGCTGTGATTAAAAATCAGGGTTACGTCACAAAATATTGATTTCTGGGCTCAACCTAAGTTCCAAAGATCCTGCACACTTGTGGGTTGCTTAAGTTGTTGTCCCAGCTGGTCCCATAAATGCTCGATAGGTGATAAATCTGGAGACCGGGCAGGCCAAGAAGTGTAGCAATCTAGCTGAGACGTTCCTTGGAAACCCTTGCTGAGCTGTTAGTCTCTCTCGTATCACTACTAGGGGTGACCGACTGTCGTATAATCACACCAGCAGTTGGAGCAGTGTGTCACTCCACAGCCAAAGCAGGATTGAAGTGCTCACCACGAGGCCTCCATATTCAAACCTGAATGTCACTGCATCCCAAACAGAACCTGGATTTGACACTAAAGACTATACAGTTCCAGTCCATAGCAGTCCAGTGCTCATGACACCACTGCAAACAAAGACAACAGTGGCTGTCTGTCAATGACTGGACAAGTAATGTGCACCGTGACACTACATTTCCTTCTGCTAAGTGCTGGAAATGGTCTGGGCAGAGACAGGTGTGTGTAATGAAGGTGCCACCTGTGTCTGAATGGTGGACAACGAAACTGTGGAAGCTGCTTGCACTTGTCGGAGCATTTAAACAGTCCTATCTACTGGTGGTCTGTCTGCGCCGTCCACAGCCTGTTGGCCATCTGTGCATGCCCTCACATAACCACTGCTCCAAACACCTCCCAAGGGCTAGGTCAGAACCGCCTAGATGGCAGACAATTTGTCAAAATGATGTCCTGCTTCTCTCAGTCTAGTGATTTGCCACCTCTCAAAGTCTGTCAACTTAGTCATAGAGGCATGTCTAGCAGTCAATGATCTCTCACCGAGAGGTACACTATCCAAAAGTAGCCTCTGGGAACCTTTTTATAGGGTAGCGGGGGAAGCACTTTTACAGCCTCTTGCAGCAAGACCCAGTATCTTATCAGACCACAACTGTAGACATTTACATATTTGCCGAAGACATAACTGCAACTTTATCTATACACATACTTACATATATTTTATCTGTGAAGAATGTACGCACATTGTTAAATCATGCTCGATTGCTGTCAAACCATAAACCTCAACTGCTACATCTGGCCTTGTCCTGAATGCTCATGTGCAATGCTCTAATGAAGTGCCATACGATCTATAAATTGTATGACGCCGCAATATGGTGCGAATACGAGTGTATGGCCCTTACAGTGATACCAACAAAGAACAAGATCGAGAACATTGGTGAAGACAGACAAGTGAATATATAAAATAAATTGCACATGGAATTCATTTTTGGGATTCTCGGGAGCCACAGAGCGATAATCACATGCAGCTTTACTACAAATAACTGTGGTTTGCTTGGACAGACTATGAGGTTAAAAAACACCTTGTATACCTGCGGCATGTCACATGCAATTCTGCCACACAGTTCTTGGCTGCGTGCCACACAACCACTACGTGTACAGGCACAAGAAGAACAGAAGGTTTTTAAAGTGGATTTGGCATCAGGCAACAAGCCCCACACTATTGGATCTAAGGGTATAAAAAAAAAATTAGAGAACAGCCCAAATGTAAAAGTACATGGTACCTGCAGGGAGGACCAGATAATCTCCTTTTGAAGGGAAGCAGGGGATGAAAAGTATCAGCAATATTTTTTACTCTTCACTACTGCACCTGGTTGTCAGTCCGGCATTCTTCTCCCTACCACAGGTACAAGGACTAAAAGTCCACTAGACGGCGAGCTCAACGTGTCCATGTGTTTTACTGGTACCAGATTATTTATTCCTGTTAATTTTAAAGGGGTTGTCTTCATAAGAGCTATTAGTTATATGGACATCATAAAAGGGGGGGGGCAGTCCCCATCGTGAAACCCTGCAGAAGAAATGCCTGGCTGGTCACAGGACCCACAGCTGAACTGTTTTCTGAGGCTGTCCGGGACAGGAACCAGGCCGCATTTTAAATTCAATGCAGGGTGACTATAGTTGTATCAAGAACTGTGTAGAAGTCCTCTCTCTCAAATTCACATCCCCACCTGTCCCTTGGCTGGACCTAATAGACGCGTCTTTTTTCAACCGTATTAACTAAGTAACTATGTAAATGAAACCTATACATTAACAGCTAAAGTTCCAATGAACCGTGAATGCACATATTTCTGTCCTCTATGTGTAAAAGACAAACCAAGCCCTCTAAAGTGCACTAGGTAAAAATGTGCAGATTTTATCTGCAAACTACTTTGCCATACAAATCACTGTTAAGCTCCATCATATGTCCTATGGAAATAAATAAGATAACCTGAAGCAACAAACAACTGTATGGCACTCAGCCTTCAACTCCTTTACTGAGCAAGCGCTAGCTTCCCTGTCTGTCCCAAAATGGAGGGTGTTCATGGACAGAACCGTCAAGGAATAACACCACAGTTCAAATTAAAAATGCTCCAGAATTGCTATTTCATGGAGAATGTAAGCATTTAGTAAAACAGACATGTCAAAAGAGGGGACGAGTCTTCTAACTACCTCGGAATCTGAACTTCTCATTCATCAAAAGGAAACCACAAAGCACTCATTACCGTAAAAAGGAGTCTCTCTCTGGTGGGCTCTATTCACATTTGTGTGGCCAGGGTTCTGGAATCGGTATGCTAAACATCCTCCTCCATTTTTCCACACTCCTTCAAAAATGGCTGATGTATAAGTAGTAATAACATATTTACTATAGTAAAATCATGAGGCTCACCATGTAATATTTTTATTTTGAAGTTGGAGTTGGTACATTTCTACAGATCCCGCCTCCACAGCCCTGACCCCCCCGGCTCCACACATCCGCAGCACACAGATCCCACCGCCTTAGAGACCCCAGTATGTTGTTTTCAAGAATTGTAAGAATAGTGCTAAGTGTGAACAAAGTCTTAGTGTATGTTCACACAACGGATCCGCAAAACACGAACACCGGCCATGTGCTGGCACTATAGAAATGCCTTATCTTGTCCATGGCTGCGGACAAGAATAGGACATTTTTTTGCAGGGCCGCGGAATGGAAACGCGGATGCGGACGGCACACTGTGTACTGTCCGCATCTTTTGCGGCCCAGTTGAAAATGAATGGGTCCGCACCCGTTCTGCAAAATTGCAGAACCATTCATACGGATGTGTGAATGGACCCTTACAATGAAAAGACTTCATGATCTGCTAACCATATCTAAGCAGAGCACTTTTACAAATATTGCCCCAAAAATTAAGGATGCACCATTTTCAGATCAGCTTCCCACATGGAGTCAATACTTGGAGAAGAAGAAGGCCTCCTGTTAGTCACCAGGGCCCATGAATACATGGTATTATAATAAGGTCTTTTAGATAACTGTAGGGAAGATAATAACATCTGTAATATTCCTTCACAAAACACCCAAGAGCTGACCCATCTGTTCTCCCTGCAGCTGTGTGACATGGCTCTGCTTCAACATGAGCGCTCCCCCGAGACACAGTCATCCAGCACTTGTCCGTGCGAACCTGAGCATCAAGCCCTTCACTACCAGTTGTTTTTTTAAACTCCTATTGACTGAGTATAGCAACTCCCCAGGGATCAGTCTCAGCCAATCAAAATCCTAGCGTTTTTAAAATGGCCGTCCTACATAAAATGGACGTTCACAAAGACAAGCATCGAGCACAAGCATTGCAGTCACTTGGTCTTTAGCCGGAGCGGACTAAGATCAAAGACATAAGATAAAAGTTTGATGAAATAGGCCACATGGATTATTTTGGCCATCATTTGGGAATTGTACGAATTATCTCGGCAGCGGGGAAAACAGAAGCAAATCTCCTGCGCATGCGCTGAGTATAGGATGTATGGCACATGCACAAAAGTGGAGGGCCAGGCTACAGCACAATGAAGATGCCTGGGCCTGTCCATCAAGGGATGGTGTGTGGCTAAGGCTACTTTCACACTAGCGGCAGGGGTGTCTGGCAGGCTGTTTCGGCGGGTCAACAGCCTGCCGGATCCGTGCTGCCGCTAGTGCACGTGTGTGGAACTACGCTCCGTCCGCTTTCACTATAATGGGGGCGGGCTAGAGTTCCGGCCGCAGCACAGCAAACCTGCCGAGAGGCAGCCGGACTAAAATGACAACATGTAGTTTGAAAGTGGAGGAGCTGCAGGGGCTGGAGTACAACCCTCGGGTTACTGAGGCCCCAATTAGCATATTAAAAAAAGCCTGTATTATGCCTTATTCACATGTCAGTGATTTCCATCAGTGATTGTGAGCCAAAACCAGATGTGGCTCTGAACACAGATACAAGCTAATTATATTCCTTTGAACAGAAGGACCCGTCCCCTCTCCTGCCATGCCTGTTTTAATAGCTTCATGGATTCTCCATGTAATAACAATTCTGGAACATCTATTCTTATGGCTCTATGTTGTGCCATTCCTTTATTATCTCTACTAGAAGTTATGAATGAATTGCTAGCAGTCTGCAGTAAGGGTACAGAGGGGAGGTAACCAGTTGGGGGGTGTACCTACATACTCTCACTCTACCCAATCAGTGCAACCAGTGTACACACCCCCAACTTGTTACCACCCCTCTGTACCCTTACTGCAGACTGCTAGCAATTCAACTATAACTTCTGGTAGAAATAATAGAGGAATGGCACAACATAGAGCCAAAAGAATAGATGCTCCAGGAATGGTGACAGGTCCACTTTAAGATCAATGGGCCTTATTTATCAAAACTGCCTAAGAGTAAAACTGTCTTAGTTGTTCATAGCAACCAAATCAGAGCTCAGCTTTCATTTTTTCAGAGCCCTTCAGGAAATAAAAGGTGAGCTCCGATTGGTTGCTATGGGCACCTAAGACAGTTTTACTGCTAGTTTTAATAATTTAGGCCCCACTTTACAATGCATAGGGTGAAACCTGGCAAAATCTACAACAAACCCACTATAAAAACACGCTAAAAACCTGCAGTGGAAAATCCACCTGTGCGCCTGTACACTTGTTTTTTGTAGGAGGTTTTGGGAGGAGGTTTTTAGGCAGGTTTTTCAGCCAAATAAAGAAGTGGATCCAGCAAGAAGGTGAAGTAGAAATCCTTCCTTTATATTTTCAAATCCTTTCAAAACTACTTCTGGCCTTGGAGGAAAATCTGCCTCAAAACCTCCTCCAAAAAGCTCAGTAGGGGACATTTATCAATAATGGAGTATTTTGCTCCTGAAAAATCCTTACATCACGAATCAAAAGTGGTGATTTGTTTCACCTCATTTCTGAAAAGGTGCATGCTATTTTGAAAATGCATCTTTTGTAATTGTAGTCTAATAATCCGTCATTTTATAAACAAATCCGACATTTTTTTATGCCAAAGTGTTAAAATTAGACATTTAATTGTACTTGAGACAATGCACCTGTGTGACTCGGCCGATATGAGACATTTAGGGAGAGATTTATCAAACTGGTCTAAAATACAACTAGCTTAGTTGCCCCCCCTAGCAACCAGATTCCACCTTTCATTTTCCAAAGGAGCTGTGAAAAATAAAAGGTGGAATCTGATTGGTTGCTATCGGCAACTAAGCCAGTTCTACTTTATACCAGTTTGTTAAATCTCCTTAATCGCTAAAATTGCAACTTTTTGAATAAAAGTCACATCTATCCGATCTGCCGTGTGCCTTTTTAACAATTTAGACCTCAGGACCCACCTGCCGGTCATGTTTTCAGGATTTCCTTAGTATGGAGCAGATGATTTAATTAGTGTCAATGCATCAGGACTTACCTCAGGCATTCATTCTGTGGGATATTCTCAAATCATGACTGGTAGGTGGGTCCTGAGGACTGGAGTTGGGGAACACTGATTTAGACTACAATAGAAGCAAGCAATCTACCGCTACATTTTGCGCCTTTTAAGTTGAACATGTTGACAAATGGGGAGCAATATAAACACCCATTTTGAATTTTAAAACACTTTTCTGGCGTGTTTCATACTTTCTGGCAAAGAAATAAGGAGAAAACAGTTGATATATTTGGCGCAAATCAAAACACCATTATTTTTGGGGCATTTTACGCCATAATTCTGGAGCAATATCATTAGTAAATGTCCCCCAGCGTGCTTTGCAAAGCAGTAAACATATATGAGCTAGCACTGGAGGAGAATTACAGAAGGCTTTACCCTTCCTTACATCCAGCTTCTTCCAGGCAGACATGGAAGTAGGGGTTCCCCAGGAGACAATATTTTTCAGGGGTTCCCCTGTAGTGGTAAGTGCTGGCAGCTCACTGTGCTGTGAAACACTAATGCTATATCATGCCTTCAATAACAGGCGGCTGGTTTCCGTACACATCTTCACATGTAACGAAGATGAGAACTAAATAAATGAAAGTCATTGTCCCTGCCGTCAAGGTCCAATGTTCTCAGATGCCAGGATCTCACAGATGTTTCCGTCCGCTAGCGCCACCATGGAAAGAGACTCATGAAAGGACAGGGACTGATAATGCCAAACTACATCAATCACACTCTGCCACGAGCGACCGAATATGTAGGGTTAACCGGATGATAGAGGAGGACAACGATATACTTTTTCCATGTTTTAGTATAGAGAACCAAGGCACACATAACACTGTGGGCACACTCAATCGATTGTCCAAGCCTCAACCGTAGGGCCCCACCAACATTGAGTCATACCATTTCATGTCTAATAGGAGTCCCATGCCGGATCCTTTTCTTCTCATTGGACAGGCGATCGACCATTAGAAAAGAACACATGCCATGCCAGCTCGAGCGCAGTGTAAGGGGAGGAGAGAAGAGGAGCGGTGAGGAAGAAGAGAAGAGAAGAGAAGAGGGAGCGGTGAGCGAGTAAGAGAAGAGAAGAGAAGGAAGAGGAGCGGTGAGGAAGATAAGAAGAAAGAGAAAGGAGGAGCCGGTGAGGAGAGAGAAGAGCAAGAGAAGAAGGGCGGTGAGGAGAATGAAGAAGAGAAGGAACGAGAAAGAGGAGTCGGTGAGAAGAGAAGAGAAGAGAGAGGAGCGGTGAGGAGAAGAGAAGAGAGAGAAGAGGAGGGTGAGGAGAAGAGGAGGAAGAGAAGAGGAACGGTGAGGAGAAGAGAAGAGAAAGAGAAGAGGAGCGGTGAGGTGAGAAGAGAAGAGAAGAGAGGAGCGGTGAGGAGAAGACGAAGAGGAGAGAAGATTGAGCGGTGAGGAGAAGATGAAGAGAAGAGGAGGCGGTGAGGAGAAGAGAAGAAGAGGAAGAGAAGAGAAGAGAGGAGCGGTGAGGAGAAGTTGAGGAGAAGAGAAGAGAAGAGGAGCGGTGAGGAGAGAGAAGAGAAGAGGAGCGGTGAGGAGAAGAGAAGAGAAGAGAAGAGAAGAAGAGAAGAGCGGTGAGGAGAGAGAAGAGAGAGAAGAGGAAGGAGGAGAGAGAGAGTGAGGAGAAGAGAAGAGAAGAGAAGAGAAGAGAAGAGAGAGAGAGAGAGAAGAAGCGGTGAGGAGAATGAGGAGAAGAGAAGAGAAGAGAAGAGAGAGAGAGAAGAGAAGAGAAGAGAAGAGAGAGGAGAGAGAGAGAGAGAGAGAGGAGAGCGGTGAGGAGAAGAGCGGTGAGGAGAAGAGAAGAGAAGCGGTGAGGAGAGAGCGGTGAGGAGAAGAGAAGAGCGGTGAGGAGAAGAGAGCGGTGAGGAGAAGAGAAGCGGTGAGGAGGAGAAGAGAGCGGTGAGGAGAGGAGCGGTGAGGAGAAGAGAAGAGAAGAGCGGTGAGGAGAAGGACGGTGAGGAGAAGGAGCGGTGAGGAGAAGAGAGAAGAGCGGTGAGGAGAAGAGAGAGAACGGTGAGGAGAGCGGTGAGGAGAAGAGAAGCGGTGAGGAGAAGAAAGAGAGCGGTGAGGAGAAGAGAAGAGCGGTGAGGAGAAGGAAGCGGTGAGGAGAAGAGACGGTGAGGAGGAGAAGAAGCGGTGAGGAGAAGAGGAGCGGTGAGGAGAAGAGAGAGAGCGGTGAGGAGAAGGAAGCGGTGAGGAGAAGGAAGCGGTGAGAGAAGAGAAGACGGTGAGGAGAAGAGAGCGGTGAGGAGGAGAGCGGTGAGGAGAAGCGAAGTGAGGAGGAGAAGGAGAGCGGTGATGAGGAGAAGGAGCGGTGAGGAGAAGGAGCGGTGAGGAGAAGAGCGGTGAGGAGAAGAGAGCGGTGAGAGAGAAGAGAAGCGGTGAGAAGAGAGAAGAGCGTGAGGAGAAGAGCGGTGAGGAGAAGGAGCGGTGAGGAGAAGAGAGCGGTGAGGAGAAAGGAAGAGGGCGGTGAGGAGAAGGAGAGCGGTGAGGAGAAGAGAAGACGGTGAGGAGAGAAGAGCGGTGAGAGAAGAGAGAGGAGTGAGGAGAAGAGAAGAGTGAGGAGAAGAGAAGAGAAGCGGTGAGAGAAGAAGAGAGAGAGGAGCGGTGAGGAGAAGAGAAGCGGTGAGGAGCGGTGAAGAAGAAGCGGTGAGGAGGAGAAGGAGCGGTGAGGAGAAGAGAGAAGAGCGGTGAGAGAAGAGAAGAGAGCGGTGAGGAGAAGAGAGAGACGGTGAGGAGAAGAGAGGAGAGAAGGAGCGGTGAGGAGAAGAGAAGAGAGCGGTGAGGAGGAGAAAGGAAGCGGTGAGGAGAAGAGAGCGGTGAGGAGAAGAGAAGCGGTGAGAGAAGGAGCGGTGAGGAGAAGGAGAGTGAGGACGGTGAGGAGAAGGAGCGTGAGAGAAGGAGCGGTGAGGAGAAGGAGCGGTGAGGAGAAGAAGGAGAACGGTGAGGAGAGAGAGGAGCGGTGAGGAGAAGGAGCGGTGAGGAGAAGGAGCGGTGAGGAGAAGGAGCGGTGAGGAGAAGAGAGAGAGCGGTGAGGAGAGAAGGAGCGGTGAGGAGAAGGAGGAGCGGTGAGGAGAAGGAGCGGTGAGGAGAAGGAGCGGTGAGGAGAAGAGAGAGAGGAGCGGTGAGGAGAAGGAGCGGTGAGGAGAAGAGAAGAGCGGTGAGGAGAAGGAGCGGTGAGGAGAAGAGAGAGAAGGAGCGGTGAGGAGAAGGAGCGGTGAGGAGAAGGAGCGAGGAGAAGGAGCGGTGAGGAGAAGGAGCGGTGAGGAGAAGGAGCGGTGAGGAGAAGGAGCGGTGAGGAGAAGGAGCGGTGAGGAGAAGAGCGGTGAGGAGAAGGAGCGGTGAGGAGAAGGAGAGAAGGAGCGGTGAGGAGAAGGAGCGGTGAGGATGAGGAAGAAGGAGCGGTGAGGAGAGAAGAGGAGCGGTGAAGAAGGAGAGGAGCGGTGAGGAGAAGGAGCGGTGAGGAGAAGAGCGGTGAGCGGTGAGGAGAAGGAGCGGTGAGGAGAAAGGAGCGGTGAGGAGAAGGAGGAGCGGTGAGGAGAAGGAAGCGGTGAGGAGAAGGAGCGGTGAGGAGAAGGCGAAGAAGAAAGGAGAGAAGAGAGGAGAAGGGAGCGGTGAGAGAGAAGAGAGGATAGACCTATGTATACATATTGAACAGTCAGTATAAAGGGCTCATGCACACGAAAGTGTGTTGGCCGCATACGGCGGGTCCGCAATAAACGGGCACTGGCCGTGTGCAGCCCGCATCACTGATCGCGGACCCATTCACTTTAATGGGTCCGCGATCCAGGAGATGCGGAGCGGAGGCACGGATCGGAACACCACGGAAGCAGTACGGTGTGCTTCCGTGGTGTTTCTGGCCGTGCCTCCGCACCGCAAAAAAGTAGCGCAAGCACTACTTTTTTGCGGTGCGGACCCTCGGATGCGGATCGCAGACCCCATTCAAGTGAATGGGTGCGCGATCCGCATGCGGTGGCCTCACAGTCAGTGCCCGTGCATTGCGGACCGCAGTTTGCGGCCCGCAGCACGGGCACGGCCGGCACACGTTCGTGTGCATGAGGCCTAAGGCTGCTTTTAGATGAGTGAGTTGCATACTGCGGACTTACAGGTCTGGAATGTATTGGATAACACTGACACAATGCTGTCAGTGTTAGCCAATACATTCCAGACCTCTAAGGTTTACATAGCGTCATACATCAGTATAATGCTCTGCGACCCAGTCAGTGCTGGGAGGTCAGAATGGGAGCTGCTGCATACTCACGCTGCGAGTCCGATGCATTGAACTCGCTCGTCTGAAAGCGGCCCAAGGGTACATACACACATCAATGCAGTTTTTGCAGATTTTCATATGGTTTTCACCGTTTCTGCACCAAAACACTCATGTGTGACTTGCATATTTTGCAGCAGATTTTGACATGGATTCATCCCAGATCTTGCCTTTTGCATTGCAAATGGTGAAATATATACTGAAAATTCACACAAACAACTGACACGCTGTGGATTCCAAAATCTGTGCTGCAGGTCAATTCCCATGCATAAAACTTCGGCACTGTGTAGATAAGATTTTGAAAATGTCAACTACTAAGGCTGCGTTCACATCTCCGTTAGAGATGGCTGTCTACCGAACAAAAACCTCTGCATGTGGCAGTATTGTCTGGCCGAAACCCAGCATTCATGCCAGAAAGCAGCCAGGTCACCACCATTAGAGTCAATAGGGATCTGGCGGTGATCTGTTGAAATCTCTGCTGGCACAGCCTACCGGAGATGTGAACGCAGCTTTAGCTGGTACTGTATTATGCTGCCGATTTACTGCACAAAAATCAAGCACATAATATGTACTGTGTGCATGTACTCCAAATGGTCAGCTGTAGCTGCAGCCACAGAGCCTGAAAGTGTATCGTCATCTCCAACAAAGCGATTTCAGGCACCTTCTAATATATATGAATATTATACAGAATCTATATGCAATCCATGGTTTTCTCACTCCCTTCAATAGAAATTACTATTTCTGTTTGCAATACTGACCAGAATAGGACATGTTCTAAAAATTGTAGAAAGATTTCACAAAAAATACACGTGTGCATGGCCCCACGGAAATGAAAGGGTTAGTGTACTATCCAGAAAAAAAAAAGCAAATCGCACGTGTATGAAAAATACGGTCAGGGCTATATTTAAAGAAAAATGGAACTAATTAAAGGGGTTGTCTCACATTAGAAAACCATGGCTGTAGGTAGCGATACACCTGTCCATGGGTGTATACAGCTGGGCTGCCTCATCACACAAAACCTGAAAACAGGTGTGAAATTCTTTTTGGGAAGAAATCAGCCATGCTTACCTAATCCTGGACAACCCCTTAAAAACCTGCTTCTGAAGCATGAGCGGATTCTTCAGAGGGCTGAAGGTATTCAGTTTTTACAGGGAAAAAAACAAAAGCGCACCTGTTGTAGGCAGTCCGGCCTCTTATCAGAGCCATGCGGTAAAGCAGGCCCCCGCACATAACGACCGGACCACCTACAGCCGCTGTATGACTCTCTGCTACATCACTGCAAACCCCACACAAGCCTATTACACAAGCAATGCTTATTACATAACCCCTGAAGTAAAATCCGGATCTACTCTACACTGCTCTAAGGGATGCGCTATATATATATATATATATATATATATATATCCAAAAGAAAGACACTTTGTTGGTACTTCATACGGAAATGCAAAATCTCACAAAGACGTGTTTCTTAAATAAAAAAAAAAAAAAAAAACAACCCCCTCCGATGTCACTGTGAGACAACCCCTTTAAAATTCACTGGCTATGGCTTCTTGATATCATCTGCTATCAAGGCGTTAAAAATCCGGCTGTATATCAATTATATCTGTGTCTGGGAAGGCTGGGCGACAGCACATTAGTCCACTATTATAGCTCCAGTACTGGCGAGTCATCCATTTTTTCCTTAAAGGGGATATCCCAAGATTTAAACACAGGTGATCGTTAGGGGTCTGACCACTGGGACCTCCGCTGATGACAAGAATGAAGGTCTTGCATTGAATGGATGGAGCAAATTCGAACATGACAGGGACAGACGCGCACTGTACTCACACAACACAGCGGCAGGCAGTAAGTAGGCCTTTTGGGATTCTAAGGGCGCCTTCTTACGCGGCAGACTTTGTGCCAGAAAATCTCGCCACTGAAAATCAGTTCCATTCATATGAATGGGGAGGCAAGTACATGGATTTCTGCAAACCCCATTAAGGCCACTTTCAGACAAGTAAGTGTCACTCTCCAGACGTGCAGCACAGCTCCCGGCCTGACCTCCCAGCACTGATGGGGTCGCATAGCACTATACTGATTTATGATGCTATGTAACCTTTACAGTTCTGGAATGTATTGGATAACACTGGCAGCTTTATGTCAGTGTTATCCAATACATTCCAGAACTGTAAAGGTTACATAGCATCATAAATCAGTATAGTGCTATGCGACCCCATCAGTGCTGGGAGGTCAGGCCGGGAGCTGTGCTGCACGTCTGGAGAGTGACACTCACTTGTCTGAAAGGGGCCTAAGGTGAATGTAACTGATTTTCAGTCACAGAATTTACTGCCACAAAAACTGCCGAGTGTGAAGGCACCCCAAGAAAGCAGGGTGACAACTACATGAACGCCACCAGTTCACTCTCCTAGGGTATATATGTAATGGCGATTTCACCAACTCCTGAGACGTGAGGGCATACCAGGGAATACTGGACACACAGCAATATCTCACCTGGAAATCAGATGGACTGCTGCTTATCTGGTTCACATTTGGCAATGAGCCGCCGTAGTACTGAGCCCGGGATTGTGCAATTCGCAACTGCTGCAGCTTCTGGAACTGAACCTGAAAAGCCAAAAAAGAGATAGTGTTACTAAAGGAAGCCTGTAATGCAGCACCCTGCAAGGGGGTTTACTATGGGGCTGCCCTAAAATATGCATTGTTTTACAGAAATAACATTATTACAACCAAAGCTCATTTACTATCATGTCATTCCTGTCATACCTACTACAGAGTCCTACCTCTGAGTCCATGAAACAAAGCCCATTTGACTTTTGTGGCGTCAAGGCAAAAGGTCCAGAGAGACAATTAGGAACAGCCCAAAATTTTAAGGGAGATAATCATAAACGAAGAACACTTGTTTCTGATCATAGCCCCTGATCACCGACAAATAGCAAAGGGTCGGCTGCCCGGTGATCATAAGGTGGAACCAAAGGTCATCATTGTTCGGCAAGGAATCATCATTTGTAAGAGGATATGTGCTGCCAAAACATGAAGACTGCATGGGGATGAGTAGTCATATGAATGATCGTTTCTCCTGCTGTAAGTGTAACAATTGATTTATATCAAGATGGCAGCTCAAGAGGAGTGTCTTTTCTGCTGCACCTAAGGGGGCGTGTCCATGCTCTCCCTATCACAGTTAAGGAGGCAGTTGAAGGATGAAACTGAGCATGTGCGGCCTTCTCAGTGAGCAGGTCAAAGAAATAAGAAAAAAAATAAACAGCAGGTGGAGCTATACAGATACAGTTTATTGAATAACTTTTTAATTACTTGCAATTACAAAAGTATTCAGATCCAGGTGCTGGGTTGTAAACTGTAGAATATTTTTCGTGGGACAACCCCTTTAAGCTGGACACATTGCCGGGACACAATGTGTGTTTTTGTAACTACTTGCATTCCCCAATTCTGGAGCATCTTCAGGACTTGACCGGACACATTAAAGAGGCATTGTCTTATCACACTATTAACATCTATAAAGCTTGGGGGACACTAAAGAAGAAATGGCTGGTGGAGTCCTCTAATATCTACAGTACATTGTCCTGCATGGTCTTCATTTCTACAACTGTAGATGATAAGAGAAGGGGCTGATGAACGTTGACCGCCCGCCTCATTTAGACAGCACAATGAGAGCTCTGTGGCTCCTCTCGTAAGGTTTGCCTCAGTAACTAAAGAAGGCCATGCAAACCAAATCAAGCAAAAATGGAGATACTTCTAATGTTCCACCCAGATCCCAGCATGACTAAATGAAGCCTTAGGCAGGGTCACATTTATTAGAAAAACAAGCGTCCTCACTTAAAAGAAGCAAAAACTCAGATTCTCGAGTGCCTGTGTGACATTTTAGGTTCTGTTCACAACTCATTCTTTTTCCTTCCATGGCTGGGAAACGTCAGGAGTATTCCCCGATGACAGGCTGCAGCATGTTCCATCTGCATCCACTGCTATACAGTTTCCATTTAATCCCATCATAAAAAGTGAGGTATACATTGTTTTACCGTAACCCTCTGCATAGCAAAGAGCAGCCGATCATACTTTCCTATAAAGAAAAAAAACATGCAGAATCTGTAACTAAATCCACAAGTAAAACTTGCAGATTCTGCGGGCGGAAAACACAGCAAAATCCGGACAAACTACACTGATGTGTGCATGCTCCCTAAAACAGATTAAAGGGGTTGTCCAACAAAACATATTCTACAGTTTGCAAACCAGTACCTGGATCTGAATACTTTTGTAATTGGAAGTAATTAAAAATTTAGCATAGCCACTGAGTTATTCAATAAACTGTATCTGTATAGCGCCACCTGCTGTTTGTTCTTTTTCTTATTTCTTTGACCTGCTCACTGAGAAGGCCGCACATGCTCAGTTTCATCCTTCAACTGCCTCCTGAGCTGTGATAGGGAGAGCGTGGACACGCCCCCTTAGCTGCAGTGGAAAAGACACTCCCCTGAGCTGCCAGCTTGATATAAATCTAGCAGAGCAATGAATGGGGAGATCTGGATCCATGTGAGGTACAGGGCTGGTTCTAGTTTTGTTATAAAGAGATAATCATGTACTATTACGATTTCTGATTTTTATTTTTTACATTATTCATGGGAAAACCCTTTAATAGAATCACAGAATATATAAGGTACCAACAGGCAATAAACTCCACTGCAATGAACACCACTAGCGAAAAAGAGGGAACGAAAAGGTGGAAAGTTTAACCCTAATTTGTATGCAGCAAAGCCCCTTGTAATTACTGTACGGACCTCACGCTTGTGTGAACCTATTATAGAAAGCTCACAGGAGGTCTAATTTGATCGGACAAGACCAGCAGGTAGCAGACTTTCGTCACGGAGATTAGGGGGTAGGTTTGGCTTACTACTGAGTTTCTATAGACAACATTAGGGCTCCATTTTGAGCAGGCGGTAATCATTCTGGAATAGACAGTCATAAAGTTAACTGCTGGATCTTTAATTTTTGTATCTGAATGCATAGCTCTGTTGAGAAACGCACCAATGTTTAGCAGTACAGGTGAATCCCTGGCCGTAGTGGCAGCATGCCATATATATGGGTATCGACACAGTGACCATGCAGCCTTAGGCCTCGTCCATATTGCCACTTTTCACAGCACACGTACGCACTGATTTGAACGTGTCCACACATCAGTATTTTTTTATTACTGACTGTGAGTCACGAAGATCTGCACTACTTTGGTCCGTCATGAGGACCAAACATGCCCAGTGGAGTCCATGGGTTCGTGAAAATCACAGACACAACTCGGATGGCGTCCGTTCTTCACTGAAGACTGATAGGACATGCTTTGGAAATTAATTTTCAGCTGAGCAGCACCCACGGATTACGGATGACACTCAAGAGGGTAAAAACAGACACACGGACCAAACATGGATCCTTCACGGACATCTTCATGGATAAAGCAGGGACACTTTTTCAAGGACGTGGAAATGACATGGAAATGTGAACGAGGCCTTAAAGGTCACTTTGAAAACACAATCCATTCTGTAGCATTATAGAGCAGAAGGAGCTGAGAAGATTGATATAAAGTTTAATGTGCTGCTACTCGGTCTTAGTTTAGGATTCTGAGACCACATGGAGAGGTGAGCTTTTGAGAGCTGTTCACATTGAGTAGTGCTGTGCGGTGGGGCCCAGTGCCATGGGGGGTTTGCCTGATAACCGGGATGGTTTGGGCCTTTCCCACCTATAGGGGGTAGTCACCATGTGGCGCTGCCTCAAATTAGAGTAGGGGCCAACTTGTAAGAGACCATCTTGAAGTGGTGAGTGGGCCTATGAATTTTGATGAAAACGTATAGTGCCTCAATGCATATGTTTAGAATTATGCTGAGCTGGAAAACACCAATGAGTGGCATGTGATCCATGTCTTTCTTGCCACAGATTGATTTAAAGTTTTTTTGTAGGAAAAGAATCATCATAAATTGGTAATTCTTGATCTAAACCTCCGCTCGTTCATAGATCAGTAGTCCTGTGGCGTGCCCATAGGTGACCGACAGCCACCCTACTGGAGTTTACATAGAGCTATCTGCCACTGGACTCCTAAGCGGAGAATGAGTAGACGTTCGTTCCATAAATGACAGGTTCTGAGGAATATTTCCCACAAATTACACATCAATCTGCTCCTCCTACTCTATAACGTGCTGCTGACAGAACGGATGCACTTTCAGACATGACAGGTTCCCAGTGCTATCCTGATCCCAGATTACAGGCATATTTGATTCCTCGATGGACTGTGATGGAAGCCACATCCTGCTCCTAGTTCACACCTGCAGCCAAGAGACTCTCAGGGACTCATTAGTCCTACAAATTAGTGACAAACTAGTGAAACACATAGTAATCTGCCACCTCTCCCCAGAGTACTGAAGAGGCTTCAATCACAGCACAACAACGACTGAAAAGGAATAATAAATGGGCTGAAACACACCGATGACATCCCGGAACATGCAGACTTCATACAAGGCATGATTTATACTCTATGTGCCACACAGGGCAGATTTTCTGCACTGGAATTCCCACTCCTAATTTGACACAGATTTCACCCTCTACACTGCAAAGGGTTAAATCCACAGCATAAAGTGACGTGCTGCAGATTAAGTAACTGTGATACTGGTGAATATTTCAATGGGGCCACAAAAGTACAATACTTGTCCACAATCTTTATGTAACTCTGGCGCATGATCTGCTGGCGTACACCAAACTTAAACCTACGCCAGCTCCCTTGGTAGTGTAGATTTAAAGGGAACCTGTCACCTCCAAAACACCCCCTGAACTAGAGTGAGCGTTGTATAGTGTAAGTGATGCTGAATCCGAATATGTAAGCTTTATCTTCATACTCACTTCCATTCTGACGCTGTGCTTCCACAAACCAGCAGTAAAATGCATTGAGAGGACTCTTCTTTGAGTCCTCTCCATTATGTGAGTGAGCACTGGAGTCCAGTGAGTGCATTTTACTGCTGGTTTGTGGGAGCACAGCGTCAGAATGCAAGTGAGTATGAAGATAAAACTTACACATTCGGATTCAGCATCACTTACACTATACAACGCTTACTCTAGTTCAGGGGGCGTTTTGGAGATGACAGGTTCCCTTTAAGTCATTTTATACACCAAAACTGGCGCAGAACATTAAAAATGAGACGGACACTCTTACACTTTTTTGGCACTGGCGCGAGAGGCGTAAGGGAGAGAGAAGTCACAGATTTTGCCGCATATAATCTTTACTCCAAAATCTGCAACAGATATACGCCAAAAATTGGCATATATCTAATCATAAATGCTCTACCTGGTGCGGAAATGCAAAGATATCCGCACTGAAATTTGTCTGGGATTTCTGCAAGTCCCTAAGGGTAGGTTCACACTAAGAATTTTGGGCAGGGGATTTCATACAAATTCGATGCTGAAAACTAGGCCGAATCGCCTGAAACCACCTTCCATTGTTTTCAATGAGAGGCCACGCAGCGGTTCATGCAGACGAGGGTTTTTGCAGAGTGTTTTTCAAGACTGCACCAAGAATGGTCAGGTTTAGGGATGAGCGAACTTCTGTTTTCAATTTTGGCGTACAAGGTTTGGGTTATCTAATGATTCCGTTATGGATTCCACATCCACGGACCATAATGAATTCTTAGATAACCCAAACCTTGTACGCCGAAATTGAAAACAGAAGTTTGCTCAACACTAGTCAGGTTGACTCTTGGCATGGTTACTGTACAGACGTCTTGGAAAGCCGCAACAGAAGCCAATTTGTGGTTTAATTCCATCCAATGAGGGTCTGCATGAAAACCCATGGCACAAAGTTTCCTGCAACACAATCTGTCATGTGTGTTTCAACACCAAGAGTCACAATTGTTACTTGAAGATTTTGATGCAGATTTGCCTCAATCTCACCCCCTTACATTGCAAAGGCTGAAATCTTCAAGATAATTGCGCAGAAACGATTGACATGCAGATTTGAAAATCCACACGGCAGGTAAATTTCCAAACTGAAAAAATACGCAAAGTGTACATGAAATTTGTCAAATCTCATTCAACTTCCTGGTACTGTACTACACGGTGGTTTTTCAGTGAGGAGAAGCTGCGCATAATCCACAATGTGTGCAGGTACACTTAGGGCCAGTTCACTGTGTTTTTGGCGCCGATTTTGGAGCATTTCTGTCTCAAAATCAGCTCCAAAATACGCCTCAAAACAGCCTTCTATTCATTTCAATAGCAAGCAGCACTTTTTTTTTTTTTTTTTTTTAAACGTGTAAAAAAAGCATGAAAAAAGAAGCAGCGATGAATCTCTCACTGAAATGAACAGAAAGTAAAAAAAAAAGCAGCTCCACGTAAGTCCATGTGTTTTTGGTGTTTTTCTGCACATTTTTGGGCCCAGAAAACATCAAGCTGAAAATTCAGCTTTGTACTGAAGTGAACATCTATTGGTAAAAAAAAAACGCTTCAAAAAAATGCACTGATTTTTTAAGCGTGTTTTTCGTGTAAAGCGGCCCTTACAGTGTAATAGTGTAAGCTTCAAAAGCAAAACACCTAGCAGTAGGCTAATTATCCTCTTATAAAGGATGATGATTTTCCAAGCAATTATCAGAAGCAAATGTTCCCGATAATTAGCAGATCGTTAGCGATGGCGATAGCTGTGTTTACATGCTGCAATCATCTGCTGTGTATGGGGACATGTGATTGTTCATCCCCACAGAGATTCATTCTTCCTGAGCAGAAGATCCTTACAATCTGTTGCCCAGAAATTGGGATTTTGGGGGTCAGTTAAAAGATACGATCAACCAATGAAAGAGTGACTGGTGACACATTTACGTAGGACAATTAGCATTATTGGCTGTGTAAAAGGACCTTAAAGGGATTTTCTTGGATTATTATGGTTTGTAACACATATTGTAGTTGTTTACCTCATGTACATCTCTACCATACTCTTCTTTTCAATTTGAACTCTGACCCATTTTCACCGTGTGCACCAATCACTCTGGTTTGTTTCCATCCTGTATGTAGCACTTCCTGTTCCTATATCCAACCAAACCCATGATGCACTTTTCCTTTCACTGCCACAGCTCTAGCACCACCCCTAACAACACCCAGTTAATTTATAGCTCCTCCCACCCAGCTAGTTACATAGACACTCCCCTATCACCGCCCCTAACACCCAGATAGCTGGTGGGAGGAGATATAAACTATTTACATGGACACTCCCCTATCACCCAGCTAGTTTATATCTCCTCCCACCCCGCTAGTTACATAGACAGTCCCCCTATCACTACCCCTAACAACACCCAGCTAGTTTATATCTCCTCCCACCAGCTATTTACATAGACACTCTCCTATCATTGCCTCTAACAATACCCAGCTAGTTTATAGCTCCTCCCACCCAGCTAGTTACATAGACACTACCCAATCACTGCCCTAACACCCCCAGCTAGTTTATAGCTCCTCCCACTCAGCAAGTTACATAGACACTCCCCTATTACATAGACACTCCCCTATTACTGACATACCCATGGACATAAAATCACAGGAAATAGGAAAGCGCTGCATGGACATGGTCATGTGACCAAAGCCCAGAACAGGAGGTAGGAGCAATAAAGGTAAAAGAAATACATTACAAAATGACAGCTACTTTCATAAATGATTATTTTAAAGGATGTTGATGCAAACCAGAAAACCCCATTAACCACTTGTTTTACCTGAGCTCAGCTCGGGCTGTGGGAAAAGGATTTAACTGTGCTCGGGCAAAAGTGGGAGGGCGGCTTTAGATGCTGATATCTCATCAATGGTAGCAGCTAGAAGCCTGCAACTGGTCTTGGTTAAAAACTGGCAAAAATGACGGAATAAGTCCAAACTAAACAGGAGATATTACTGTTAGAAATCAAGTCGGGAATAATCGTGGGTAAAACCTGCTTTTACTTTCACTTTAAGCTGTATTCACTGCAGCTGATTTCTAACAGTGATTTCTTCTCCTGTACTGAATGCTTGGAATGTCAGCTTTCAAACAATACAAAGCCCATATATCTAGCTGGTACCAAACCAGAAATATGAGCAGCTAAAGCAGCAGCCCCCCCGCCCCCCCCCAGGGTTGCCAACCGTCCAGAAAAAAATAAAAATAGGCAACTTTTTTCCTGTGTCCGGGAAAAAAAAGCCATGTTCATGATTTTTTGGAGGTTGGTGTTTCTTGAGTAGATTATTTTGGTGGTAATTATCATCATTTCACAGCTCACAGTGAGAACTGGTAATTAATTCTTATTAGTTTATTGAGCTGTAGACATGTATTACTTATCATCTTTATCATTCATTACGGTTTTTCAATCTGTCCGTAAAAAGTGTTGGCTGTCCGTACTTTCAGGAAAAATTGTCCAGAAGAACAAAAAATTCTGGTTGGCAACCCTGGCCCCCCCCGTCAGTCTGGAGGAGGAGGGGGAGCAGTTGCAGAGCTGACAGGCCACAGGAGGAAAGGAAAAATAGTAATAATATATAGAAATGTGACATAAAAAAATGTGACAATAAAATTATGTTATTTTTTACCAGTGAACGCAGTAAAAAAAAAAATCTACAAAATAATGTAAAAATAGCTTTTTTTATCTTTCCGTCTAAAAATAAAATAAGTTATTCACTATACTATACATACCCCAAAATGGTTCCTAAAAAACCTACAACTAATCCCACAAAATAAAATAAAAAAATTAAGAAGTTATGACTGCTGTAACACAAAGGGAGAAAATATTATTGGTCCTTAAGGCTAAAATTAATGATGTCACTAAGGGGTTAAAAATGAAATTCTGTCCCCCGAGTTGTGTGCCAACAAGATTTACTGCAGACACACATACTGAAAATCTACAATAAAAAAAGTGACATTTTTGGGAGGGTTTTCTCAATTTTAACATGACTGTTAGGGCTCTTTTTACATGAGCGGATTCAGTCCACGAAATCGGCAGCGTGTAGGAGAGCCAAGCCCCGTTCAGGACAGCAGAGACATGGAGCACTAACATGATTAATAATTCTCTGTGCCTCTCTTTCATCTTTTTACTACAAAATCACAGTGACAACTTTATCTTACTGTGATTTTGTAGTAAAAAGATCACAGAGAGGCACGGAGCATTATTACTCATGTTACTGCTCCGTGTCTCTGCTGTCCTGAACGGGGCTTGGCTCTCTTACACGCTGCCGATTTCTCGGACTGAATCCGCTCATGTAAAAAAGCCCTTAAGAGGTTAAAGACCATTTTACTGAACATTCCCGATAATTGCCTGATCATTCATCCCCGTACAGATTTATTGTTTGCGGAAGCAAATCCCTACGAAGTCTGAAGATGAATAATGACAAATTTTGACCTGCCATGTTGGATTTTTCTGTTCATGGCAAAATGCAGGTTTGTGGCCTAATCCGTGACCGGTTGTCCATCCGTCATCCACGTTATGGCCTTTCCCTGTCCACATCAAGCAGGAGAAGACAAACAAAGATGGAGCTAAACCAGGCAGAGACGGCCTGCCCATATCTTACTGGGGGGCATGGAGCCAGCAGTGAAAACGGAGAATGTGCAATAACACTCTGAACTGGAGAGCTGGGTTAGCGCAACCTGACTGCTGCACTTTTTTGGCAGACCCCTTTTTTTATCTGCCAAAACTCGAGGTAACCTTTATACCTCTGTTCCCTGATGGACTTTATCAAAATAATTTGCCATAAAAAAAAAAAAAAAAAAAAAAAACTATAATTGACACTGCAACTGTCATGCGCAACCTGGTCCTTGTATTTCCTACTCCTCAGTAATCACAGCGGTGACTTATCTGCCTACTTCCCCCCAGCGTTCACACCGCTGCCTTGTAAATCCTCCCTGCCTTCCCAATAGTTACAGCACATGTATAAGGGGGCACAATGGCGATTGTTATAGCAGTGCCCCCCCGCCCTTTTCACTAGTGCATGCTACACACAGGTGCACGCTCACACATGATAAAGGGCACATATATGTGGGGTATCAATACACTAATGGAAAGAGAATGTAGGAATGGAAGGATTACAAAGCGTCATCTCCACGTGAAGAACATTTCACGCCTACAGCTGCCATATTGATTCCCTCGCCACCAGTGATCAGACCCTTCTACATGCCTGCAGCCCATAACCTGCTGCTGCTTCAGTCTCTGCGAATGTAGTGGGTACATATAGTACTGCCATAATGTGACAGTGGAGGCCTGGCAGAAGCAGAGTGTGAACACCACTGCTGCAAAAGATGCAGACAAATACGCTTGGCGAGTCTCAGGGTATATGTTGTTAGGCCGCCTGCACACGAGTGCGGGTGAATGCACATGAGATCCGAATCAATTTCCGTGTGGATTTATGTGTGTTTATGCAGCTTATCAGCAACAAAATATCCGTTTTTTTTGTTGCGGATTTGATGCGTTTTGCTGCAGATTTCATGCTTCATTGAAAAAGGGTGAAACCTACGGCTAAAACCGCATGCTGCAGATTTGGGAATCCACACGGCAGGTCAATTTCCGCATGAAACAATCCGCAGAGCAAGTGTAATCTCAGAAACACAGTGCTGCTACTGTAATACGTTGCAGTGTTAAGACACGCAAATAAGCTTAGAAAATACTTGCGTACTCCGCAGCGTGTGCAGGCGGCATTAAGGTATGCGATATGTACAGTCATGGCCAAAAGTTTTGAGAATGACACAAATATTATATTTTCACATGATCTGCTGCCCTCTGGTTTTTATGTGTGTTTGTCAGATGTTTTTATCACATACAGAAATATAATTGCAATCATATTATGAGTAACAAAAGCTTATATTGACAGTTAGAATGAGTTAATGCAGCAAGTCAATATTTGCAGTGTTGACCCTTCTTCTTCAGGACCTCTGCAATTCTCCCTGGCATGCTCTCAATCAACTTCTGGACCAAATCCTGACTGATAGCAGTCCATTCTTGCACAATCAATGCTTGCATTTTGTCAGAATTTGTAGGTTTTTGTTTGTCCACCCGTCTCTTGATGATTGACCACAAGTTCTCAATGGGATTAAGATCTGGGGAGAAATCTCTATGTTTTGTTCCCTGAGCCATTTAGTTATCACCTTTGCTTTATGGCAAGGTGCTCCATCATGCTGGAAAAGGCATTGTTGATCGCCAAACTGCTCTTGGACGGTTGGGAGAAGTTGCTCTCAGAGGACATTCTGGTACCATTCTTTATTCATGGCTCTGTTTTTAGGCAAGACTGTGAGAGAGCCGATTCCCTTGGCTGAGAAGCAACCCCACACATGAATGGTTTCAGGATGCTTTACAGTTGGCATGAGACAAGACTGGTGGTAGCGCCTACTTCGTCTTCTCCAAATAAGCTGTTTTCCAGATGTCCCAAACAATCGAAAAGGGGATTCATCAGAGAAAATGACTTTACCCCAGTCCTCAGCAGTCCACTCCCTGTACCTTTTGCAGAATATCAGTCTGTCCCTGATGTTTTTTCTGGAGAGAAGTGGCTTCTTTGCTGCCCTCCTTGAGACCAGGCCTTGCTCCAAGAGTCTCCGCCTCACAGTGCGTGCAGATGCACTCACACCTGCCTGCTGCCATTCCTGAGCAAGCTCTGCACTGCTGGTAGCCCGATCCCGCAGCTGAAACACTTTTAAGAGACGGTCCTGGCGCTTGCTGGTCTTTCTTGGGCGCCCTGGAGCCTTTTTGGCAACAATGGAACCTCTCTCCTTGAAGTTCTTGATGATGCGATAGATTGTTAACTGAGGTGCAATCTTTCTAGCTGCGATACTCTTCCCTGTTAGGCCATTTTTGTGCAGTGCAATGATGACTGCACGTGTTTCTTTAGAGATAACCATGGTTAACAGAAGAGAAACAATGACGCCAAGCACCAGCCTCCTTTTGAAGTGTCCAGTGGTGTCATTCTTACTTAATCATGACAGATTGATCTCCAGCCCTGTCCTCATCAACACCCACACCTGTGTTAATGGAGCAATCACTGAAACAATGTTAGCTGGTCCTTTTAAGGCAGGGCTGCAATGATGTTGAAATGTGTTTTGGGGGATAAAGTTCATTTTCTAGGCAAATATTGACTTTGCAAGTAATTGCTGTTAAGCTGATCACTCTTTATAACATTCTGGAGTATATGCAAATTGCCATTATAAAAACTGAAGCAGTAGACTTTGTAAAAATTAATATTAGTATCATTCTCAAAACTTTTGGCCATGACTGTATATGGTTTTTAAAGGTTTTATTCTCCCAATAAACCAAAAAATGAGCAAAGTTCTCTTTATTGGAAAATATCCTTCCATTTTGTGTCTACAGCTCCAGTGCAGACTGGTGCGTTTCCATGGTAACAGGCCACAATCAAACCCTGTGCAGTCTGATGCTGCAGCCATATTGCCATCTATTTGTCCGTTTGCCATCCTGCTAACCTACAAAATGCGCTTTAGCAGGACCTAGTGGACAAATGGAAGGTGTATGACTGCAGGATCGGACTGCACTAGGTTTGTCGTCTGTGGCCATGAAGAAACGTGGGTCTGCGCAGGTGCTGTAGACACAAATGGCGATTCACGTTGTTTCTTAATTCAGATGAATGGGAAGTATGCAGCCTTCATGTATAATAACAGTGTCCCTGATCAAGGCGGTCCGCCAATTGTGGATCCACAAATCACGGACATCGGCCCGAAACGCGTTACCCTAAAGAAATCAATTCAATAATCAAGTCTGGACATCCCTGAGTGCACCCCTGCTGATCCCGTACCTTGTACAATTTCTTACTTGGCGACGCTTGTCTTGAGGGAGGAAGCTTGGCCGCACCAGTCGCTTGTATACATGGAAGCTTTGGGTGTGGTGCTCCAAGCCTAAGCCCCCCAGGTGAGCCCCACCACTACCTATGTTTTCTATCATATCAATAAAAGGCACACTCCTGTCAGGTCCATTGTGAAATGGATGCCAATAATGCTTGATGGACCCCAATGACTTGTGGCCCTCAGGGGTTCTGTCATTTTACCAGCAAGAATGGTGTTCAATGCAACAAATTTGTGGTGGACACAGAGCCTCTGATGCTGATGTGAACAGAGCCTGAAAACCTCCAAAGACCTCAGCAGAAATAACCCTTAGGCCTCCTGCACACAATGCGGATCACGCAGGTTTTTTCTGTGCAGATTCTCGTGTGGAAAAACTGCAGCGTAATACGGTACCAGAGTGTACAAGATTACACAAATCTCATGTACACTACTGGAGTCATTTATCAAACTCGTGTAAAGTAGAACCGGCTTAGTTGCCCATAGCAACCAATCAGATTCCACCTTTCATTTTTCACAGCTCCCTTAGAAAATGAAAGGTGGAATCTGAGTGGTTGCTATGGGCAACTAAGCCAGTTCTGCTTTACACCAGTTTGATATGATTTTTTTCTCCTGCCGTGCAGATTTTGAAATCCTCAGCATGACAACCGTTTCTAAGGATTAAAATGATGCAGATTTTCAGCAGCGTTTCTGCTGGAGATTCATATCAAATGGCAGCAGAAATGCTGCCGATTTGATGCAGATTTTACTGTGTATTAAAAGGGATGAAATCCACAATGAAAATCCGCAGAATTGGTGAAAACCCATTCCGTTTGCTGGTACTGGACAATGCTGCACATTGGGAGTATTTCAGTCAGTGGCTTGTAGACGTACCCAGGGAGCAGCGCTGCAGTGCAGAGCACTACCACACCCAGGCTGACGGAGCTGTGTACAGAGCTACACCCCAACAGCTGATCGGACTACCCTGATAAGGATAGGTCATCGCTTAGTCAAGCCTGGACAACCCCTTTAAGTGAAGCCCTGATAGTTACATCCGTCACCCATACACTATAAGGACACACGTTTAATGGCTAGGTCATGAAAAGTGATTATAGCCCACAAGTGACAGACGCTACTGTCAGGAGTGCACCAATATGGTGAGAACCTCTAACCGGAGGCTGGTAAACATGATTTGAACAGGGTCAAAGACAGCTATTCCTCCCCACCCCAAAAATGAGTGTGCATGGATCATTTAAGAGTTAATCTTACCAGTGGAACCACCAACGATCACGAGACCCCTTGGAGCCTCTCGAAATAAACGGATTGGCAGGTCGAGCATTCATCTCTTTAGGAGCTTCTTGGAGCTCCTGTAGAGCGGAGCGGCAGCGCACATGCTCGACCTGTCGCTCCGTTCTTCCTGGGGGGCCTCCGAAGGGTAATGGGGTCCCTGTTTTGATGATTGGTGGGAGTCACAGAAATAGGACCCCCAGCAATCTAAAGTTATCCCCCATGCCTGTGATGGCTAACCTCCGGCACTCCAGCTATGGTAAAACTATGACTCCCAAGATGCACACCTGTTTGGCTGTTCTCAGAACTCCATAGAAATGAATGGAGCATGATGGGAGTCATAGTTTCACCACAGATGGGATACATGCTGGAAATGAACAATGCTCCCCCTCGGCATGTGGCGGTATTCGAACCAAATGTATATCAGGAGGTTACAGCACATCTACATTTCCAGATATCCAGCGAGCGCTCCGTGGATCTCACCACCCAGCGGCACACAGGGACTAATCCGCATTTTACGGCCGGCACTTTCACTAACAGAAATCACATCCATAAAGTCATGAACAGAAGAAACTTTGGACAGCTGAAATGCGTCAGTAGTGCTCTTTAGAAGAGCATAAACCAGAACGACAGCCCCCGACCCATACAGAATCAGCCCTGGCTGATAAGACGCCATCAGGCCTCACACTGCCACATGCCTCACCCGGTTAAACTGTAACATTTTATCAATGGACTACTTTACTGGGAAATACTACGACTAGTACAGAGCTAGCCGTCACCCAGGTCCTCACTACTATGCCTGCGGTACGCTGCTTTAACCCTGCGCATTCCAGCCTGTGCGACACACCATGTAGCCCTCAGTCTGCAGACAGGACGTCAGTAAATCAGATCCCCCCCCCCATGATTGTTTGCACATGCAGGTCCCTGTGGTGATTACATGGACGTACCGTCATATAGTAATGATGGCAAATTAGAAAAATATGTTTCATGTGCAAAGACCCACCATAAGGATGTGCAGACGTAAACTAGCAGCGCATCCATGCACTCGCAAGCTTTGCTAGAGGCTAAATACCTGATATTTAAAGGGGTTTTCCATGACTTAGGTCATCAATATCAGATTGGGGGGGGGGGGGGGGGGGCCCTGGTCAGCTGTTTCAAGACAGAATGGAAGCAGAAGGCTCCATCAACTGTGTAGTGGCCATACTGGGGTACTGCAGCTCAGCTCACCTGACAATGATGGGTCAGATCCCCAATGATCTGATATTGATGCCTCAGCCTCAGGTTAGGTGACCAATATCTAAGTCTTGGAAAAACCCATTTACGGTAATTTACTTTCATTCTCCTCTCTCTGCCAACTGTATACAAACCTTTAAAGGGAACCTGCATGTTATAGAGCAGGAAGAGCGGAGCAGATTGATATATAGTTTAATGGGGAAAGATTCACTTCATCCTCTGCTCATTCTATGGTTAGGAGTCCAGTTAGTAGCCATTGTTACTGACAGTGTTGCCTGTATCAGTATGCACACCCCGATAGCTCACTAAAGTCACTAGAAGGATCGCCCACTGGACTCCTAAGATCAAATAGAGCAGATATTTACCCTTTCTGAATCATTTCCCATAAAACTATGTATCAATCTGCTCCGCTCCTCCTGCTCTACAAGGGTGTCTTCACAACTGGCAGAATTTTCCACAACAAAATACACATCATAAAGACAAAACGTATCAATAAGGTGAAGTGTCAATGCCTGCTCTCTGCTCCACAGCGGAACCGAACGCAAATAAAGTTGTGTTGCGGATTTCCCGTAGCTGAATGTCTCCATAAGGCCTCATTCAGAAAGCCGTAGTAGCAAACGTCGTGGGCGTTCCATAATCTGCGGACCGCACATGGCCGCAACCATAATAGAAAATGCCTATTCTTGTCCGTGAGTCCGCAAGAATAGGACATACTCTATCCTTTCCGCGATGTAATCCGCCACGTGTGAAGGCGCCCTAACATGCTGCAGGCACATTACATTGCACTTCATGGTGACAGGTCCTCTTTAAAGGGCTTCTCCAAGTTATATTTATTGATGACCTATCCTCAGGATAGGTAATCAATATCAGATCGGCAGGGGTCCGACACCCGGCACCCCCGCCGATCAGCTGTTTGAAGAGGAGTCGCACGCCGTACCAGAGCTGCCTCCTCTTCATTGTTTACATGCTGGCCGTAACGGGGTAGTGGTGAGTAGGTGTAATTACACCTCACCGCCCCATTCATTTCTATGGGAAGGATCGCTCCTATGGACTTGTATGGAAGCGATTCTTCCCATAGAAATGAATGGGGCCTACTCACCTACTCACCACTACCCCCGTTACGGCCAGCATGTAAACAGTGAAGAGGAGGCAGCGCTGATACGCCTCCTCTTCAAACAGCTGATCGGCAGGGGTGCCGGGTGTCGGACCCCCGCCGATCTGATATTGATTACCTATCCTGAGGATAGGTCAAAAATAAATTTAACTTGAAGAACCCCTTTAAGGTAACACCTAAGAGACTGGCAATCACAAGCTGGGCACAGACCTAACAAATCACTTTCTACTGATGAGAACAGATTTAAATATGGATTGTTATACGCGATTCCTTGTAAGGTCATGTTCACACTGCGGATTTCAACGCAGAAAAAAAAAAAAAGCAACGTTCATTCATACGTGGTGTGGACCACATGGAAATTCCCATTGAAGTCAACTGGAGGCCTAAAAACCACATCATAATCCGTGTCAAAATCCACTTCCAACAGAAAACCACAAAAAAAAAAAGTGTGGAAAGTGAGCGTGCCAATACAATATATTCATAGAGAAAGCCGCTGCCATCAGTCACTCGGAGACAGCTACGCCTCCCCACATGGACTGATCGTCAGGTATGGGGGGGTATACGATTGTTTATTCCCCCATGTGAACACTGACCACCCCAAATCAGATCTTTTACGCGGCATTATAAATCTCTGTGCAAACAGACATGTGCCAGAGAGAGAAAAAAACCAAGGGGGGGGGGGGGGGGGGTGAACGACCGCACTGACAATCATTCATCCACGTTCAATACAATAACTGCAGCATGTTAAACGGCACTTGAGCAGCGCCAAGCATGGTCACATCTCTTCTGATCGTTGCAGATCCTGTTCAGGTGCCTTGCAGGACATGTACTAAGCCCAAGAGCTGACCATCAATACAGCAGATTCCACCAATGGTTATAATCTTGGGGCACACACAATACCATATTGATGTTCTGCTCTACAGTGACTGGAGGAGAATGGGCATATCTACAGCACTCCCACCCCGGGCTCTCCAGCTGCAGCACAACTACTTTGCTGGGAGTTGTAGTGTTCAGCAGCTGGACAGCCGCAGGTCGGTAATATCGCAGGGGAATCGCACGGTCTGCGGCCGATCTAACGCCTAGGCTGTGACTACAGACACCCGCTCACCCGGGACACTGTCAGGTCGGTCATAAGCTCGTCGAAGGCCCGGGTCTCCTCGGCCTGCTTCTGATTGTGCAGAGCGATCTTCTCGCTGAACTTTCTCGGGTTGGAGCCGCTGGAGGCCTGGGACGCAGCCATGTCGCAGGCCTCAGCTCTGACTACGAGAAGTGGGGAAAAGTCCGAGGTGCCTTGGCTTGTACAGTCCCTGCGGGACCGCTCCGGCTCAGCCTGTCATGGGGTCCGAACTGCTGCCCCCTTCCGGAGGATCAGTAGAGGCCCGGCCTGACGCCGGAGGGACGACAGAAGGCCATTCGGGAGGGGCTGCTGTACGGGCGGGCGACACACGCAGCGACCCTCCCTTCTTCCGCTTCTTCTGGCCCGATGTCAACAAAGCGTCTCGTAAACTCCCAGCGTCCGCTGCATCCAAACTTCAGGCCGCTCGCTGACAAGTCGTGCACTGCTCCAGCCAAAGGCCCGCCCACATGACGTATCCTACCCCTACGACTGGTGCTCGCCCACTAACAGTACACGCCCCTATACCAGGTGCACGCCCACATGACAGTATCCTCCCCTATGCCTGGTGCACGCCCACTAACAGAACACTCCTCCTGTGCCTGGTGCACGCCCACTAACAGTACACTCCCGCTGTGCCTGGTGCACGCCCACATAATATTATCCGTAAGCGCCTGGTACCGCCCACATTGCTGTACCCTTCGTCTGTCCACGCCCACTCACGCAACATTACCCTCTCCCCTCAACAGGGCCCGCCCACAGAATGTTATCATCACATGTGTCCGCCCACTTGACGGAACCCCTCCCCTTATGTCTCCTACCTGCCTATGTTTGCTGCTCCCGCCCTCATAACATTGCCCCTCCAGGTCTTGTCAGTGGCCGGGCTGCAGAAGACGTTGCTGTCACAGTTCTCCTAGGAGCCTGCCCCGGTCCCGTCCCCGTCCCCGCTCCCGCTCTGGCCGGTCAAGAGACTTGTAGTGGATACATGTCATGTATATATATGGTAGCGGGACGTGTGCAGTATAATATATAATGTGGGTGGTGACCTGTATTTACCCCCCCCAAAAAAAAAAAAATATATATATATATATTTTTTTTTTTCAATTTAAGGACGATTATAGATTTTTCTATATTATTTTTTTTTCTGTTGACGACTTTTACTTCTCTGTTGAATTTAGGGACACTATTTTTGTGTATATAGAACTTATTGATTAATTTTTAATGGAGAAAAAAAAGCTATTCAATCATCGTGCAACATAACTAGCGTGTTACTTTGGTTGTATGGGTCAGTACATTGTTTATTATTGGTTTTACACAATAATGGAACGTATTATGCAAAAACAATTGTTTTTATGTTGTTGCATTCCAAGGGTGATAACGTATCTATTTTTCTGCTGATATAGGCATATACAGGCTTATTGTTTGTAGGACGAAATTACGTTTCATTGGTACCATTTTGGGGTGCATAGGACTTACTGATTTTTTTTTTTTTTTTTTTTTGGTAGGATCAATTCTTTTACATTTTCAGTCTTTACCTAGTTCACTGGGCAGTGTAAATAATACTGTCTTTATTATACAGATTGTGGCAACTACACAGCACAATATCATAGATTTTTTTCTGGAAAAAATGTTTATCATTGTTGACTATATAAGTAATGTGGCTTTTATAATGCAGTGGTATACAGCAGTGCTCCTCAACTCCAGTCCTCAGGACTAGAGTTGAGCGTACGTGCTCGTAACGAGCACTGTACTGCTCGCATCCCCTGCGCTCGCATGGCCGCAGGCATCTGGATCCGTCCTCACCTGACTGTAAGTCAATGGGGGCGGATCCGTTTGGTATGACACACGAGTGTGTCATACCAAACGGATCCGTCCCCACTGACTTGCAGTCGGGTGAGGAGGACGGATCCGGATGGCTGCACCCATGCGAGCGCAGGGGATCCGAGCACTACAGTGCTCGTTACGAGCACCTTCGCTCAACTCTACTCAGGACCCATCTACCGATCATGATTTGAGAAGATCCCATAGAATGAATACCTGTGGAAAGTCCTGATGCATTGACACTAATTATATCACCTGCTGAATACTAAGGAAATCCCAAGAACACCACCAGAAGGTGGGCCCTGAGGACTGGAGCTGAGGAACACTGGTATACAGCACCTTATAACACTGCAACAGTGACACAGCCTAATACCCATAGAGTTATGGCTGACCTGTTGCCATGGCAATGCATATGCATCCCTCAATTGTGTTTGCAGAGGACGATGGTGGTAGAGAGCCTCTGTGTAACTGCCTAGATGCCGCAGCGGTCGATATTGACTGCGGCAGCTAGGGAGTTAAGCGGCCAGCATCGGAGTTAAAGGGGTATTCTCATCTTAGACAATGGGGCATATCGCTAGGATGGGACCCGCACCTATATCCAGAACGGAGCCGGGAGCGCTGCGCCTGGAGGACCCCGCACCTATAAGACAATGGGGGCATATCCTAGCGATATGCCCCCATTGTCTAAAATGAGAATAACCTTTTAACTGAAATGCCAGCCATTACAGGGGGAGCGCTGTATCAGTGCAGGATGTGTGGGTCTTAATAAAGGATTAATAAAAAGGTGAATTAATCTAATTAATCACCCAGCACTAGTATGTATTATTACACGTTGTGTGTATTATTATAATGTAGGGCAGCAGGCGGCTCAGTGGTTAGCATTGTCGCCTTGCTGTCCTGGGTATGTTCTTCCTGTATTCAGGTGGGTTTCCTCCCACACGCTTCAGAATAGGTTGGTGCTATGTAAGAAAAATGAATACAGGGTATGTGAGACGTGTTCTAAATTGTATAATGCACTTTGTATTATTATTCTACCGTTTATGTAAAAGATTACACCTTAATGATAGAACGTGCATTATACTGTATATATTATTTTTTATTATATGTGTTTTGTATTATAATGCCTATTATTGTGAGTTTTATTATCACATTGTGTTATTGCATAACTTCCATTATATTATCTTATAATGTGCAATATATTATTATTACAGTATAATGATGATGTGTATGTGTTGTATTATAATGACTATTGTATAGGAGTTGTACTATTACATTGTGTTGTATAATGTGCATTTTATCATTAGAAATGGATCATAGAAATGGATACTCAAATGGGTACTCAAACGATCCACAAAAAATGGTCATGTGATTGAGGCCTTAGTTTATGTTGCAGATTTCACACTGGAGGTTAGTTTATACTGCTTTTTTTTTTTTAGCAGCATCCACTTTGCTGGTGCTGGACAATATGGCAGATTTGCCACATGAAAATCCACCACATGAAATCTGTGGAGAAAATACCTTTATTGTATATACACTGTATTATTACTTTTTATAATGAGTGTTACCTGACGCTCATTATGACTGCTCTCCTGAGTGGTAAGTGCACTGCGAAAGGTATTTTATGCAGGGGGCCAAAGTGCAATATGAGGGTGAAGCAGTCGTGTGTATATCCTATGTGCGTCCTCCTTCCACACAGGCGATGCTCTGCGACATAGATGAGGAGGCCGTGTATCTCCAGTGTTTACATGGACACCGGTGGTGGTTACTGATCAGAGTAGATGACCGGATAAAAGGGAGATGACTTTAGTAGATATATAGTAAGTTTCTGTTTTATGTTTTGTGTTTGTTTTTTTATAAAGTGCCTTACTGTATTATCCCTCATTCACACTTCAGTGTTTTGGTCAGTGATTTCCATCAGTGATTGGAGCCTCCACAGACATAAGGTATAAGGAAAAGATCTACTCTTGTTCTGTGTTTACAGCCGCACCTGATTTTGGCTCACAATCATTGATGGAAATCAATGACATAACGCTGATGTGTGAATGAGGCCTTCAGCTATGTTCCTACAGTTGCAGATTTTCAACATATTATCTACCAAGCAATAAACATTTCTGAACCCTTTCTACCCCGGAGGTTTTTTCGGTTTTGCGTTTTCGTTTTGCGCTCCCTGCCTTGATACAGCCATAACTGTTTTATTTTTCTGTTCACATAGCTGTATGAGGGCTTGATTTTTGCGGGACAAGTTGTACTTTCCAACGCCACCATTGAATATTGCATATGGTGTAGCGGAAAGCGGGAAAAAAATTCCAAATCGGGTGAAATTGCAAAAAAAAACGCAATTCCGCCACAGTTTTACAGGTTTTTAATTTACGCCGTTCGATGTTCATTAAAACTGACCAGTTACTTTCATTCTACTAGTCAGTACGAATCCGGCGATACCTAATATGTATAGTTTTTCTTGCGTTTTGAAAAATTATAAAGTTGGACATTTGTTTATTTATTTATTTTTTTTCCTTTCTTGACCCCTATAACTTTTTGGTATTTATGTGTACGGAGCTGTATGGGGGCTCATTTTTTGCGGGGCGATCTGAACTATTTATTGATACCATTCTGGGGTGTGTATGACTTTTTGATCGCTTTTTATTTAAATTTTTAAGAAAAAAAGCGACAAAAAATGGCGAATTGGCCATTTTGATGCTTTTTTCCGTTTCGCTCTTTTCCATATGGGAAATAATTTTTTATATGTTTATAATATGGGCTTTTTCGCACACGGCGATACCCATAATTTGTATTTTTTAATTTTTTTTAATACTTTTATTTTTATTTTCGGGAAAGTGGGGGGATTTGAACTTTTACGTTTTTTTTTAATTTTTTTAAAAACTTTATTTTTTTTTACACTTGTTTATAGTTCCCATGGGGAACTATAACTAGCAATCATTTGATTGCTTATATCATAGACTCCAATGCACTTGCATTGGAGTCTATGATGATTTTAGTGCTTTCCTATGGAGCCCTATTGTACAGAAGGGCTCCACAGGAAAGCCTATGCAGCAGCCTCTTGTTATTTACTATGACAGGGGCTGCTGCAGGCACGCTCCTGCTCCTCCGATCGCCACACGGGGGAGTCGGAGCAACAGTGTTTGCCACCTTCAGCCTGACCACGGCACCCGAGGGGTTAAATGTCCGCGATCGGCATTGCTGCCGGTCGCGGACATTAGCCGGCGAGTGTCTGCTATGTGGAAAAGCAGGTCACCCGCGGCCATCATGCCCGCTCCGTGCAGTAGCTGGCGCCATCTTTAAAGTCCCTGCCAGCGCTGTACTAGTACGGCGCTGGTCGGGAAGGGGTTAAAGGGGTCTGACAGCAGTTTTTACTGTGCTAAACTGCAGAACTAGAACTAGATAGGGGCCATGGAAAAAATGCAAACATACCTTTCGTGGAGCTTTTATTAACAGGAGAAGTGTACATATGAACCTTTATTCTGCTTTATTCATCAAGAGGTGGAGCTTCATTGTGCACTGCTTTCTGCATTGGACTGCTTAAGATTTTGATATATTTTTTTCATTTTAAATCATGGATGAAAATTTTTCCTTTTATATTTTTCTTCTGCTTAGGATTTACTCTGGTTTTGGCTTACAGGTGATATCTGGTCACTGAACCAGGGACCCATTCGAATGAAACAGCAGTCAGGTATGAGACAGTAGAATACAGAACTCGGCTGTTCCCGACCGTGCTATAGACATTGAATGGATGGAGGAGCCGGACACATGATCAAACTCCTCCTCCATTCGTGCAGTGAGGTAGAACAGGGGTCTCGAGTCCTCGTTCTAGTGATCAGCGGGGGTAGCACTGGTCAGACATTTATCACCTAGTCCTGTGATGGCTAACCTCCGGCACTCAGCTGTGGTAAAACTTCGACTCCCAAGATGTACACTTGCTTGGCTGTTCTCAGAACTCTGTAGAAATGAATGGAGCATGCTGGGAGTCGTAGTTTCACCACAGCTGGAGTGCCACTGAGGCCTGTAGATAGATCGAAAATCACTTTAATGATCAGATTGTATCTAATAGTTTCAGGGCTATAGATGCAGATTATTGTAAAGAATCAATATTTGTATCTATGGAAATCTTTTATGCCTGTGGCCTCTTTATTAATTGTAGACAGTTGCAATCAAGAACATTGTAAGTACATGTTAGTAAAACCGCATGAAGGTCCATGTCTCTATGCTATGAATAAGTAGCTCTCCCTGGGTGCTATGTGATGCATCCAAATAGTCTCCCTTGTTTCACTGTACAGCGGTGGCCTCAGGAAGCGCACGGCGTCATAGCAACCAATGATGCCGTGCGCTCCCGTCCTCTGGGGTAGCACAGGCCGGGCTTTCACGGCCCGTATACGGCCGTGAAACACGGTCGTCTGAATGGGGCCTAAGAGTGCATTCAGACGAGTCCGCATCTGTTCCACAATTTTGTGGAATGTGTGCGGATCCATTAACTTCAATGGGGCCGCAAAACATGTGAACAGCACAGTGTGGACAAATTTATTCCAATTTTAAAAAAAAAAAAGCCTTCCTGAGGAGCAAGGGGCTGGCCCTGCTGCTCAAGATACTCCCCCTCTCCTTTGACAGGACCAGACATCTTGCTTGGCCTTTTAAATATTGTGCCTGCGCTGTTGCTCCAAGAATTGGTGCAAGTGCAGAGGATCTGCTGCTGATACCTGAGCAGCACAGATGCTGACTGTGCATGCACCATTCATGTCTGAGTACACCCAGAAGTGGAGAAGCACATGCACGGTCAGCATCCATGCTGCTCAGGTATCAGCAGCAGATCCTCTGTGCTTGCACCACTACTTAGAGCAACAGCGTAGGCATGAGATTGACAAGGCCAGGCGAGATGTCTGGCTCTGTCAATCACGGATGTGGGGGAAGCTCTTGAGCAGTGGACCAGCCCCTCACTGCTCATGGAGGCTAATTTTTGAACAAATTTGATTTCCCCAAATCGATTCATTCACTAGTCCTATAGACTTACCATATTTTCCGCTCCATAAGACGCACTTTATTTCCCTCCAGAAGTGGCGGTGCGTCTTATGGAGTGAATACTAGTGAGCTTTTCCATTATAGATTCACTCACTAGTACACATTAGGACTAGGGAGCAGTGAATACAGTGCTCCTGGTGCTGGCTCTGTATCACCACTCCCTGGTCTTCTCTGGGCACTGCACGTCACTTTCCTGTCTGCATATAGCATCAGAACATAGTGTGTGTACTATGACCTGACCCTGTGCGACATGAGATCACAGTGCAGCGAGTTGTCTGGAGAAGACCAGAGAGCGGTGAGTGCAGGAAGAGCCACAGGATCTGCAAAATGGCAGCACGGTCCGGAGCCGGAGAGATAGATAATTTATTCATTTTATGTCTAATGGGGGTCTGATCTTAGGTCTAATGAGAAATGGTGGTCTTATCTGAGGTCTGAAAAATGTTTTTTATTTTTTTCCTCTAAATCCTAGGTGTATCTTATGGAGCAAAAAATTCAATATATTGCTGCCCAATAAAAGCACCATAGAAGATGTAGGTTGTATAGGACCATAATACAGTAGTGTGCATGAGCCCTAATATTGTTACATTTTCTAAAATAAAAGTCAATGTCTTACCATTTTTGCTATTGAAAATGTATTTTATAGCATATTAATAACCAGCTCAAATGAGTATTTTATTGTACGTTATTGCATTATAGGGGACATCCAGGTTCTAGATGTTTATTACCTATCCTTAGGATCGTTCATCATTGTCCTACATCCCACTGATCAACTGTTCTCAGCAGTCAGTGGCACCAGAAATAGCACAGCTCCATCCGCTGTGTAATGCCATGCTGGGTTACTGTGCTCCCATTCACTTTTATAGGTAATCAGTCACCACAAGGCACATCTCCCCTTCCCTTACTTCCCATGGATCCATGTCTCAGGCTGTTAGCTCTACTGAAAGAAGACTAAAAAGAAAAGCTTGCTACTTCACTAATATTTTATTATTGAACCACACTTTGCTGCAAGGCACTAGCACTGCAACATGGTCTTTTTTAAAGCCTCTATGTTGAAACATCAATAAAAAACATCTCTATTGAAATTACAGGATTAATTACCAAATATTTGCTTCTCTTTCTTCCACTACCTTCAAGCTGTATAGACAATATCCTGAGACACTTAACACTCCAGGAGTGGACATCTTTGTTCAGACCTCTCTTACCTGTCCACGCTGGAAGCTCTGCATAGAACACTGCATACACACATTACTAGAACAGGGAGATGTACTCCCATCTGAACAGCACTCATTTTAACGCATGTTATACAAATCAGTATCCGTACACCGGATACATGGCTGCAGTGTGCAGTCTAGAGAGTAGCGCTTCAGGGGCCTCTTTTGGTGGTAAAATTAGAAAATACATGAAATATATTAATAAAGTAATTTTTAAGATGTTTCTAACACTAAAACTTTTTTTGAACGTTTAGGTACACTTTAAACTCTGCAGCCCCATGGAACTCTACCTGGGCGATTCTGGGATTTATAAATGCAACACAACCTAACATCCCCAAACAGGACATTAAACTTCTACCTGTGGTCTCTGCGGTGGTACAAAAAGCGAGATTCCAAGTTTGGAAGTCGTCCCTCCCCCCCCCCACCCCCCGCACTACTAACTTCACAAGAGATATTATCCTATGTAATGAAAATGGATTGAATAGAGGCAGTCCAACACGAGGAAGGGTAAGGTAAATCCTCTTTGGCAGTATAGGGTAAGGGGCCGACCGTGTGAATGGGGCCGCTTCTATTCCACAATTTTGCGGGATAGATGTGGCCCCATTCATTTCTATGGGGCGGCATTTGATCTCACCGAGCCGTGGCTCCGCGAAAAGATATAGAACATGTCCTATTCTTGTCTGCAATTGCGGACAAGAATAGGCATTTTGTATGGAATGCCTGGTCGGCATCCATGGTTTTGCAGATCCGCAACACCACGGACGTCTGAACGGCCTTTAAATGTAATGGAATTAGTTCACGGGATCGCTGTCTCCTGGGATAGACGGGCGCTGTTGGCACACAAACCACAGTCCAGTCCAAACAACTATGGTGCAGCCAGTTTTATTAGCTTTTGCAGACAGTACAAAAAAAAAAAAAGAAAAGCCTGGCCTCTACCTCGAGACAATAGGCACGTCCTAACCCAAGGAAGCTGAGCCTTGTACCCAGCACCCCAAACAAAACACACAGTTGCTTTTACTCCGAGAAGAGACGCCTCGGCTAGTCAGCTTTTATAGAACACCCAGCTTCTTATGTGATTAGCCACAGTTACCATGGATACCTGGAGCACCAAAGCAACCAGGCCCTTCTAACCAGGTTTTTTTTTATAAAACCTTTTACACAGAAGATACATTTTTCATTGCTGCTTAAACCCCCTGGCTGCTATTTAACTTCTTTCCAACCACCGAAGTAAATTTAAATTGGCGGCCAGACATTTAAGAATGCCGCCTGCTTGCACGTGCAGCAGTCGCCATGGCCACCGGGTGTCTACTGTTTTAAACGGTACTAATGTCCTTTTACTGCCACACTTGGTAGTTATGTCACCAAACAATTGTTATGGGCCCCTTGTGCCCCCATTATAATAGTTATACCACCATTGTGTCCCCAATCAGTAGTTATGCCACCATTGTGCCCTCTAATGGTTATGGCCCCTTTATTGCCCCTTCACAGTAGTTTAACAGATGCACTCCTGTCTAAATAGACGTTAAAAAACGGTCCTTTTGATTTCAATGGGGTCTGTTTGTCTGATAACTGACAAAAAAAAGGACTGCCCCTTAAAAAAAAGTCCATCTGAATAGTCCTATTGAATTTATTTGGTGCTAAAAATAGTGTTGGTGTTTGTGGTGTACATTTGTGTGAATATAGCCTAACTTTACAGTCATCGGCGGCTCCAGGAGGTCCAGGCGATGGGAAGCCTTTACATGCCTGTTAAGTGCGATATTATTTTTATTTTTTTCTTCATTCTTAGGTCTCAATCACACGACTATGTTCTTTTCCGCATATTATCTGCATTTTTGCGGATAATATGCGGACTCATTAACTTCTATGGAAAATAAAAATATGCGGACAACCATGGTTCTGTGCACAGGCTTCGCAAAAAAATAACCTCAATGCTTGTCCGCAACATAACATCCGTGGCCCCATTCAAATCGAAGGGTCTGCAAAAATGCAGAACACAACGGAAGACTTTCCGTATGTCACCCGCATATTTGCGGAAACATGTCCACGTATTTTGTGAGCCAGCCCCAAATAAAAATTGATACTTTTTCAGACTATAGTCTAGACCAAAGTGGATTTTTGCCAGAGGCATTTGATCTTTTGAAACTGGCTTTGAAATGGCTTTTTCAATAGAGAGTATGATCTCACTAATCCAAGAGAGGCCTGAGTTGTGGGAGACACCCACTTCGACCTCTACCACGACAGTGTCCGAAAGGACCGGTCGTGGAATGAGGTTGCCCACGAGCTGATGCCTGAAGAGTGGGCAAGCGGAGACTACAGGGCACGCAAACTGCTTGGTAAGTGAAATTTAATAAATCTTTGGTCATTTTACATCATTCTTGAATTTTCTTTGCCATGTGCAGGATGGTTAGGTATAAAACTTTTACCTAGTCATCCTGCACAAGATATACATGTATTACAGTAATATCTGACATCATGCTCGTGCACTTTTAAATAATGTGCTGAATGGCTCGGTAGAAGTTTCAAAACTTTTACCTAGCCATCCTGCACATAATTTAAAAGTGCACGAGCATGATGTCAGTTTAGTGTAATACATGTATTCTAGAAAAACCATGAGCAAGTTCATGGATATCCTTGCAAACATCTACAACAATATAAAGTGACATGATCCTCGTGTAAATTGCAAATTTTAGTATGAAGCCTGGACTGAATTTTTTAAAAATTCTAACTAGGCATCTTTCACATGCTAAACACTGCATACATGAAGTATAATTATAAATGAATGTTTTACAAAATTATTAAAACATTTTTTTATATATTTATCTCAAAAACAGTGAAGAATCTTAAAACTAGATGGAACTCTACACAAGACCAATTTAAACGTGAAGAGAAAGCCAAATTTAATTACCATTTAATTACCACTCTTTTCCTAATTAGGCCAATCATTGACGACACCACCCAAACATTTACTAGCGTCTGGATCGCAACGTCAAGTGTAAAATATACAGAGAACATAATTTTTGGCTGCATTTTACAGGATTTTCAAATTTTTAAAACAAGAATGCTGCAAGAGGCAAAGGTATGAAATACAAACCACTTGTGTCACCCAGTGTTAAAGGGGGTTGTGCATCCATGTTTATTGATGAGCTATCCTCAGGATAGGTCATCAATATCAAATCGGCATGGGTCTGACTCTCGGCACCCCCACTGATCAGCTGTTTGAAGGGGAGGTTGCGCTCTATGCAAGCACTGCTTCCTGTTTATTCCACTGCACTTTGTCTCGGAAGGGCAGTTTAATACACTGCTCCATTCACTTGAATTGAGTGAGTTCTTGTAAGTACACTATGCCACCACTCCACAGGAGACAAGCGTAGTGTATGGAGCACCGCCTCCGCGTCAAACAGCTGATCGACGGGGGTGCCGGATGTTAGCAATTTTTTAAATTCTACACTCCACCAACACTCCTCCCAGCAGCTTCTGGGATCATTTTCACTACTGATTTCAGGATTACCTTTTCCTGCTGCAGCGCAGAAGTGGGGTCAAGTACCGACCAGAGCAAATACAGATATCACCTGCAGTATATAGATAACATAGGATCCATCAGTCACAATAGGTGATATCACTTATCTGTTCCCTCCTGATCTCTGTACAAGTCACAGAGCATGCCCAGAAAACTCTCCCATAGAAGTCAGTGAGGTCCCCTCCTGACCATTGTGTCTACAGTCATGGCCAAAAGTTTTGAGAATGATACAAATATTAATTTTTACAAAGTCTACTGCTTCAGTTTTTATAATGGCAATTTGCATATACTCCAGAATGTTATAAAGAGTGATCAGCTTAACAGCAATTACTTGCAAAGTCAATATTTGCCTAGAAAATGAACTTTATCCCCCAAAACACATTTCAACATCATTGCAGCCCTGCCTTAAAAGGACCAGCTAACATCGTTTCACTGATTGCTCCATTAACACAGGTGTGGGTGTTGATGAGGACAGGGCTGGAGATCAATCTGTCATGATTAAGTAAGAATGACACCACTGGACACTTTAAAAGGAGGCTGGTGCTTGGCATCATTGTTTCTCTTCTGTTAACCATGGTTATCTCTAAAGAAACACGTGCAGTCATCATTGCACTGCACAAAAATGGCCTAACAGGGAAGAGTATCGCAGCTAGAAAGATTGCACCTCAGTCAACAATCTATCACATCATTAAGAACTTCAAGGAGAGAGGTTCCATTGTTGCCAAAAAGGCTCCAGGGCACCCAAAAAAGACCAGCAAGCGCCAGGAAGTCTCTTAAAAGTGTTTCAGCTGCGGGATCGGGCTACCAGCAGTGCAGAGCTTGCTCAGGAATGGCAGCAGGCAGGTGTGAGTGCATCTGCACGCACTGTGAGGCGGAGACTCTTGGAGCAAGGCCTGGTCTCAAGGAGGGCAGCAAAGAAGCCACTTCTCTCCAGAAAAAAACATCAGGGACAGACTGATATTCTGCAAAAGGTACAGGGAGTGGACTGCTGAGGACTGGGGTAAAGTCATTTTCTCTGATGAATCCCCTTTTCGATTGTTTGGGACATCTGGAAAACAGCTTATTCGGAGAAGACGAGCGCTACCACCAGTCTTGTCTCATGCCAACTGTAAAGCATCCTGAAACCATTCATGTGTGGGGTTGCTTCTCAGCCAAGGGAATCGGCTCTCTGACAGTCTTGCCTAAAAACACAGCCATGAATAAAGAATGGTACCAGAATGTCCTCCGAGAGCAACTTCTCCCAACCGTCCAAGAGCAGTTTGGCGATCAACAATGCCTTTTCCAGCATGATGGAGAACCTTGCCATAAAGCAAAGGTGATAACTAAATGGCTCAGGGAACAAAACATAGAGATTTTGGGTCCATGGCCTGGAAACTCCCCAGATCTTAATCCCATTGAGAACTTGTGGTCAATCATCAAGAGACGGGTGGACAAACAAAAACCTACAAATTCTGACAAAATGCAAGCATTGATTGTGCAAGAATGGACTGCTATCAGTCAGGATTTGGTCCAGACGTTGATTGAGAGCATGCCAGGGAGAATTGCAGAGGTCCTGAAGAAGAAGGGTCAACACTGCAAATATTGACTTGCTGCATTAACTCATTCTGTCAATATAAGCTTTTGTTACTCATAATATGATGCAATTATATTTCTGTATGTGATAAAAACATCTGACAAACACACATAAAAACCAGAGGGCAGCACATCATGTGAAAATATAATATTTGTGTCATTCTCAAAACTTTTGGCCATGACTGTATGTCCCATGAGGCTGCCATAAGGCATAGCTCTAAATGCTGTTAACAACAGCTCAGTCAAGATGGCCACCCCCATAATCATGGTCAGGAAATAGAATAACAAATCTACAGTCAGAAAATAGATTAGAATCAAAGGTTATTAATCAGTGTCTGGTTTTAAGTGGCAGAAAAAAATTATAGGTAACCCATTCCCTTTACGTCTTCTGCATTGTGCGCCAACTACACTTATTTGAGACATAAATTCAAAATCTACAATAAAAAAAAGTGACAAGGAGTTTTTCCAATTTTAGAGTGACTGTTAGGCTGGCCGCAAATTGCGGTCCGCAATGAACAGGCCCGACCGTGGGGATGCTGCGTGTGGATCGCAGACCCATTCACTTGAATGGGGTCCGAGATCTGCATCTGACTGTCTGCACTGTAAAAAAAAAAAACATGTTCTATTCTTTTGCGGTGTGGAGACACAGACAGAAACATCACGGAAGCACTCCTTAGTGCTTCCATGGGCTTCAGATCCATGCTTCCATTCCGCACAGCATCTCCCGGATTGCGGACCCATTCAATTGAATGGGTCCGTGATGCGGGGTGCACATGGCCGGTGCCCGTGTATTGCGGACCCGCTGTATGCCTCAACAACCTAACTGTTTTGCCCGAGTCCAGCTCGGGCAGTGTGAAAAGTAGCTTTAGATGATGATATCTCCTCAATGGTAGCAGCTAGAAACATGCAACTGGTCTTGTCTGAAAGCTGACAGTCCAGATGACAGCTGAAGTCCAAGCAACAAAGGAGAAATCACTGTTAAAACTTAAGTCGGGAATAACCGCGAGTAAAACCTGTTTTTACTTTCATTTTCAGCTGCATTCACAGCATCCCGATTTGATATCTTTCTCTGTCCTGAACTTATTGCTGTCATTCTGGTATTGTCTGATAGCTAAATCCCCTCCAGTTAGCTTTTCCCACTGCTGGAGCTCCACTCTGGCAAAACAGTTAGGCCCCATTCACACGACCATATGAATGAAGCCATATCTATCCGCAAAAATGCGGGAATAGATGAGGCCCCATTCACCTCTATGCCCCATTCGCTAGCTCCGTGCCGCGGCTCTTTTGAAGCATGTCCTATACTTGTCCGTGCGCACGGACAAGTATAGGCATTTTCAATGGGGCGGCCCCCGTATATTTGCGGGTCCACAGTAATGCGGGCCCGCAAATATACGGTCGTGTGAATGGGGCCTAAGGCTTCATTCACACGTCCGTGTGTGTTTTGGGGATCCGCAAAACACGTACACCGGCCATGTGCGTTCCACATTTTGTGGACAGTACATGGCCGGCTCTATAATAGAAATTACTTTTCTTGTGCGCATCTTTTGTGGACCCATTTCCAGGACGTGTGAATGGACCCTTAGGAGGTTAAAGGGGTTTGTGACTTTCCTCCAGATAGGTCATCAATATAAGATGGGTGGGGGTCTGACACCCAGCACCCCCACCAATCATTTGTTTTAGGCAGCCATTGGTGACGATATGCATAAAACCAGAGGTATAGTTTCCAGCGCTTCCCCCACCAGTCTGATATTGATGACCTGACCAGAGGATAGGACAGGACATGGCACATTCTGCCATTTGGAGCATCCAATGAGGTAATGGTACGGCTTTCAATTCACGTAAATCATTATAACCGCCTTCCCTACTGTAAAAAAAAAAAAAAAGAAACCTATCAGTGGTCTGTAAATGATTAGCTAAAATGTTGCTATAGTGTAAGGTCTACTGCCAGAAACATACTGTACGCTGTACTAGTAACCAGCTTAGCTGACACTTTTTTTTTTTTTTCACATTGTTGCACCGCCCCCTCCTCCCCCCGAATACTACATAGGGCAGTATATGACTGTGCCTACCAGACACTATATCGTGGAATTGTAAGCGCCCCTCCCAGCTGCCATTTCCCCATCTGACCCTCTAACTAGCGCCTCTAGTCATTCCTATGACAGCCACAATATCAGTCCCATTGCTACTTACTACTTTATGTGTTATGTCTAGAGATGAGCGAACGTGCTCGAAGCGAGCACTGTACCGCTCGGCTCACCTACGCTCGCATGGGCGCAGGCAGCCGCTTCCATCCTCCTGAGGAGGACGGAAGTGGCTGCCTGCGCCCATGCGAGTGCAGGGGAGCCGAGCGGTACAGTTTTCAAATGGGGGCAACAATAAAAAAATAAAAATAATAATAGTGTTTCTTTGACCATTTAGCAGCGATGAAGAATAGAGAAATTCCTGCTCGGCTGTCCCTCAGTGTTCTCTTAAGCCTCATTCACATGTCAGTGTTTCACGGACAGCACACATCCCCATTCATTTCAATATGTGTATTCAGACATCAGTGTTTTAGCACGGTTCTTGGGTCCGTGTTTCTAGGACGGATGCATGTCCTGTCTTGATCCGTGTTCCCGGATCCCTCACGCCCATTATACTCAATGGGTCCGTGAAAACCATGGATCCCTCACGGATGTCATCTGTGTTGCATCTGTGTTTCACGGATCATTAAGAAGAGATGCTTTGAAAATTATTTTTCAGCTGTTCAGTGTCAGTGAAACACGGACCCAACACGGATCCTTCACGGATGCCTCACTTACCACCTGCTCACGGATTTGAGCATGGACACGGATGTGTAAATGAGGCTTTACTCTCATTTTCCGCCCTGGTAAGCCTAGGCCCTTGCCTTGTGTCTCCTCCTCCTTGTACGGCTCAGACCACACATTGCCATCTATTTACCCTGTTTCTGGTAACTGTTATGGGTGCTGCTGCTAGACTTGAGAGATAGGGGAGCAGCAGGAGAAGGCTCTGCATATCAAGCACCTGTATTCTGCTGTATTGTCTGGCTTTTACACAATAGCCAGAAGTAGGATTATTGCAGATAAGGCTACTTTCACACTTGCGTTTTTGCCTGATCCGGCAGGGATCAGTTACTGATAATACAAAAATCTGCGTCCATTATGAACGGATCCGGTTGTATTATTTTTAAGGGCTTGTTCACACATCAGTTATTTCATCAGTTATTGTGAGCCAAAACCAGGAGTGGAGGCTCCACCGACATAAGGTATAATGAAAAGATCTGCACCTATTCTGCGTTTTTGATTTGCACCTGGTTTTGGCTTACAATAACTGATGGAAATAACTGATCAAAAAACTGAAGTGTGAACAAGGCCTAACATAGCCAAGACTCATTAGTTATGAACTTCATCGAAAGTCAATGGGGGACTGATCCGTTTTCTATTGTGTCTGAGAAAAAGGATCCGTCCCCATTGACTTACCTCGTGGGTCATGCTGGATCCTTTTTGCTCGGCATCCCAGAACAGAAAGAAAATGTATTCTGGTGCACTCCATTCTGCTAAGTTACGTTTTATCCCCATTGACAATGAATGGGGACAAAATGGAAGCCGCATATGATGGATCTCAATACTGGAAAATGTAAATGCAAGTGTGAAAGTATACTAAGCTAGACATTCTGTGATTGATCTGTAGCCTGCATGGCCGTACGTAGACTATGGATACTGCAGCAGACCTCGCACTTTAGTACCCTAGTTACAAATGTGCAAAATGTAACCTTGAAATGTGATCAAATGCCAACTACCTTCACAACTACCCACATGACAATGTGACTCGTTCCTAGGGTATCACACCTCCCTGTCACCTCTCCTGACATATCTGTTTTATATCTACTTGCATCCCTTTTGTAATAATACATGCTCCAGAATTGTTCTTATGACTCTGTTCTGCCATTCCTATATTATTCCTGCTAGAAGTTATGAATGAATTGTTAGCAGTTTGAGAGGGCCCAGCTGGGTGTTACCAGTTGAGGGTGTGTCCCTGCACAGTCTGACATTATGCAATCAGTGCTGCCAGTCAGACTATGCACGGACACACTTCTAAGGACTCTTTTACACGAGTGGATTCAGTCCAAGAAATCTGCAGCGTGTAGGAGAGCCAAGCCCCATTCTGTTAATGCTCCGTGCCTCTTCTGTCCAGAACGGGGCTTGGCTCTCCTACACGCTGCGGATTTCTCAGACTGAATCCGCTCGTGTAAAAGAGCCCTAACTGGTAATACCCAGCTGGACCTTCATTGCAAACTTCATTCATAACTTGTATCATGTATGGTAGAGTCATGATATCGATGCTTCAAAATTATTATTACATGGGGATGCAAGTAGCTACTAAAACAGACATGTCAGGAGAGGCGACAGGTTTTATTTAGGCCTCTTTCACATAGTAATACGGATTGTGTCAGGATCTGTTCAGGGAAAATCTGTTCAGGGAAAACTGAAGGTTTTGCACACAGGTTCAATCCGTTTTTTTCTGTCATTGCATTCAGTGTGTGTGTGTTTATTCTGTCCAGATTGTATCGGTTTTCATGCAGAAAAACTGAAGAATAACGGTGACATCTTCTAGCAACCGAACACATTGCACCTAGATGCCTTCCGTTTTTCATACAAGCCCCATTCACTTCTATGGAGCCAGAGCTGCCTGAAAGACGCACAATATAGAACAAGCTGTGATTTCTCCTGACCAGAGAGATGATGCATGCAAAAATAATGCTCATGCTTGCAGACTCATCTGGACGGACGCTCATACACACAATCGCATCTAGATGAAAAACTTGCTCATTTGAAATTAGCCTTAATAAAAACTTCCCTTATATTGTCTTTGGCTGGAGAGAAGGATCCAGTATGCGTGACAGAGGGGAGATGTCTGGCCGCCGCTTACAGTATCTCTTCTTCCTACGGCTTAAGAAAACAAGTGCACTCAGCTGATCTGAGCATACATGTTCATGGAGAGGGCAGCGGTCCACCTTGGCCTGTTACTCACAACCTGAGGCACAGTTCACACATCAGTGTATTGGTCAGTGTTAGGTCAGTGACTGAGAGCCAAAACAAGAAGTAAGAAAAAAGGGTTGGTTAAGACATCTGTTTTTAATGTTTTTTTGTACCTGTAGTTTTTGGTTAGTTTTTTTTAAGACACCACCATGTTAGCTATAGGCATTAAAGGGGTATTCTGGTTTTGCAATTTTCAGCATCAACACATCACTTACTAAAAGCACGATGTAGCTCGCTATTGTCGGGAAGGAAGCATTTACATGCAGCGATCTCCTTCACAGTATAGGAAGGAGTGATCGCTAATGCCATCGCTCGTCCCCATACAGAATCATTGTTTGCTGGCAGCAGAGTCTGTTTAGACAGCACAAAACCTACTATAAAATAATCTTTATAGTATTGTGTGAACGGGGCCGCATTTATTCCGCAAATTTGCAGAATAGATGCTGCCTCATTCATTTCAATGGGCGGCATTAGATTGCGGAGAGCCGCGTGAAAAAAGATAGAACATGTTCTATTCTTGTCCGCAATTGAAATTGCGGAACACACACTGGCCGGCATCCGTGTTTTTGCGGATCCGCAACAACATGGCCCCTAAAAGTTATGGCAGGAAAATAGAATTTTTACTTTCCAGCGTTTTTCTTTTATGGCAAAATTAAGAATTTTCTGCAGTTATTGTTACTAGAAAAAAACAAAGCAAAATCCATTAGTTTTTGTAACATACTTAATATGAAATATCACTAAATAGTATTTGGTATCCCTGTAATCATACACTGTACTGTACAGTGAACACATTATTAATGATGATTGATAAATGGCACAATTTTTCCCTTCATTTCAGTGATTTATTTACTGTTATAACTCAGCCTTTTAAGCACAGAAAATGAATCCCTTCCAACAGTGTAAGGCCCCATTCACACGTCCGCAAATGGTGTCCGCATCCGTTCCGCAATTTTGCGGAACGGGTGCGGACCCATTCACTTTCAATGGGCCGCAAAAGATGCGGACGGCACACTGCCGGCCGTTGCGCGGCTCCCGAAAAAAATAGAACATGTCCTATTCTTGTCTGAATACACTGACAGGAAAAGGCATTTCTATTGGGCTGATGTCCGTGTTTTGCGGACGTGTGAATGGAGCCTAAGGCTGGTTTCACATGCATTGAACTCGCAGTGTTCGTTTGTGAGAGCTCCCATCCTGACCTATGTAGCACTCATAGGATCAGATAGCATTATAATGGTTTATGATGTTATGTAACCCTAAGGCCCCTTTCACACGAGCGGGAGACTCGCATGTCTCCCGCAACGGATCTACAGGGCTGGACTCCGCACTGACAGGGATCGCATAGCATTATATGCGATCCCTGTCCGTGCCGAGTCCAGCCCTGTAGATGCGTTGCGGGAGACATGCGAGTCTCCCGCTCGTGTGAAAGGGGCCTAAGGCCCCTTTCACACGAGCGAGTTTTCTGCGCGGATGTGATGCGTGAAAAACGCAGCATGTTCTATATTCTGCGTTTTTCACACAGCCCTGGCTCTATAGAAGTGAATGGGGCTTCAGTGAAAAACGCATAGCATCCTGAAACAAGTGTGGATACAATGCGTTTTTCCACTGATGGTTGCTAAGAGATGTTTGTAAACCTTCAGTTTTTTATCACGCGCGTGAAAAACGCATTAAAACGCATTGCACCTGCGCGGAAAAAACTGAATAACTGAACGCAATCACAGACAAAACTGACTGAACTTGCTTGCAAAATGCTGCGAGTTTTCCTGAACGCACCCAGAATGCATCCGGACCTAAACCGTGACACTCATGCGAAAGGGGCCTAAGAGTTCTGGAATGTATTGCATAACTCTGACTGCATTATGTTGGGCGCCTTTTCAGTTTTCGCCTCAGGCAGCACAAAGGCTAGGTGCACCCGTGCCCATGAGGTTTACAGTCACAGATCGCAATTATTCTGGAGGAGTTAAATTGCATTCAGAATGTCAACATCTGATTTATGTAATGCAGTAAGGTTTAACCCGTACAGTACCAGCACCGTACATGTACAGCGCTGGAGATTGTGCTCAAAATGCCAGCGCCGTACAGCTATGTCGTTCTGATCAGGCGGGCGCAGGAGCTGTGCCCCCCGATCAGCTGCAGGGGTCTGGCAGTCACAGATAGCCGGGCCCCTGCTGTATGTGCCGGCATCGGTGAAAACACCTTAGGCATCGTGCTGCCTTCCGTGAGAGCCTGTGAGATCCAGCCCCTCTGATCTCACAGGCAGGAAGCTGTAAGTGTATTACAGTGTGTAATACAGTACATTTACAGCCAATGCATTACAATACAGATGTACTGTAATGCATTGTAAATGGGAAGTTAAAAAAATAATGTTTTACAAAAAAAAAGTAAAAAAAAGCATCCTTTTCCTAAAAGAAAAAATGTTTTCAAGTAAAAAAAAAAAAAAAAAAATATCACATGATATACCCCGTCAGGTGAACGCCGTAAAAAAATAAACAGTGTCAAAAAGGCGTATTTAGCCCAAAATGGTACCAAACAGTCTTCTAACCTCCTAAAAAAATAAAATGACGTTTACAAAATGATGCCAACATAAAGTAGACATATGGGGAATGTTAAGTAATAAATATTTTATGAGGTATCACTTTCTGTTTTAAAAGCAGAGACATATACCTAGCAGGTTTTCACTTCCGTTGTTTATCTTACCTCAGCCTTCCTATCCTTATGTCCCTGTCCTGCTCCCTTCGTGTGTCCTTTGTCAGTGTTCGTTTTGTCTATAATTGTACCTATATATGGTTTATTTCCTATGGTTTATGATAATATTATATCCTGGTTGGTTCTTAAGCTGCAATATACCTATATGGGTCATGTTGTTATAGATTCTTATATTAGGACAATCATAATACTGTACCATGTAAACCAAAACCGATGCGTTTACTTTTTCTGCTGTTGACTTTATTGTATTGTCAATTTATTTCTATACATTGTATAAATGACTTTATAATACTAATAAAAAGAGATTGAACCATAAAAGCAGAGAAATAGAAATTTTGAAAATTGAGAATTTTTCTAAATGTTTTAATAAATGAAGGTGAAATATATTGACTCAAATTTATGACTGTCATGAAGTACAATGTGTCACGAGAAAACAGTCTCAGAATGGCTTGGATAAGTAAAAGCGTTCCAAAGTTATTACCACATAAAGTGACATGTCAGATTTGCAAAAATCAGCGTGGGATTTAAGGTGAAAAGTGGCTCGGTAGTGAAGGGGTTAATGTTGGTGTTTTTTTTTGTGTGTGTGTGTGTGTAACCAGAAAATCCATTTGTATTTTTGGGTCTATGGTGTTTTATGAAAAACACAACATGTTGAAGCTTTTGGCATTACATCTCCTTCTCTGTAAGGTAAACATCTCTGTGATTCACCCAATTGTTACTGGCACATGGGCATGACTTCACAAGAAAGGCGTGTGGCCTAAGATGCAAGTTTTGTGCCAAAATCGCATCACAATTCTGGCATAAAATTAGGTTTCAGATTAAGCAAACCATTTGTCAGTAAAATTATACAAACGTGACTAGCTGTGCACCAGATTTACTATCCAACATGAACCACTGTGATAAGTCTAATAATAATCTGTTATCTATAGGATTAGAAAACCTGTCCCATTGCATATACACTCTGCACATAACTGTAGTGTGCAGAGTGTATATGCAATGGGCCATGTATGCATCTATTTTTTCTGTGCATCCGTGTATCTCCGCACATGTCCTTTTCTTGTCCGTAACTGCAGAGGAGATGATAGGAGTGAAAAACGAGATTTTTGTGGACTCACCTGTAAAATCTCTTTCTCGCTGAGTTCATTGGGGGACACAGGACCGTGGGGTATAGCTGCTGCCACTAAGAGGCGACACTAAGCTGAAAAGTGTTAGCTCCTCCTGCCGGCTATACCCCCTCTAGCCAGGAGAGAGCATATCAGTTTGTGCCCAAGCAGTAGGAGCAGGAGAAAACAAGGAAAGAAAACTGGAATAAAAGGAGAAACCGACCAACCAGGACTGAGCCTAGGGCCCACAGCCCCGCCCGCTCCAGAAATACTCTCCCTCGCGGTAAGAGCCAATCCATGGGTGGGAGCTGTGTCCCCCAATGAACTCAGCGAGAAAGAGATTTTACAGGTGAGTCCACAAAAATCTCGTTTTCTCGCTCGTATCATTGGGGGACACAGGACCGTGGGACGTCCTAAAGCAGTCCACGGGATGGGAAGAAAAACCCTAAACAGAACTCGGACGCGAGGCCCTAAGGTACCGCTGCGCGCAAGACCTTGCGTCCCAGAGCAGCGTCCGCAGATGCAAATGTGTTCACCTGGTAAAACTTTGTGAACGTATGCAAGGAGGACCAGGTCGCCGCCTTACAGAGTTGTAAGGCCGAGGCCTGATGGAAACGAGCCCAAGAAGCGCCCACCGCCCTGGTCGAGTGGGCCGTGATCCGGGCAGGAGGCGTCCTGCCACGGGAGCGATAAGCCTCAGCAATGGCGAGACGAATCCACCGGGCAATCGTCACCTTGGAAGCTGCCAAGCCTTTGCGGGGACCTTCGGGAAGAACAAACAGGGAATCTGTGCGGCGAAAGGAGTCTGAGGTGGATAAATAGATCCGAAGAGCCCGGACCACGTCTAGGCTGTGAAGAGCACGTTCCTTGGGGTGAACTGGCGAGGGGCAAAAAGACGGAAGGACGATGTCCTCGTTGACGTGGAAAGCCGAAACTACCTTCGGTAGGAAGGAGGGTACCGGATGGAGAACAGCCTTGTCCTGGTGCAGGACAAGAAAGGGTTCCCTGCAAGACAAGGCTGCGAGCTCCGAGACTCGCCTGATAGAAGTAATTGCTACCAAGGAGGCTACTTTCCACGAGAGGAAGCGAAGGGAGACCCTGTCGAGTGGTTCGAAGGGAGCGGATTGAAGGGAACAAGAACCAGGTTCAGGTCCCAAGATGGTAAGGGAGGACGATAGGGAGGGATGGTGTGAGCTACGCCTTGGGAGAAAGGTCTTGATTGGGGCCCATACATGCTAGCCGCTTTTGAAAGAGACGGACAGCGCAGACACCTGACCCTTGAGAGAACTAAGGCCTATCCAGAGTCCAAGCCTCTCTGCAAAAAGGAGAGAACCGTAGGAAGGGAAAAACGAAGGGGGGGCAGGGTACAATCTCTACAGAACAGAGGAAGGATTTCCAAGTTCTATAGTAAATCCTGGAGGACGTAGGCTTCTGAGCCTTAATCATCGTCCGAATAACCGCCTCTGAGAATCCCCGCCTCTTTAGAATGTAGGTTTCAATAGCCACGCCGTTAAACGCAGCGATCGTAAATGCTGGTGGAAGACGGGCCCCTGGGAGAGGAGGTCATCTCTGAGGGGCAGGGGCCATGGAGCGTCTCCTAGAAGTAGTATGAGGTCTGAGTACCCACGCTCCGATCTGGGCCAATCTGGGGCAATGAGAATGGTCGGTATGCCCTCCTGCTTGATTCTGCGAAGAATCCGGGGCAGAAGAGGAATGGGGGGAAAGACATACAGGAACGAGAAAGGTCTCCCAAGGGGCTACCAGCGCATTCCACTGCGTAGGCCCTGTGGGTCCCGTGTCCGAGACAGAAAGACCAGGAGTTTGTGGTTGAGCCAGGAAAGCCATCAAGTCTACTTCCGGACGACCCCAGCGGAGACATTATGGCGTCGAAGATCTCTGGATGCAGGGACCACTCCCCTGGATCCACCGTCTCCCGACTGAGAAAATCCGCCGTCCAGTTTCTCCACCACTGGATGTGTACTGCAGAAATGGAGGGGACGTGACACTCCGCCCACACATAAGGATCTTGGTCACTTCCAACATTGCCGCGCGGCTGCGGGTCCCTCCTTGGTGGTTGACATATGCCACGGGCCGTGGCATTGTCGGATTGGATTCCTGATCGGAGATCCCTTCAGCCGGGAGGTCCAATGAAGCAGGGACAGATAAATGGCCCGCAGTTCCAAAACATTGATGGACAGTTTGGATTCCGACCGAGACCATTTCCCCTGGACCGTCCAGGGCGGGAGGAAACCCCCCCCAACCCAGAAGACTGGCGTCGGTGGTAACAACCGTCCACGAGATTGGCAGAAAGGATCGGCCGGAAGTCAAGGCTGGAGCCGTCAGCCACCACATCAGGGACGACCGTACTCTGGGGGGAAGGGGGATTAGGCCGGTTGAGGGAGTCTGGTGACTTGTCCCAGGCCGACAGAATCGCCTGTTGAAGTGGGCGAGTGTGAAACTGTGCGAACGGGACTGCCTCGAAGGAGGCAACCAGAGTTCCCAGTACCTGCATACAAAAACGGATCGTGGACCGAGGACGACAGTGGAGGAGACGTACAGAGCCTTGGAGAGATCTCCTCTTTTGAGGGGGAAGTCTGACCAACGCTGAATGTGAGTCGAGAGTCATCCCCAGAAAGGTTATCTGCCTGCTGGGAAGGAGGGATGACTTTATGAAATTGACTAACCAGCCGAAACGAGACAGAGTTTCCACGGTGATGTTGAGGCTTTCCCCGTTCTGATCGAAGGTGGGCGCCTTGACCAGAATATCGTCCAGATACGGGATCAGGACAATACCCCTGGACCTGAGGAGTGCCAGGAGGGGGGCCAGAACCTTGGTGAACACACGCGGCGCGGTTGCTAGTCCGAAGGGGAGGGCCACGAATTGATAGTGGTTCTCTCCGACTGCGAAGCGGGAGGAAACGCTGGTGCGAATGGGCGATGGGGATGTGCAAGTACGCGTCTTGAATATCCACGGAAGACAGAAATTTGCCTTGCTCCAGGGAAGCCACTACGGAGCGTAAGGACTCCATCCGAAAGCGCCGGAGTTTGACAAAGCGATTGAGAAGCTTGAGGTCCAGGATTGGGCGGACGGAGCCCTCCTTTTTGGGAACTACGAAGAGATTGGAAATAAAAACCCCTGA
>ONZH01020286.1:0-37962 GCA_900303285.1 Rhinella marina
GACCTCCTAAATTTAAGGCCAAGTAACCTAAAATTGTATTAAGGCCCAAGAGGTGAGACCTCTTAAAATTGTATTAGGCCCAAGAGGTGGAGATCCTTCTTAAACTGTTTGTAGGCCAAGAGGTGAGACCTCTTAAAAATTGTATTAAGGCCCAAGAGCTGGAGACTTCTTAAATTGTATTTAAGGCCCCAAAAAGCGGAGACCTCTTAAAATGTGTGAGTTAAGGCCCAAGAGCTGAGCCATAATAATTTTTTCTTTTTTTTTTAATGGAGCAATTCTACGGCGGTTAAGGAGGAGGAGGAGGAAATGCAACTTCATTACAGATGGCACTTCACTTTTGGCTGCATTTCCCACTGTTTGGTAGAAGGCAAAGTCCGGGTCAATCCACTTGCTGTTCATTTTGATTAGCGTCAGCCTTCGGCACTGTCGGTTGACAGGCGGCTGCGCTTATCGGTTATAATGCCCCCGGCTGCGCTGAACACCCTTTCTGATAGCACGCTGGCGGCAGGGCAGGCAAGCACCTCCAAGGCGTACAGGGACAGTTCCAGTCACGTGTCCAACTTGGAGACCCAGTAAGTGTAGGGCGCCGAGGGATCGGGGAGGACAGGGGTACGGTCTGCCAGGTACTCCCGCAACATCCGCCGATACTTGTCCCTCCTGCTGATAGTGGGCCCCGCAGTGATGGAAGTTGCACGAGGGGGTGCCATGAACGTGTCCCACACCTTGGATAGTGTTCCCCTGGTGGCTGTGGGCCTGATCGATGTTGTCAGACTCCGGGAGACACTGTCCTCTCTGCCGCCAGCGATGGTGGGTGGGAAAATCTCCATCATGTTCTGCACGAGTTCCCTCTGGTATTCCAGCAATCGATTCGTCCTCTCCTCTACCGGAATAAAAGAGGAGAAGTTATCTTTATACCGGGGGTCCAGGAGTGCGAAGACCCAGTATAGTTTGTTCTCCAATATCCGGACAACACGTGTGTCCCGGGAAAAGCAGCCCAGCATGAAGTCAGCCATGTGTGCCAGACTCTGAATAGGCATGACGTCACTGCCCCCACCAGAAGGATCATTTGCCATTTCCTCCTCTTCCTCTTCCGCCTCCTCTCCGCCCCATCCGCGCTGAACCAATGGGACGCACACAGCCTGACTGCTACCCTCGCCGCCAGCATCCTCCTCCTCTTCCACAGCCACCTCCACGTCGTCCTCCTCCTCATCCTCCTCCTCCTGCAACTGCCACCGAGAAGCAGACAAAAGTGTGGTCTGACTGTCTAGCTCCGTTGCGTCTCCTCCTACCCCCGTCTCCTCTGTGTGCAATGCGTTCTCCCTTATTGCGATGAGCGTTTCTTTAAGGACGCATAGGAGCGGGATGGTTAGGCTCACTATAGCGTCCTCGCTGCTGACCTTCTTGGTGGACTCCTCAAAGATACGCAATACATCGCATATGTCTGCCATCCATGGCCACTCGTGGTTGGCAAACTGAGGGAGCTGAGTTGGAGGCACGCGTGGATTCATCATCTGGTACTCCATCAATGCTCTCTGCTGCTCACACACCCTGGCCAACATGGAATAGGTGGAATTCCAGCGAGTGGGCAGGTCGCACAACAGCCGATGTTCAGGCAAATGGAGGCGTTGCTGGAGTTTTTTTAAGCTAGCAGCAGCTACAGTTGACTTCCGAAAGTGAGCGCACAAGCGCCGCACTTTCACCAGTAGCTCTGCCAGGTTGGGGTAAGTCTTTAAAAATTTTTGGACTACCAAATTAAAAACGTGGGCCAGGCATGGTACGTGATTGAGTTCGGCAAGCTCCAGAGCCGCCACCAGGTTACGGCCGTTATCGCACACGACCATGCCTGGTCCTAGCTGCAGCGGCGACAGCCACATCTCCGTCTGCTGCAATATGGCGTCCCTCACCTCTGGGGCGCTGTGCTTCCTGTCGCCCAAGCTGATGAGCTTAAGCACCGCCTGCTGACGTCTCCCCGCGCCAGTGCTGCAACGCTTCCAGCTAGCGGCTGAGGGCAATGTTAAGGCAGAGGAGGAGGAGGAGGAAGAGGAGGGGGGTTTATCAGAACCCGTGCTGGCAATCTTGGGCGGGGGTGGTAGGTAGGCCGTCTCTGTTTGCGACCCCGTCCCCGCTTCCACAACATTCACCCAGTGTGCCGTCAAAGAGATGTAGCGTCCCTGGCCGCAAGCGCTTGTCCACGAGTCGGTGGTCAAGTGGACCTTTGCGCTGACTGCGTAACTCAGGGCCCGCCTGATGTTACGCGACACGTGCTGGTGCAGGGCGGGGACGGCACACCGGGAAAAGTAGTGGCGGCTAGGGACGGAATAGCGAGGTGCGGCAGCCGCCATCAGGTCGCGGAAGGCCTGCGTCTCCACAAGCCTAAACGGCAACATCTCCAGGGCCAGCAGTTTGGAGATGTGGCAGTTTAAGGCTTGGGCTTGGGGGTGACTCGAGGCGTACTTCCGCCTGCGGTCGAACGCCTGCGAGATGGACAGTTGATGGGACGAGGAGTATGAAGGTGCAGGCGAAGATGCGGGGGAAGGGGAGGCTGAAGGAGAAGGCCCCAAAGTAGCCGAGGCAGAGGCAGATGTGGAGGTGTCCTGGCTGGAGGTCTGGACCGCAGTGGCAGCACACAACAAAGGGGAAGAGGCAGTGGCAGCAAGACCGGGCGCAGGTTGTATTGCGTTTGCTCTCTCCCACTCAGCCCAGTGCTTGACTTCCAAGTGACGCCGCATGCCTGAGGTGGTCAGATTGCTCTTCTCAGAGCCCCTACTCAGTTTTGAGTGGCAGAGTGCGCAAACCGCGCTCAGTTTGTCGTCCGCGCAAACATTAAAAAATCTCCACACCACAGAAGTACGAGGCCTCGATGGGGGAGCTTCGCGCGACTGCCTGCTGCCGGGAAGAGCTTCGGCCCTGCTGGCTGTGGCCTGCCTTCTCTGTCTGGACTGTCCTCTGCCTCTGGACATCCCTCTGCCTCTTGCTGCCTTTTTCGGTGATGCGCAGACCACCACATCTTCACTGCTTTCCCCGCTGGACATCACCCCTGGCCAAGTGGGGTCGGTCATTTCGTCGTCCACCACCTCCTCTTCCACTTCCTCACTCTGCTCCTCCTCCTGCCCACTGGACATTCCAACAGCCTCCCTTGATGGCAACTGCGTCTCATCATCATCGCTCATGATAACAGATGCTGGTTCCGGGTCCACATCACCAGGAGATGGCGGATACTCAAGTGTTTGGGCATCACTACAAACAAATTCCTCTGGTAGCTCCTGGGATTCTTGCAGCACATCTGGAAAAGGACCCGAAAAGAGCTCCTGGGAGGGGTCAAGGGTGGGATGACTCTGTTGGCCAGGTTGGGAGGAAGGAGGGTCAGAGTGAGACTGTGTGGATGACTGGGTGGTGGACAAGTGAGTGGAAGCGTTATCGGCTATCCATTGCACCACCTGTTCACGCTGCTCAGGCCTCAACAGCGGTGTAACCCGCCCCCCGCTTAACTGTCCCATAAAGGCAGGGATGCTGGATGAGCGGAATGCTGGCTGCCCCTCACCAGCACGCATTGTATCCCCACTGGCTTCAACGCGGTTTGTGCCCCCACCAGCATTTCCGCGCCCCCGTCCTCGTCCACGTCCCTTTGCGCTAGCCCTCCGCATTTCAGGCGTTTAACTTTTTTTTGCCACGCGTTCTGCAAAATATATATTTTTTTAGGAGAACACTTGGCTATACAGCCGTATACTGCCAGAAGGTCAATAGATGCCTATACGCACCAGGTATATTAACAGGGTTTTGCTGGCACACAGAACGCACAACAGTGGTGCCAAATATACTTTATTTTTTAGGAGAACACTTGGCTATACAGCCGTATACTGCTAGAAGGTCAATAGATGCCTATACGCACCAGGTATATTAACAGAGTTTTGCTGGCACACAGAACGCACAACAGTGGTGCCAAATATACTTTTTTTTTAGAAAAATACTTGGCGTATACAGCCGTATACTGCCAGAAGGTCAATAGATGCCTATACGCACCAGGTATATTAACAGGGTTTTGCTGGCACACAGAACGCACAACAGTGGTGCCAAATATACTTTTTTTTTTAGAAAAATACTTGGCGTATACAGCCGTATACTGCCAGAAGGTCAATAGATGCCTATACGCACCAGGTATATTAACAGGGTTTTGCTGGCACACAGAACGCACAACAGTGGTGCCAAATATACTTTATTTTTTAGGAGAACACTTGGCGTATACAGCCGTATACTGCTAGAAGGTCAATAGATGCCTATACGCAACCAGGTATATTAACAGGGTTTTGCTGGCACACAGAACGCACAACAGTGGTGCCAAATATACTTTTTTTTTAGGAAACACTTGGCGTATACAGCCGTATACTGCTAGAAGGTCAATAGATGCCTATACGCACCAGGTATATTAACAGAGTTTTGCTGGCACACAGAACGCACAACAGTGGTGCCAAATATACTTTTTTTTTAGAAAAATACTTGGCGTATACAGCCGTATACTGCCAGAAGGTCAATAGATGCCTATACGCACCAGGTATATTAACAGGGTTTTGCTGGCACACAGAATGCACAACAGTGGTGCCAAATATACTTTTTTTTTTAGAAAACACTTGGCGTATACAGCCGTATACTGCCAGAAGGTCAATAGATGCCTATACGCACCAGGTATATTAACAGGGTTTTGCTGGCACACAGAACGCACAACAGTGGTGCCAAATATACTTTATTTTTTAGGAGAACACTTGGCGTATACAGCCGTATACTGCCAGAAGGTCAATAGATGCCTATACGCACCAGGTATATTAACAGAGTTTTGCTGGCACACAGAACGCACAACAGTGGTGCCAAATATACTTTTTTTTTAGGAAAATACTTGGCTATACAGCCGTATACTGCTAGAAGGTCAATAGATGCCTATACGCACCAGGTATATTAACAGGGTTTTGCTGGCACACAGAACGCACAACAGTGGTGCCAAATATACTTTTTTTTTAGAAAATACTTGGCGTATACAGCCGTATACTGCCAGAAGGTCAATAGATGCCTATACGCACCAGGTATATTAACAGGGTTTTGCTGGCACACAGAACGCACAACAGTGGTGCCAAATATACTTTATTTTTTAGGAGAACACTTGGCTATACAGCCGTATACTGCTAGAAGGTCAATAGATGCCTATACGCACCAGGTATATTAACAGGGTTTTGCTGGCACACAGAATGCACAACAGTGGTGCCAAATATACTTTATTTTTTAGGAGAACACTTGGCGTATACAGCCGTATACTGCTAGAAGGTCAATAGATGCCTATACGCACCAGGTATATTAACAGGGTTTTGCTGGCACACAGAACGCACAACAGTGGTGCCAAATATACTTTTTTTTTAGAAAAATACTTGGCGTATACAGCCGTATACTGCCAGAAGGTCAATAGATGCCTATACGCACCAGGTATATTAACAGGGTTTTGCTGGCACACAGAACGCACAACAGTGGTGCCAAATATACTTTATTTTTTAGGAGAACACTTGGCTATACAGCCGTATACTGCCAGAAGGTCAATAGATGCCTATACGCACCAGGTATATTAACAGGGTTTTGCTGGCACACAGAACGCACAACAGTGGTGCCAAATATACTTTATTTTTTAGGAGAACACTTGGCGTATACAGCCGTATACTGCTAGAAGGTCAATAGATGCCTATACGCACCAGGTATATTAACAGGGTTTTGCTGGCACACAGAACGCACAACAGTGGTGCCAAATATACTTTTTTTTTAGAAAAATACTTGGCGTATACAGCCGTATACTGCTAGAAGGTCAATAGATGCCTATACGCACCAGGTATATTAACAGGGTTTTGCTGGCACACAGAACGCACAACAGTGGTGCCAAATATACTTTTTTTTTAGAAAAAACTTGGCGTATACAGCCGTATACTGCCAGAAGGTCAATAGATGCCTATACGCACCAGGTATATTAACAGGGTTTTGCTGGCACACAGAACGCACAACAGTGGTGCAAATATACTTTATTTTTTAGGAGAACACTTGGCTATACAGCCGTATACTGCCAGAAGGTCAATAGATGCCTATACGCACCAGGTATATTAACAGGGTTTTGCTGGCACACAGAACGCACAACAGTGGTGCCAAATATACTTTATTTTTTAGGAGAACACTTGGCTATACAGCCGTATACTGCTAGAAGGTCAATAGATGCCTATACGCACCAGGTATATTAACAGGGTTTTGCTGGCACACAGAACGCACAACAGTGGTGCCAAATATACTTTATTTTTTAGGAGAACACTTGGCGTATACAGCCGTATACTGCTAGAAGGTCAATAGATGCCTATACGCACCAGGTATATTAACAGAGTTTTGCTGGCACACAGAACGCACAACAGTGGTGCCAAATATACTTTTTTTTTTAGAAAAATACTTGGCGTATACAGCCGTATACTGCCAGAAGGTCAATAGATGCCTATACGTACCAGGTATATTAACAGGGTTTTGCTGGCACACAGAACGCACAACAGTGGTGCAAAATATACTTTATTTTTTAGGAGAACACTTGGCTATACAGCCGTATACTGCCAGAAGGTCAATAGATGCCTATACGCACCAGGTATATTAACAGGGTTTTGCTGGCACACAGAACGCACAACAGTGGTGCCAAATATACTTTTTTTTTAGAAAAATACTTGGCGTATACAGCCGTATACTGCCAGAAGGTCAATAGATGCCTATACGCACCAGGTATATTAACAGGGTTTTGCTGGCACACAGAATGCACAACAGTGGTGCCAAATATACTTTTTTTTTAGAAAATACTTGGCGTATACAGCCGTATACTGCCAGAAGGTCAATAGATGCCTATACGCACCAGGTATATTAACAGGGTTTTGCTGGCACACAGAACGCACAACAGTGGTGCCAAATATACTTTATTTTTTAGGAGAACACTTGGCATATACAGCCGTATACTGCTAGAAGGTCAATAGATGCCTATACGCACCAGGTATATTAACAGGGTTTTGCTGGCACACAGAACGCACAACAGTGGTGCAAATATACTTTATTTTTTAGGAGAACACTTGGCTATACAGCCGTATACTGCCAGAAGGTCAATAGATGCCTATACGCACCAGGTATATTAACAGGGTTTTGCTGGCACACAGAACGCACAACAGTGGTGCCAAATATACTTTATTTTTTAGGAGAACACTTGGCTATACAGCCGTATACTGCTAGAAGGTCAATAGATGCCTATACGCACCAGGTATATTAACAGGGTTTTGCTGGCACACAGAATGCACAACAGTGGTGCCAAATATACTTTATTTTTTAGGAGAACACTTGGCGTATACAGCCGTATACTGCTAGAAGGTCAATAGATGCCTATACGCACCAGGTATATTAACAGAGTTTTGCTGGCACACAGAACGCACAACAGTGGTGCCAAATATACTTTTTTTTTTAGAAAATACTTGGCGTATACAGCCGTATACTGCCAGAAGGTCAATAGATGCCTATACGCACCAGGTATATTAACAGGGTTTTGCTGGCACACAGAACGCACAACAGTGGTGCCAAATATACTTTATTTTTTAGAAAAATACTTGGCGTATACAGCCGTATACTGCCAGAAGGTCAATAGATGCCTATACGCACCAGGTATATTAACAGGGTTTTGCTGGCACACAGAACGCACGAGAGTGGTGCCAGATATACTTTTTTTTAAAGAAAAATACTTGGCGTATACAGCCGTATACTGCCAGAAGGTCAAATGGTGCGTATACACACCAGGTATATAACAGGGTTTTGTTGGCACACAGAACGCACAACAGTAGTGCCAAATATAGTTTTGTATATAGGTGCTAATACACCACTAATGCCTCTCTCTGTCCCTACTCCAGCAGCTATCCCTCAATAAAGCAGCCGTTCTGTGCAGAGTGTATATAGTTAGAATCAGCTATATACCGTGCAGTATAGTAGCCCTGATAAGGGCTGTCAATCACTCTCCTGTCCGCTGGTACCCGGTATATATGGTGGTAAATGCGATATTCTGAGCTTCTGTTATATACTTTTGGGGTCCTGCCTGACTTTCATACAGCTAAAGCCTGTCTCTCCCTGCTCGCGCCTCTGTCCCTGGCTACGTTCATGCAGCATCTGCGAACGAGCAGGAAGAGCTGAGTTTTTATGATTCGAGGTCACATGGTTTTTCCAGCCAATGCATGTAGACGCCGTACTCGCCATGCCAGCGTGCTCCGAGGACCTGTACCCCTGCATAGTGATTGGTGTAAAAAAAGCGCCAGGGAAGGTGGGAGGGGAAACGAATTTTAAGTGCGTCATCGCCGTTATCCTCGATCGAAATCGAGTATGACGAATAGCGTAGTATTCGATCGAATACCGGCTCGGTCGAATACTACTTGCTCATCTCTAGTAGCAAATGACTTGATTGTATTGTTTGACGTACAGAAAGTGTCACCTGGACAGTAAATACGGATGGGAGCCAGTGTGCTGAACTGTGACACACAGAAAGGTTACACGCAGCTGAGTAAAATGGATTTGTATCACTGAGCTAAAACAACTGAAAAAATATATTTTTTTTAATATTTGTCTTTTTATAAAATTTTGTTTTTTTGGGAACGTGACGTGCAGGAACTATGGTAGAACTGACTGACACCCTGTTAACGGTGGCTATTTAGTCTGCGACCCAGACAAATGTCGCACAGAGAGTTTTCTGGATCAATCTGTAGATGATTTTGATAGCAAATGACTTGGTTGTATTCTGTGACGTACAGAAAGTGTCACCTGGACAGTATATACGGATGGGAGCTAGTGTACTGAACTGTGACACACAGAAAGGTTACACGCAGCTGAGTAAAATGGATTTGTATCACTGAGCTAAAACAACTGAAAAAAATAATTTTTTTTTATATTTTGTTTTTTTGGGAACGTGACGTGCAGGAACTATGGTAGGACTGACTGACACCCTGTTAACGGTGGCTATTTAGTCTGCGACCCAGACAAATGTCGCACAGAGAGTTTTCTGGATCAAGCTGTAGATGATATTGGTAGCAAATGACTTGGTTGTATTCTGTGACGTACAGAAAGTGTCACCTGGACAGTATATATGGATTGGAGTGAGTCAGTGCTGAACTGTGACACACAGAATGGTTCCACACTGCTGTGTGCAATGGATTTGTATCACTGAGATAGAACAATAAAAAAAAAACAGGGTTAGATATGGCGATAGCTGCACTACTAGTGCCAGCCAGCCAGCCAAGTCAGGAGACAAAAAAAAATTCTTCTAGCCCTTAGAAGGGCTGTTGGGTTCTTTGTGGGTGATTCCTGCCTAACTGAGAACTAAATTCAGGCCCTAACACTGTCCCTGAAAGGCAGCAGCTCTATCCCTAACGACATGCAGACGGCATCTGAGCCGAGCGCCGCGGCCAGTCACTAGTATATTCCAGGGTCACCTGATCAGGCCAGCCAACCCCTGCTATCGACATGTAAGGGCCCCACGTGATGCTGGGTGTACTGTAGAGTCTCCTGGCTTGTGATTGGCTGTGTTTATAGGCGCCAAAAAAGCACGATGCGGAAGTTGCCATTTCCTCGAGTATGGCGAGATACTCGTCCGAGCTGCGAGTACTTACAAGTACCCTAATACTCGAACGAGCACCAAGCTCGGACGAGTATGCTCGCTCATCTCTACTGGCAAACCATCAGATTCCACCTTTGATTTTCCAAAGGAGCTGTGGAAAAGGAAAGGTGGAATTTGATTGGTTGCTATGGGCAACTAAGAAAGTTCTACTTTACACCAGTGATAAATCTCCCCCAACCTCTTTAAATTAAGTACCTTGTCTTCCACTTAGTCGGTCTGACTCCAGCACATACTCCCACTGATGCCCCATCTTCATAGTAACCAAAAAGAAAATATAGGCACTCTGAGTTTGCTCGTTTATTGGCTGATCGACTGCTCAATTAAACAAGCTATTTATCTCCCATAATTTGCCCAATTATCATGCAATCTATCAGGGGCTTTAGTCTCAGCTGGAATGTGGTTCTGTGCTATCAATATCTCACTTTACATTTATAAGCTTCCTTAGGTAATATTTGGTTGCTATGGGCTGCTATGCCAGTTTTCCTCTACACCAGTTTTAATAAATCTTCCCCCTAGTTTTTGCCTTGCCATCTTTTCCCTTACTTGAAATCAGTTAATTATATTAATCACACCAGACCTCCCAAGCGTCCCTCTTTTGGATAGACAGTCCCTCTTTTTGACAAAATCCCTCTGTCCCTCTTTGCTCCATAAATGTCCCTCTTTTTTATATGAAATATAGATTTTCATGATTGCATTTGCAATGGTTCCTTTCTGTATATTAGATCCCTCCTTGTATATTATTTCATTGCTTGATGCAATCTGTATTTTAGAAATTTCTATATTCAGATCATTTTTACACAATTCCATAAGAGAAAACGATTGAAGTGTATAAATATGCAAGAAAAATTGATCTTTCACACAATGAACCATAAGTGTCCCTCTTTGAACGTCCTAAAAGTTGGGAGGTATGATCAAACTTCCTTACTGTTTTCATTTTTCAAATATTGTACTTTCCTGTTATGCATATGTTGATTCTAACTTTTACAAATACCAATAAAGCAGTAGAAAATGAAAAAAAAACAGCTTCAAATAAAAAATAGACTCAGAAATCTGTATAATGGAAACTCACCTATTGTAATAAAACCTTTCTTCATATAAGTATATGGCTAATTGTCACATTAATTATTGTGAAAATAGGAAACAAGCATGCTGCCAAATACCTTTTATGATGTTTTCTAAGTGTAATTAACCAAACCATGGGGGATAGGCTTGTAGAATTTACATGTAGCTGGTATATATCATCCACTATGTGATCCAAGTTGTCATAGAAACAAGCTGTCTTCTGCCGGCTGGCCTTTGGAAAGAATTTTATACATTTTAAGATGATCTATCACATGGTTATCTTCTGACTGTCGTGATGTGGAAAATATTATGTTAGAATATTAACATAAATGGTATTCAAGGTTATCCACACTTTGCTGACATACACTATCTACTGTATATTAATGCATAATGGGTGAAATTAATGAATGCTTGACATGTACTATCTATATTATGGCATAATGGGTGGAAATAATGGATACATCAAGTCTATATTTGTATGGAAGACATATGAGACAAAGGCACCAAAATGTCTAAGGTATACATATTCTTTGGTATATATGATAGACAGGGGCAAATATGAGGGAGGCAAGCAAGATGCTCAGAAGCCCAGGTCAATGGGATCTTCAACATACCACCTACAAGACAGACATAGATGGATGCTTGACTGCTCCAGTGAGAAATCATTATGCACCATTTACTGTAATTATGTCAACCTTCATGAAGACTGCAAGAAATCTCCATTTGTTAAAAGAAATCAGAGCTCTTCTGTTATACCTGAACAGTTTAGGTGTGAATAATGCATATTTTCCAGAAATTCATGTGGGTAATAATTTTGTTCATTTGAAGTGAAACTGTCAGGTGAATTCTGCTTCCCTATCCAAAAAACAGAGAGAAAAGCTGAGCTCTCTGTTATATCTGTTTATAGGATGTTTTTTATTTTTTAATTTTATTTTTTATTGAAAAGCTTTTCAAAAAATACAAAACAAAAGTTACAAAGATGCAAAGACATCCGGGGTCATAGCTATAGGGAAAGCAGGGAAAGTGGCTGCTTTGGGGTCTGAACTCAGAAAGGGCCCACCTAGGAGGAGGACTAAAAGATTTTATTGTCAGGGCCCCCTAAACAGTATTATACAATGACATTATATATATATATATACAGGAACGTCGCTAAAGGCTCATGGGCCCTGGTGCAAGAGTTCAGCTTGGGCCCCCCTTCCCTAAGTGCTCTGTGTGTCTTCTTATGTAGCACAAGGGTCTTTGGGCCCCCTCAGGCTCCTGGGCCCGGTAGCGACTGCTACCTCTGCACCCCCTATAGCTACGCCCCTGTATATATATATATATATATATATATATATATATATATATATATAGTACAGACCAAAAGTTTGAACACACCTTCTCATTCAAAAAGTTTTCTGTATTTTTATGACTATGAAAATTGTAGATTCACACTGAAGGCATCAAAACTATGAATTAACACATGTGGAATTATATACTTAACAAAAAAGTGTGAAACAACTGAAAATATGTCTTATATTCTAGGTTCTTCAAAGTAGCCTCCTTTTGCTTTGATTACTGCTTTGCAAACTCTTGGCATTCTCTTGATGAGCTTCAAGAAGTAGTCACCTGAAATGGTATTCCAACAGTCTTGAAGGAGTTCCCAGAGATGCTTAGCACTTGTTGGCCCTTTTGCCTTCACTCTGCAGTCCAGCTCACCCCAAACCATCTCGATTGGGTTCAGGTCTGGTGACTGTGGAGGCCAGGTCATCTGGTGTAGCACCCCATCACTCTCCTTCTTGGTCAAATGGCCCTTACAAAGCCTGGAGGTGTGTTTGGGGTCATTGTCCTGTTGATAAATAAATGATGGTCCAACTAAACGCAAACCGGATGGAATAGCATGCCGCTGCAAGATGCACCCCTACACCATCACACCTCCTCCTCTATGCTTCATGGTGGGAACCAGGCATGTAGAGTCCATCCGTTCACTTTTTCTGCATCGCACAAAGATACGGTGGTTGGAACCAAAGAGCTCAAATTTGGACTCATCAGACCAAAGCACAGATTTCCACTGGTCTAATGTCCATTCCTTGTGTTCTTTAGCCCAAACAAGTCTCTTCTGCTTGTTGCCTGTCCTTAGCAGTGGTTTCCTAGCAGCTATTTTACCATGAAGGCCTGCTGCACACAGTCTCCTCTTAACAGTTGTTGTAGAGATGTCTCTGCTGCTAGAACTCTGTGTGGCATTGACCTGATCTCTAATCTGAGCTGCTGTTAACCTGCGATTTCTGAGGCTGGTGACTCGGATGAACTTATCCTCCGGAGCAGAGGTGACTCTTGGTCTTCCTTTCCTGGGGCGGTCCTCATGTGAGCCAGTTTCTTTGTAGCGCTTGATGGTTTTTGCGACTGCACTTGGGGACACTTTCAAAGTTTTCCCAATTTTTCGGACTGACTGACCTTCAAGTAATGATGGCCACTCGTTTTTCTTTACTTAGCTGCTTTTTTCTTGCCATAATATAAATTCTAACAGTCTATTCAGTAGGACTATCAGCTATGTATCCACCTGACTTCTTCCCAACATAACTCATGGTCCCAACCCCATTTATAAGGCAAGAAATCCCACTTATTAAACCTGACAGGGCACACCTGTGAAGGGAAAACCATTTCAGGTGACTACCTCTTGAAGCTCATCAAGAGAATGCCAAGAGTGTGCAAAGCAGTAATCAAAGCAAAAGGTGGCTACTTTGAAGAACCTAGAATATAAGACATATTTACAGTTGTTTCACACTTTTTTGTTAAGTATATAATTCCACATGTGTTAATTCATAGTTTTGATGCCTTCAGTGTGAATCTACAATTTTGATAGTCATGAAAATACAGAAAACTCTTTGAATCAGAAGGTGTGTCCAAACTTTTGGTCTGTACTGTATATATATATATATATATATATATATATATAGTGACACTGCAGGAAACGGATGGAGCAGCCGCTAGGCCTTGTCTGAGAGTGCAATCTTGACTAGCCACAGGTGTGGGGGTTGCACAGGAGTCAGGAGTTGTGAAGAAGTTGCTGGGGGGTGGGGGTCATTTGTAGTTACGCTACTGATAAGAGCTGTCAAATAAATGACAGCAACTATATAGAAGACATGGGTTAGATCATTAGAATACAGTATCCTAGTCTCAGAATTAAATGGGTATTCCCATTTCACTAAGATATGGCATCAATGTCATGTGATATTTTTGAGACCTACTCATCTCCAAAATGATGTGATCGGTATTTATGAAGTAATCACATATGTATGCTGCTTAATGAACATTAACCTCCTTGAAAATCCTCTTGAATCCAGGCTTGGTTCATTTTCACAAAAGTGATGTTTTGGACACTGGTTTGTTTGGGTGTGACCTCACTCCTTGTGTGAGCACGCTCCTTGTGGCACTGACAATCCTCTCCAAGTTGACCCTGGGGGCTGAGCAAGAAAGAAGAAAGAAATTGTGCTGTGTCAGTTCAAGCCAACGTTCCAGTCTGCCTGCCCAGAAATCCATGGGGTCAGGAAACAGTGTATGTGACAGAAACTGGCCTTAGTTTAGGTAGGCCTGAACCTAGGCATTGAGGCATGAGCTGTTGGCTTGCTTACTGGCCTCTGCCTGGCACGGTATGTGGAAAAACTGCTCCATCATGTTGAGGACACTGAAATGGTTGCTCCTGCAACTTCTGCTGCTTTCTGCAGGAGGGTGGAGAGAGGCCTCTCTTTCAGACATGCTGGTGGCAGGCATCTGCTTGCCATAAGCTGCGGCAAGCTGCATACACAGTGTCTCCTAGTTATAATGTAATTTGTCCTCCCTTTCTGTGAGAGAAAAACATTCCCCAAATTTGCCCTGGTGGCAAGAGTCTAGAAGCATGGCTATCCAGTAATCATCAGACTGCTTGATGTCAACAATACGCCTGTCACTGTTTAAGCAAGCGAGTCTACCGGTCCCCATTCAGGCCAGTGTGCCCCAGGAGCCAGTTCATTCCACTTTAGCCCCTTACTTAGTTGATTGGGTATCATCCTCTTTCTTCTCCAACTCGGACTCCTCTTCCTCAAGTGGCAGCACCTCCTCCTCCCTCATGGGAGTTTCTCATTGAGGGTGCCCAACAGCTACTGGGCCATAGGTTGCTTGAACATTAGTGACTCTTCAAAAATATATATGGGGGGATGAGCAACAAATGCAGTATGAACAGCATGATCTGCCACTACCCGACCTAAAAAAAAAACATGCTCCCTGCTGGGGCGGTCTGGTGTATGACCAAATTGTTCAAGGCTTTCCGCTGCTCGTACAGACACTCGAGCATTAGCAATGTTGAATTCCAGTGAGTCAAAACATAGCAGATTAAGTGGTGTAGCTGCAAACCATTCTAATGCTGCAAGTATAAGAGAATGCTCCTCATCACATGAGAATGGCTGAAAAAGAGGGATGGTCTACTGCACATTGCCGACACCTTCTGCAAGCCAGTGCAATTTTTTTAAAAGGCCATGCAAGGAGCATGTGTTATTTTCCCCAGGTTCATGGTGGCCATAATTTTGCACCCATTGTTGCTGAACACCTTGCCCATTTGAACAGCCAGCAGGATGTTTGCGGCTTGATGTACTGGGTATGGCTACTCTCTCCTAGGCCGATCAATTCCAACAAGGTGTGGCAATGCTTGACATGACACATGTGATAGAAAGGATGGGTAGTGGGACTAATGCTGTGCCCTGATGCTGTTGGGGACAGGACAGTATTCATGGAGGAGGAGGTGGTGGAGGCAGAAAAGTGCCTGCTATGGGAGCTAGCCCCATGATATGATGGAAGTCAAAAATACCTTGCCATGTTGCTGGGGTGCTGCCTCTCCACTGCTGGAAAAAAACAGTTACCCAGTGGGCCATGAAAGACATGTAATGTCCTTGTCCATAACAGCTGCTCCAGGTGTCCACTGTGGAGTGCAGCTTGATGCAGTGAGAATCACATGGAGTGGCCACATTCTTTGCTGCGTGAGAGTACAAGGCTTTACTACAATGCTACTACAGTGACTGCACCACCAGCAACGTGGTCAGGTAAGGGTATACTGTCCTGATACACGTTAGCACAGTGTGTAATCTGATATGTACCTAAACCCCCTGTCTTCATAAGAAAAAGGCTGTGAAGCTATAACCTTCTCTTTTATTGGTAGTAGATTGTGACAGGAAAGGTGAAACTACAGGATAAAATAACAGTAGTATTTCAGAATATATATCAACTGTACAGTGCATATGATACAGGTAATCTGCTATACATACAGTAACATGAGGTAATAATGCAATCACAATGAGCTATCTAATGCAGCAAACATACAATGAATTACATTATAATGACACCTGGATAGTGCACTTACCGACTATGCTTGAAACAGGCTGTAGACACTGAACATGAAGCAAAAAACAAGGGAGAGTGTGGCTTCTCACACAGACATAAGATGGCTGCTGCTACTAATAGGAACAGGACCATATTGCACCAGGAACTTCCCATAATGTCTAGAAACTTCAGGCTAGAAGAAATACACTAAACCACCAGTAGATGGTGCTGTTACCATACAATGCAATACAGATGGTATTCAAACATAGGCAATTGCAATGTCAGAACTGGAATACTCTCAAAAAATAACTAGATTTGTAGCTGAGAACAGAACACTCCCTGCTTGATATCAGCCAATGTCACTATTGTATTAGTTAGATGAAAACAGTAGAAAAAGTTCCACTACTGGTCTGAGAAACAATTTGGTCTCACCCTGTTTCCGTATTTTTAATTCTTCCGTCTTTACTCGGGAATGTCTTGGTAATGAGACCTAACGGTCACTCGTTTCTTCGTGACTGGCAGTCTTTCATTAGCACTACATTGCCAGGCCGGAGGTTAGGCTTGCTGGTTTGCCACTTTCTCCTCGGTTGCAGAGTGTGAATGTATTGTTTTTTCCACTTGTCAAAGAAAGAGTTTAAGGGACTCTGTACTTGCCTCCATCGACTTCTGTAAATGTCTTTGGGATTAAATTCTCCAGGTGGAGCACAAATAGTTTCAGTATTCTGTGTAAGCAGTGTGGCAGGGGTGAGAACAGTTGGGTCATCAGGATCGCTGGAAATCGGAGTAAGTGGTCTGGCATTTATGATGGCCGATACGTCCGCCATGAAGGTGGTCAAGCTTTCGTGAGTCAGCTTCATAGATCCTTCTTGTAAGAAGATTGAGTCGAGGATTCTCCGTGCAATGCCTATCATTCTCTCCCAAGCACCTCCCATGTGTGAAGAGTGTGGTGTGTTTAAGGTCCAAGAACATCCTTGTCCACTTAGGTATCGTTCTATGTTGTTAACGTCCAGGTTGGAAGAGAGTTGTAGTTCTCTCGCTGCCCCGACGAAGTTTGTGCCTCGGTCGGAACGAATGTTTGACAGGTCCTCTGATGGCAATGAAACGCCGGAGAGCATTAATGAAACAGGAAATATCCATAGATTCGATTACTTCTATATGGATAGCTCTGATGGACAAGTGAACATAATCGCCCAACATTTCCCATGCACATGGCCTCCTCTGGTTTGCCAGACAACCACAGACCAAGGACCGAACACATCTAGGCCAACATTGGTGAAGGGTGGATCCGTACTTAGACGGTCATACGGGAGATTTGGCATCTTCGGAGTCTGTGTCATACCACGAAGTTTCCGACAGGTAACACATTTAAAGATGAATCTACACACATATCTCTTTGCTCCGACTATCCACAGTCCAGCTGCTCGTAGGGCTCCTTGGTGCTTTGTCTGCTCATGGTAATGTTGCACAAGCAGAGTAGCTATATGATGCTGTCCAGGAACTATTATGGGATGTTTCTCTGCAAGATCTACTTTGGCTTCAATAAGACGTCCACCTATTCTTAAGAGCCCATCTTCATTGATCACTGGGTCAAGTTTCCTTAGAACACTACCTTTGGGCATGGGTCTTTGACTGACTATACAGTCAATTTCCTTTGCATAGGTTCCATGCTGTACAACTCGGATAATTACATTTTTTGATTTCTCTAGATCGAGAGCTGTGTAAAAATGTTTACAATGATGCCAGCCTCTACAGACACTCTTTTCTGCAGAAGAGGTTGTCTTGTAAGATCGAGCAATGTGAGTCAGGCAAGTGATGGCACAGACAAGTGACCTCCAAGTAGAGAACCTACTGAATCTATGGGATTTCAGATAGTGGTCCAAAGTCTCCATATGTAACACAGATACCTGAGGGCATATCTCAGCATCAGCATGTGGGTCTACTAGCTCAAACATGACAGTTTCTGTTGTGCTAGGCATTGGTCTATACAAAAAGTAGGGCCTATAAACTAAATTGTGTCCTTGAGACGGTTAGCTGCAACGGATCTAGTTGCTTGGTCTGCAGGGTTGAGATGCGTAGGGTTGAGTTCCTTAGCACTTTGTCGCTGACATAGACATAGAAGCGTCGAGCTTCGTTACAGATGTATCCAAGTACTATCTTGCTGTCAGTATAAAACTCAGTGTCTTTAATCTCCAGGTTCATTTCTGTAGTGATGAGTTCAGCTAACTCCACTGCTAACACTGCGGCACATAGTTCACCAGACAAGGCTGTGAGGGAATTTTTCTAGGCCATCCACGTGGCTCTTTCCTTCATGGGAAGAGGAGTGTCCCAGTTTGGCACTTCTCTGGTGAAGTCTCTTAGCATAGCTTTACCATCGATGATTATAGGAGCTGCAAATCCCAGTGGGTCGTATAAACTGCTTATTGCCAAGACTACTCCTCTGTGAGTAAAAGGCTTTTCTTCTCTGCTAACCTGGAAAGAGAAGGTATCCGCTTTTATGTCCCAGAGCAGGCCAAGGCTCCGTTGCATGGGAGGGGAGTCAAAGTCTAGATCCAAATCCTTTAAATCATCTAAATGGTCCTGAGAAGGAAAGGCTTCCATCAATTTCTGGCTGTTAACCTCAGGTTAGATAGAGAGAGCATCTCCTGGGCTCTTTTAAGAAGACTAATTGCAGTCTCATCTGTGGGCATTTATTTCAAACAGTCATCCACATAGAAATCCTTCTCTACAAAGAGTCTGACATCCGCTCCGTACTTCTCTTCTACTTCCTGAGCCACACGTCTCAGTCCATAGGTGGCAACTGCAGGAGAAGGACTATTGCCGAAGATGTGTACCTCCATACGATACTCTGTATCATCTTTAGAGGGATCGTTATCCTTGTACCACAGGAATCTCAAGAAATTTCTGTGTTCCTTTTTAACAAGGAAACAATGGAACATCTGTTGGATATCAGCCATGAATGCAACGGAGTCTCTGCGAAAACGGAAAAGCACTCCTATGAGCTTGTTGTTTAGGTCCGGGCCTGACAACAAAACGTCATTCAATGAGATTCCTTCATACTTGGTGCTTGAGTCAAATACTACCCTGATCTGACCAAGCTTCTTCGGGTGATACACCCCAAACATGGGCAGGTACCAACGCTCTTCCGAGTCCTGAAGTATGGGTGCTAACTCGGCGTGACCATTCTGGAATATCTTTTCCATGAAGGTAAAGAAGTGATCTCTCATCTCAGGTTTACTTTGTAGGCTATGCCTGAGAGAGACAAATCGTTTGTAAACTTGTTCTCTGTTGTTGGGTAAGCGTTTTCTTTGAGGCTTAAAAGGTAGAGGTGCCACCCAGCTCTTTGTTTCATCCTGCACCATTCCATGCTCCATTATATCTAGGAACAGTCTATCTTCAAATGACATCACCATACGATTGCCCTCTTTTGTCTTGCAAAATACTGTGGATCCTAGGTGGTCTTGGTTGCCATCCCAGATGTAGTCATCGTAGGCAGGACCTACAAAGGTAACTGGTGATGAAGTGCTTTGAGGCAGTTCCCTAATGAAGGAATGATTTTCACATGGTTGGAGGAGAGATGGGCGTCCATTCTCAAGTGTACTGGTAAACATGATGTTCAGACCTCTCCTACAATGACCCATCCTAGGTCGAGTCTCTGGGCGTATGGAGCATTGTGAGGGCCATTGATCTGCTGCCTAACCTTGTGGACCCATAGGATATCTCTCCCGAGGAGGAAGACTATCTGAGCCTCTGGATCAAGGTTCGGGAGCAGGTGTCCTATACGCTTCAGGTGAGGATGATGCGCTGCTACTTCTGGCATAGGTATCTCAGACCTGTTGTCGGGAATCTGGTTACATGCCAGTATAGTTGGTAAAGGCAGACACACTTGACCATCTATAGACTCAACTACATAACCGCTTGCCCTCCTTCTGGCTGTCTCCACAGTACCGGCACAAGTTTTCAGAGAGTAGGGGGTCCCAGGTCCTCTGACGTTAAAGCTATCAAAGAAGGTAGACTTGGCTAACGACTTATTACTTTGATACTTTGCAAACCTCTGTACATTTAGAAGTAACTGCCAGAGTGTCAGTATTTGTGTCCTGCAGCTCCCCGCTATGCCCTTGGGTTTTGGGCAAAGTCCATGATGGTGGCCCAGGGTGTAGAGCTGTGTTATGTTCTGCGCTGTCACATTTGGCACACTTTGCACTAACCTCACAGTCCCTGGCGAAGTGTGAAGTAGAAGAGCAGCATTTGAAGCAAATGTTGTTCTCCTTAAGGAAGGTCTTACGGTCTTCCAATGACTTTTCCCTGAAGGGTCTGCACTTAAGTAGGGAATGTGGCTTTCCGTCACTTGGATCCTTGGGTTTGTCTCCTTCTTGATGGACTGAACCTGTGGAAGAAACGTTAATTTTGTGGACCTCCACTATTGCTCTACGAGGTTTACTAACAGAGGTGGTGGCACATGACAGCATGAAATCAAAACTAGGATCATTCCTAATTTTTGCTTGTTCAGAGACAAAATCTACAAACACATTAAATGGAGGAAATGGTACATTGTAAGTCTGTTTATACCAAAAACCATACATAACACTTTTTTTGCAGGTTGTATGGGAGTTTCTGAACTATGGGATTCACACCTCTCGTGGTATCAAGGAATGTCAATCCCACCAGATCTCCTTCTGCTTTTGCTACACTCAACTCCATTAATAAGTCACTTAACTCCCTAAGCTTTGAATATCCTTTGTTCACTATTTTAGGAAAGTCTTCGATTCTCTTGAATAAGGCACATTCTATGACCTTGGCTGAGCCATAAACCTCATCAAGTCTATCCCAGACTTTTTTTAGACCAACGTCTGGATAATTTACATTGATGTCTCTGATTTTTTTAGCATATTCGGCGGACTCACTTCCTAGCCATTTTACCAGATACAATTCATCATTACATGACAGACCTATGTCTCTGGTGGCATTTTGGAAGGAAGCTTGCCAAGCTCTGTAGTTCTCAGCACGATCGCTGAACTTTACAAGTCCCTTGGTGACCAGCTCATCTCGAACAAGAAATCTGGCAAAGTCCATTGTGGCTTGATTGGTGCTCGAACCGGCTGGTGGTGTGTTGTCAGAGTAAATGTGTGGTGCGTGGCCATACCTGTTGGAAGTCTCTGGTTTCGTACAATCTGTGTAGTACTGTTCTGAAGCAAAGGGCATCTCTCTAAGCTGGAGCAGGTTTCTGATTCTCCGTTCTGCAGAGAAGTTGTTGTAGCCAGTTTCACTCCGTGTATTCTCTTGTTTGCTGCAAGGAGACTGATGGTCGGCTTTCTGATGGTCTGAATAAGCATGTTGGCTTGGCTTGTCAACAAACTGCTTTATATTAAGCTGTGGATCTGAGTCGTCATCTGACTTGGAATGTTGATAAACGTATTTTAAGGTACGCTGTTCTGGATCTTGGTATTCAAGTTCTGGCTGGAGAACGCTGCGATGATTCTCGGTTTCTGGAAGTTCCATGGCTTCTAGAAATTCTGCTTCTGCAATGGCAGCTGCCGTCTCTTTCTCAGCGGCAAGTTTTACTAGAATTGCTTCAAGATGCGCTTTCTCCAGCTTTATCTGTATTTCTTGTTCTATGAAGCTGGATTTTGCCTTTTCAGCTTCTGCTTTTGCGCTGGCAATGGCGGCAGCTTCTATGATCGATGTCCTGTTAGAGCCACTTATCAGGGACCTTGTCTTGACAGAAGATGCTCGACTATGAGACATGGTGTGACCATTAGGAGACTGGTGCAATATCCGTAAGTAGGCTCTGCGTGGATAATGGCGGGCTCCATGTAGTCTGATATTCTGAGCTTATTCTCAGCAATTGTTGCACTGAGCTTGTTCTCAGCAGTCGTTTCACTGAGCTTGTTCTTAGCAGTAGTTTCACTGTCATGATACACGTTAGCACGGTGTGTAATCTGACATGTAGCTAAACCCCCTGTCTTCATAAGAAAAAGGCTATGAAGCTGTAACCTCCTTTTTTATTGGTAGTAGATTGTAACAGGAAAGGTGAAACTACAGGATAAAATAACAGTAGTATTTCAGAATATATATCAACTGTACAGTGCATAGGATACAGGTAATCTGCTATACATACAGTAACATGAGGTAATAATGTAATGACAATGAGCTATCTAATGCAGCAAACATACAATGAATTACATTATAATGACACATGGATAGTGCCCTTACCGACTATGCTTGAAACAGGCTGTAGACACTGAACATGGAGCAGAAAACAAGTGAGAGTGTAGCTCCTCACATAGACATAAGATGGCTGCTGCTACTAACTGGAACAGGACCATAATGCACCAGGAACTTCCCATAATGCCTAGAAACTTAAGGCTAGAAGAAATAAACTAAACCACCAGTAGATGGTGCTGTTACCATACAATATAATATAGATGGTATTCAAACACAGGCAATTGCAATGTCAGAACTGGAATACACTCAAAAAATAACTAGATTTGCAGCTGAGGACAGAACAAACGGGTTCAGATTTTTTACAAGCTAATTGCTGGTGGAGAAACGATTTTTCATGGCCAAACATTCTGTTATAGATGTTTCACAATGGAGCCAAGGACAAGGAGGAGTCAGGAGAAGGCGAAATGTGATGATGATGACAAGGATACCGTATTGCTTGGGGATGCTTGCCACAAAGAGGCCCAGGAAAAGAAGCCTTGTTCTGATTGGGAATGCTGGCGAGATGTATCCAAAGGATCCGGTAATGCCGCCTCAAGTGCTGCAATAGACTTCTGTTATCTTTAATTGTGTTTGAATGGCCATGGCTTAATTTAATCCTGTGAATCTTGCACACTGCTGTGGTTTTGTGTGCCTGCCTTGTGGAGAAAAAGCGCCATACAGGAGTTGCTTGCACAAAGCTATAGGCAGCCAAGCTGGGGTTAGCTGTAGCACGTTTTGGGCTTAACCCACCAACAGCATCAGCGGCATCTCCAGATCCTGAAGCAGACTTTGCTCTGGCTGTTCTTTAGGAGGTATGTGGCCTCTGCTCTATTGCTATAACCACCACCCTTCTCCATTGATGTTGCCTGCTCCTCAGCATTCCAATACAGATCCTTTCCTCACCCTCCCTAATGCTTTTATCAAACTGTGAGATATCATGGTGGGCTCCTGGGCTCCTCTTCTGCTTTGCATTTTCCCTGACTACCACTGTCTCTGCCCCCACCACCAATTCTATGGCTACAGGTGTCACAATTATCACCACCAGCAACAGGGGTATGTACGGGATCACCAGCCTCCTCCCCAACCTCCTCCTCAGGGCAGCCCAAATGGTGAGGGCTCTCACACAAGTCGTCAACAGGGGTAACCCCTTGACTATCTGCTGTAGGGTGTGGTGGGGTTTTCTTGCCACTTCTTTTGAAAAAGAAAGGCACCCCCCCACCCCCCACCCCCAGGAATGGACAGGGAAGACTGAGAGGCCTCCACTGAAAGCCTTTTTTGGCACTGCAAGGAGGAGGAGGAGGAGGAACATTGTGACCTCTGGCAAGGTGTTGGACATCATCTTCATATCATTCTGCTGCGACTGAGGGAAGGAGGGAGCCATCCAATCCACAATCTTATCCTCCTTCTGCTCAACTATAATTTTGCACCTTTCCGAAGCCAGCAGGGACAACTGTGGCCAACTAGAACTACTACTACTACTTCTGGGTGAATAGTTGGTGCTGCTCTGGGTCTTTCTTCTGGAACCCTACTGTAGCCCAGACATTTTTTAGCCTCTCAGATGTTGTACCCTACCCTGTGTATTAATGCAGAAAGCATGTATATATACTACTTAAAGAGGACCTTTCACCGCTCCTGACATGCCTGTTTTAATAGCTTCATGCATTCCCCATGTAATAACAAGTCTGGAGCATCTATTCTTATGGCTCTATGTTGTGCCATTCCTTTATTATTTCTACTAGAAGTTATGAATGAATTGCTAGCAGTCTGCAGTAAGGGTAAAGAGGGGAGGGAACCAGTTGGGGGTGTGTACCTACACAGACTGACTCTATCCAATCAGTGCTGCCATTTTCAGACTGTGCAGATACACCCCCCCAACTGGTCACCTCCCCTCTGTTCCCTTACTGAAGGCAAATAGCAATTCATTAATAACTTCTAGTGCAAATAATAAAGGAATGGTACAACATAGAGACATAAGAATAGATGTTCCAGAATTGTTGTTACATGAGGAATGCATGAAGCTATTAAAACAGGCATGTCAGGAGTGATGAAAGGTCCTCTTTTATTAAATTGAATAAGCTCCCCAAAAATACAGTATTCCTTTCCAACTGTGTGTAAACTGAAAATACGTAAATGGACAATTGAGACCCAACCTTTTATATTGCATTAACACTCCCTGGCAAATTGTTGCTCTAGCTTGTCTACTTGTGCACTGTTCACCTACTGTATATGCTGGTTTAATTCAATTCAACAAGTCCCCAAAAAATTTAAATTGGAACCATGTGGAGAAATAAATTAATGTTAACGGATGATTAAGGAGCAGGCCTTATCACTTACAAAGTGCAACTTGTCCCGCAAAAAAAAAAAGAAGAAAAGTACTCATAATGTGAACAGGAAAAAAAAAGGAAGTAAAAAACAAAAACAGTAGAGATGAGCGAATCTATTCGCCGCTTCGTAGATTCGTTACGCATCTTCGTTATTTCCTACACCGAAGCGAACTTGAATCTTTTCAGATTCGCTTCGTATGAATCTTCTTAAATCTTTGTATGCTAACGCTACGTGCACATCATATAATTTGTACGCTAATGCTATGCATCTGATAATTTGTATGCTAATGCGTACGTATTCAGTAAAGTTGCCTACTTTTATTGTATGTTCGTTATTTGTGCTGGCCTAGACAATAATACGCTAAAGCTTCGTACGTACTTTGTACACTCAAGCGTACGTATTCACGGTAATATTCGTAGAACATGAATATTTTTTAACGCAACTTGGACCGAATCGAATCTTATCAGAGGCAAATCTTTTAAAAAATTTGGCGAATATTCGCCAAAGCGAATCTTTGAAGATTCGCTCATCTGTAGAAAACAGAAAATGGCAGGGTGCTGAAGAGGTTAAACTATATTATTTTCACCAATCAATTGTTGTATCCTAAGTACAGTAGCTTTTGAGACCACATTTTTATTTAGAATAATCTTTGCTCAGTCAGCATGTTATTGTAAAATAAAATGTAATTTTACTTCATGTTAAAATTAAACAGCTTTTTAGAAGAGAGAGAGAGATAGATTTTTATTTGATGTATTGCTGAATGTGTCTAATAGGTGCTATAAGTTGAAGATTATTTGCAGGACGCCTAGTGGGATGTGTCTGTAACCCGGAAAAGTTAGAAAACAGGACTATAGCTTTCTATTTAATTAAATTGAAATGTGTCAGGAACCCTGAGGAAACATTGTACAATAGTATGACAAAGAGCTTGTAATGCCAGCATTAGAGAGGTGAAAATGAAATCTAAGTATATGATAAATGTCTCAAAAAGTTTTGGAGACACACATTCAATTCTGAAGGGAAAGATCTGATGGAGTAATGTAATTCTCTAGAAGCTGATAAAAAAGCAGATTTTAAAATTAATCAAAAAAAGTAGTGACATAATGGAATTATTGGTGATATCAGCTCCTTAAACAGGCTAATTATCGAAAATAAGCCTTTGCAGGAATCGCAAAAGGATTCTAGGACTAACTTACTGCATAATCCAAACCTTCCTTTCCCATTTCATAAACTTTTAATATTCTGCACAAGCCGGTAGATGTTTAGGACCACCAGCCCTGAGGCCCTGAACTCAATTTTGTGGACACATATACAGTTGAGTATGCTGGAGAACAATCACTAGTTCCTTGCCCTGCCATTCCTGGAACATCGATGTGACGTAGGCAACCATTCCCGAATCATCGAGGTGACATAGGCTGAGACATTTCATAGGAGGAGACCCACCAGAAGAAGCTGGGTCTGTATCGCTGCATAATGGTATGGTGCCAGGACAAGTGAGCATAGACTGTCCTCCCCTTTTCTCTCCATGTGCCCTAACCTCAATAGGACCCTAAAACTGCCCTAGCCCTAATACAGACCCCTAATCCTAATGCTGGCTCTTAACTCTAATACTGAACCCTAATGCTGAACCCTAACCATAATACTGACCCCTAATCCTAATGATGGTCCCTGACCTGAATACTGAATCTAATACTGGCCACTAACCCTAATACTGACCCCAAACACTGACCATAATACAGACCCTAACTGTAACTCTAACTGTACTAATACTACCCCTAACTCCAATTCTAACCCTAATCTAATACTACTCCTAACTCTAATACTATCCCTAATACTGACCCTTAACCTAATAGTGACCCTAATTCTGGCTCCTAACCCTAATACCGTCCCCTAAAACTAATACTGTCCCCGAAACTAATACCACGCCTGACCCTAATACTGGCCCCTAATTCTAACCCTAATGCTATGCCGAACTCTAATACCAGTACCCTAATCTAATACTACACCTAACCCTTATACTGGCCCCCAACCCTAATACTGAGCGCTAACCCTAATACTGATCCTAATGCCAATCCTAATGCTAACACTATTCATATTCCTAAGGGCACATGCACACAAACATATTTTTTTTCAGTGTCTGTTGCGTATTTTTTTATCAGCCTTTATTCTGAACCATTCCCTTTAATGGCACAGTACCGTAAAAAAAAACAGAAAGTCCACATTATTATTGTCCACATTACGTACAAGGAGGGGACTGTTCTATAGGGCCGGCCCTTCCATTCTGCAAAATGCAGAATGCACATGGCTGGTATCCAAAGGTCATGTGCATGAGCCCTAATACTGACCCCTATGCCCAAGGTTAATCCTAATACTTACCCTAATGGTAATACTGACCCTAACCTATTACTATTCCTAACTGTAATACTAAAACCCTAATACTGATTCCTAACTGTAATACGAAATCTAACCCTAATAAAAACCCTAACCCTAATACTCACCCTAACACTAATTCTAACCGTAATACCGACCCTAATACTGGCCCTAATATACTAACCCTAATACTAATCTAAACCCTAAGACTGACCCTAACCTTAACTTCAACCCCCCAAAACCACACGTACCTCACACAGGGACCATAATATATGACTGTCCACATATATATGTATCCACTGCCTCTTTTATACCTTGCACCTGACACATAGTATACACACAGAGTACTGATAAAATGTACGAGGTATGAGGTATAATGGATGCAGTGGATACAGATATATGGTATACACAGCAGTGTACTGATATATGAGGTATGAGGTATAATAGATACAGTGGGTACAGATATATGGTATACACAGCAGTGTACTGATATATGAGGTATGAGGTATAATACATGCAGTGTGTACACATCTGTAGTATAAAAAGCAGTGTACTCATGTGAGATATGAGGTGTAATTTATACTTCGTACTTCACATATCAGTACACTGCTATATATACAATATATATATGTACACACTGCATGGATTTATTATACAATAAAGAGTATTATAATACAATATGTGTACACTGTATTCGGGGGCACAGCAAAGAGGCACTATACATAAAGGTGGCACATATAAGAGGCACTATACATAAAGGGACCCATATAAGAGGCAATATACATAAAAGGGGCACATATGAGGCACTATATATATAAAGGGGGCACATATAAGAGGCACTATACATAAAAAGGGCACATACAAAAGCCACTATACATACAGGAGGCACATATGAGGTGCTGTACATAAAGGGGGCACATATCAGAAGCACTATACATAAAGCAGCCACATATTTGAGGAACTATACATAAGGCAGGCACATATAAGAGACACTACCAGTGGCGTAACTACAACTGAATGGGCCCCACAGCAAATTTTTGAATGGGCCTCCATCCAGCAACTTCTTTGCAACCCCCACTCCTATGGCTAGTCAAGACTGAGCTCTTAGACCAGGCCCGGCAGCTGCTCTGTCTCCTACAGTATCACTGTATATAATGTCATTGTATAGTACTGCTGAGGGGGCCCTGACAATAAAATTTTTTAGTCTTCCTCCTGTGGGGGCCCCTTATGGGTCTAGGCCCCAAAGCAGCCGCTTCCCCTGCTTCCCCTATAGCTACGCCCCTGGACACTACACATAAAGGGGGCACATATCATAGACATTATACATAAAGTAGGCACATATAAGGGGCACTATACACAGGGCAGTTTCTAGGGAATTTTACCAACAGGGCGAACATTAAAAAAGCACCCCCCCAATCAAATAACACTGACCTAAACAATGTTGCATAGCATGCACTGCCCCCCGCCACCCTGCACACTATGCTACAGGGCCCCCCGCCACCCTGCACACTATGCTACAGGGGTATAACTACCAGCAGGGCTGATTCTAGCTTTTCTGCTGCCTGAGGCAAAAAATGAAATGATGTTTTCTCTTTTCTGTTCACCTGCTCACCGCAGCATTTGCAGTGGTGATCAGGTAAACAGAGCAGAGAAGGCAGCGCTCTGTATGTACAGGGACATTCCACATATGTACCTCTTACATCTAGTGACATCTCCTCTCTGATGTAGATGTTCTCTTTCCTCATCTTCTCCTGTCAGACCAGACCACCATGATGATTTCTTTCAGCCATCTCTTCTCTCTGCAGAGTTTGACAAACAGACATTATAGTTTCCTACTTTTCCATCATCCTCCTCACTTTCTGAACATTCCATTTTGCCACCTCTAATACTGTGTCGGCTGTACCCCCCAAAACTATACTGTAGAAACAGTCCCCATAAAAATACTGGTACAACACAGATACTGTGCCAGTACAAAAATACCCCCTTACTTTTCAGATCAGACCCATATCAAACCTAAGATGAGACCCCCATCTCAGACCAGACCGTCATTAGACGTCTGTCAGACCCCATATCAGACCTCAGATCAGATTAGACCTTCATGTCAGAACCCCCACCATCTCAGACCAACCCCCCCATGTATAAAACCTCAGACCAGACCACCATCAGACCTCTGACCCCCATATCAGACCTCAAACCAGACCTCCAGACCCCAATATCAAACCCCCATTAGACCTCCAGGTCCCCATTAGACTTACTGACCCCCATATCAGACCTCCAGACCCCCCACTGGACCGCAGACCCCCATATCAGACCTTTAGACCCCCAATCAGACTTTCAGACCTATAATCAGACCTTCAGACCCACAATCAGACCTTCAGACCCCCATATCAGGCTTTAGACCCTCAATCAGACCTCAGACCCCCCCATATCAGACCTCCCACCCCCCATATCAGAACTTCAGATGTCCCATATCAGGCCACAGACCCACAATCAGACCTCCAGGTCCCCCTTATCAGATGTCATACCCCCTTATCAGGCCTCAGACCCCTCTTATCAGACCTCAGACCCCCCTTATCAGCCCTCAGACCCCCTTATCAGCCTTTCAGACCCCCCTTATCAGACCTCAGACCCCCCTTATCAGCCATTTAGATCCCCCTTATCAGACCTCAGATCAGCCCTTCAGAACCCCCTTATCAGACCCCCTTATCAGACCTCAGACCCTCTTTATCAGACCTCAGACCCCCTTTATAAGACCTCAGACCCCCTTTATCAGACCTCAGACCCCCTTTATAAGACCTCAGACCCCTTTATCAGCCTTTCAGACCCCCATTATCAGACCTCAGATCAGCCCATCAGACCCCCTTATCAGCCCTTCAGACCCCCTTATCAGCCATTCACACCCCCCTTATTAGACCTCAGATCAGCCCATCAGACCCCCTTATCAGCCCTTCAGACCCCCAATCAGCCATTCAGACCCCCTTATCAGCCATTCAAACCCCCCTTTATCAGCCATTCAAACCCCCCTTATCAGACCTCAGATCATCCCATCAGACCCTATTATCAGCCCTTCAGACCCCCTTATCAGCCATTCAGACCCCCTTATCAGACCTCAGATCAGACTTAGAAAAAATAAATTAACTTACATCTCCTGCTCAGCCGCTCCTCTCCTCTTCTGGCGCTCTCCCATTCTCCTCTCTTCTCAGGGCCCGCGCTGCAGTCACCTGACCTCCTGCAGCGTCAGGTCAGAGTGCTCTCTGCAGGCAGCCAGGACACAGCAGTGCAGGACCTGTGAGCCGGAGGTTCGCCTGGTTGTAGAAACGGCGCTGACTATACATACAGGGGTCACATTTAAGAGGTGCTATACATAAAAGGGTTACATACAAGAGCCACAAAGGGGGCACATATAAGAGCCACTATACATAAAGATGACACATATAAAGGGCACTAAACATACAGTGGTCACATATAAGAGGTGCTATATATAAAGGGGCACATATAAGAGGTGCTATACATAAAGAGGGCACATATAAGAGGCACTATACATAAAGGGGGCACATATGAGGTGCTATACATAAAAGGGACACATATAACTAAGGGGCACTACGTATGTGGCACTATATACAGGGGGCACAGAGCAGGGGTGTACATAGAAATCATTGGGCCCCATAGCAAGAATCTGAATGGGGCCCCTAATCCCGCCCACTACCCCAGCCCAATCCACATGCTACCCTGGCTCCTCCCATGCCACACCCCCATTTGCCAATAAATAAATGTATACATGAGCTACTGATTTATTCATTTATTTTTTTAAATTAAGGAGACGTTAACTGAATGGGGGCAGCCACAAGGATGGATTATACTGTATATTATACAGCATGGTGTACGGATTATACTGTATATTATACAGCATGGTGTACGGATTATACTGTATACTATACAGCATGGTGTACGGATTATACTGTATATTATACAGCATGGTGTACGGATTATACTGTATACTATACAGCATGGAGTACGGATTATACTGTATATTATACAGCATGGTGTACAGATTATACTGTATACTATACAGCATGGTGTACGGATTATACTGTATATTATACAGCATGGTGTACGGATTATACTGTATATTATACAGCATGGTGTACGGATTATACTGTATACTATACAGCATGGTGTATGGATTATACTGTATATTATACAGCATGGTGTACGGATTATACTGTATACTATACAGCATGGAGTACGGATTATACTGTATACTATACAGCATGGTGTAGGGATTATACTATATACTATACAGCATGGTGTAGGGATTATACTGTATACTATACAGCATGGTGTACGGATTATATTGTGTATTATACAGCATGGTGTACGAATTATACTGTATATTATACAGCATGGTGTACAGATTACAGAAACACATAAAAACTTACAGTTACTTGTCCCTTGTCCTGATGCCACTCTGGAGGGAGCTGGGCCTTGGTCTTCTTCTTTCCCCTGAGGCATGAGGGAGGAGGCGGGGCCAGCTGGGAGCGCACAGGAGCGCTCTCAGGACGTTAGGGTAAAAGTTGCGGTGGTGAGCGGTCCAGGAGAGGCCCGGAGCGCAGGGACGGGACGCATCTGGATGATGCAGAGTAGGGGGCGGGGCCTCCCGTGCGCTCCGGGCCCCCCTGTGCCACGGGCCCCATAGCAGTGGCGTGGTCTGCCTATATGGGCGGTACGCCACTGGCACAGAGCATGTGGCACTAGCGTTAGGGGCACTGTGTGTGGCACTATATCAGAGCACACAGCATGTGACACCATATACACAGGTCACAGCAGGAACGTAGCTAAAGAATCATGGGCCCTGGTGCAAGAGTTCAGCTTGGGCCCCGCTACCCTCAGTGCTCTGTGTGTCTTCTTATGTAGCACAAGGGTCTGTGGGCCCCCTCAGGTTCCTGGGCCCGGTAGCGACTGCTACCTCTGCAACCCCTATAGCTACGCCCCTGGGTCACAGAGTATGTGGCACTACCACTGAGGGCCCTGTGTTTAGCACTAATGCTGCTATTATATTCAGGGCACCAAGATGAGTTTGTGTTAGTATGCAGGGTGCCAATGTGTTGGTGAAGAGAGAAGCATCTTCTCAGCAAAATCTGCAGAGCCGAATTGTGACCGGGAGATGTTATCATAGTGGCCTGAACCAGATGGGGTAGAACTCAGGAGGAGACGTCACCTGTTAAGTCACTAAATGGAAATAAATTATTATTCTGCTACTGACTGTATGATGAATAGTATAGTAGTATAGTCACCTGAATGATCTACAACTGTTGATGTGTGATAGCATATTGTTTTGTGAAACAACAACTCCCAGCATCCCTTTAATACTGTTCAGGACATACTGGGAGCTGTAGTTTCACACTGTACAACCTTTTATGGCAAGGACTGACCTGACTACTCAAATAGTATCTATATTGAACTTTTAAAATCTGGTGATATATATATGTACTGTACATGGTTCTGGTGCTGTATTTATGTAGTAAACTTAGTTCTGGTGATGTATTTGACTTATAAGCTTGGTTCTGGTGCTGTATTTGGTTTTGGTCCCGTATTTATACAGTGAACGTGGTTTCTGGTGCTGTGTTTGACTTATAGGCTTTGTACTCGTGTTGTATATATGTAGTTATCTTGGTTCTGGTGCTGTATTTATGTAATGATCATGGTTCTGGTGTTGTATTTGCAAGGGCCCACTAAGGATTTTGACATGCACGTCCCAGGTGTAGGAATGTCGAGTGGTGTAATTGTGTGGCCTAAAATGTCTCTTGTTGTGTGTCACGGTGCTCCTACCTGGATACGGCTGGACCCCAGGCTTTTGGCTCCAAAGCAATAAATAGGGGGAATAATAGAGGGATGTAGGAATAAATGAGTAGACTTGAGTAGACTTGCATACAAACAACAATCTTTCAAAGTGTGTGGTGAGCACTTTGAGCTCAAAGGTGCTTCCTAGAATTAGGATTCACATGGAAGTGAAAATGAAAAATTGCAATTTTTTGACAAAAAAGTTGCTTTACACCCACATTTTTCACTTTCACAAAGTGTAACAGGACAAAATGCACCCCAAATTTCAGTCCCCATTCCCCCCCGAATACGGCAACACCCCATATGTGCTTGTAGCCCAATGTACCGGCGCACAGCAGGCTTCACAGTGGAAGGAGCACCATATGGCTTTAGGAGAGCGGAATTAGCTGGAATAATATTTGGGAGCTATGTCGGACATGAAGACCCCCGGAGCTGGCCCTACAGTGGAAACCCCCCAAAAGTGACCCCATTTTGGAAAGAGCACCCCTCAAGGAATCTTTCAAGGTGTGTGGTGAGCACTTTGAGCTCAAAGGTGCTTCCTAGAATTAGGATTCACACAGAAGTGAAAATGAAAAATTGCAATTTTTTGACAAAAAAGTTGCTTTACACCCACATTTTTCACTTTCACAAAGAGTAACGGGACAAAATGCACCCCACATTTTGGTCACCATTCCCCCCCCAATACGGCAACACCCCATATGTGCTTGTAGCCCAATGTACCGGCGCACAGCAGGCTTCACAGTGGAAGGAGCACCATATGGCTTTTGGAGAGCGGAATTAGCTGGAATAATATTTGGGAGCTATGTCGCACATGAAGACCCCCTGAGCTGGCCCTACAGTGGAAACCCCCAAAAGTGACCCTATTTTGGAAAGAGCACCCCCGTACGAACATTTTAAGTGGTAGAAAGGGTACTTTTTAGCAAACTGGTGTCTCACAGTAGTCAGAAACACTTGTCAAAGCATTTCCAAGCACACATTTGTGAAAATGAAAAATTACTAGTAGACCCCAAAGTTTCACTTTCACAAGGGGTTAAAGGAGAAAATGCACCACAATATGTGTTCCCCATTTTTTTTCCATTATAGCAACACCCCATTTGTGCTTGTAGCATGCTTTATGGGCGCACAGCAGGCCACCAGAGGCAAACTGCAAAATATGGTTTTTAAAGGCCAGAATTAACAGACATGTCACATTTAAATAATTCCTGAGGTCCCCAGAAATTAAAAACCCCAAGAAGTGACCCCATTTTGGAAAGATCACCCCCGTACGAACATTTTAAGTGGTAGAAAGGGTACTTTGTACCAAACTGGTGTCTCACAGAAGGCAGAAACACTTGTCAAAGCATTTCAAAGCACACATTTGTGAAAATGAAAAATTACTAGCAGACCCCAATTTTTCAAATTCACAAGGGGTTAAAGGAGAAAATGCCCCCCCACTATGCGATCCCCATTTCTCCCCATTCAGGAAACACCCCATATGTGCTCGCAGCCTGCTGTATGGGCGCACAACAGACCGCTAGAGACAAACTGAAAAATATGAATTTTGCAGGCCAGAATTAACAGACATGGTTTTTTACTTGCCATGTCTCATTTAAAAATTTCATGAGGTCCCCAGAAATTAAAAACCCCAAGAAGTGACCCCATTTTGGAAAGAGCACCCCCGTACCAACCTTTTAAGTGGTAGAAAGGGTACTTTGTACCAAACTGGTATCTCACAGAAGGCAGAAACACTTGTCAAAGCATTTCAAAGCACACATTTGTGAAAATGATAAATTACTAGCAGACCCCAATTTTTCAAATTCACAAGGGGTTAAAGGAGAAAATGCCCCCCACTATGCAATTCCAATTTTCTCCCCATTCAGGAAACACCCCATATGTGCTCACGGCCCGCTATATGGGCGCACAGCAGACCGCTAGAGGCAAACTGCAAATTATGGATTTTGCAGGCCAGAATTAACAAACATGGTTTTTTACTTGCCATGTCTCATTTAAAAATTTCCTGAGGTCCCCAGAAATTAAAAACCCCAAGAAGTGACCCCATTTTGGAAAGAGCACCCCCGTACCAACATTTTAAGTGGTAGAAAGGGTACTTTTTACCAAACTGGTGTCTCACAGAAATGAATATGTAGTTATGGTGAAAAGTGGATATGTAAGATACAGAGACTAAATGTGAGGTATAAAGTGAAAAAATTTCAGGGTACATCAGGGATGAAACTAATCCATGGATGAGTGGTAGATTCTGAAACAATCCTTGATGCACAGGCCAGGTTTTTAAGGGCAGGTTTCACAGTGGTATATAGTGTCCTTCCTAATCCCCCTTTTTGAACACACCCTGCATCGTTTTTGGGTCCTTCCTTTCCTCGCTGTCTGGGGAACTTCACCAGGGAAATGTTGTCCTGGTACAACTCGGGCACCGTAACTTCCAGAAGTACTGGGGGCCTTTTCTGCTTGGTTGGGAAAAATTAGGGCTTTGATCACTACTTCTTGAAAGTGAAGGAAAGTTCCCTTGTGTCCTGCAGATTTATAGAGCACATACGCATTGTACATTGCCATCTGTACAATGTGCACGGATAGTTTTTTGTACCACACTTTGGTTTTTCGTGTGGCATTGTAGGGCTTCATAACTTGATCTGAAAGATCAACTCCTCCCATGTGCTTGTTGTAGGCTAGGATGCAGTCCAGTTTGGGGACAGTGGTAGTGGTACCACGTACTGCGGCAAGGGAGCTGGTGTTGGGGTGAATGCTGGTCAGTACAAGGACGTCCCTCTTGTCCTTGTACTTAACCACCATCATGTTTTCATGGAGGAGAGCCCTACTTTCACCCTTCCTCAGTGGTTGCCCTACCAGGGATCTAGGGAGGCCTCTCTGATTTTTGCGTACTGTGCCGCAACCTACAGTACGCCTGCCACTTAGGTACTTGAAGAGGGGTAAGCTGGTATAATAGTTATCCACGTAGAGGTGGTAACCCTTATCCAGCAGTGGGTGCAGCAAGTCCCACACTAGTTTCCCACTAACTGCTAGGCCAGGGGGGCATTCTGGGGGTTCTATCCGTGAATCTTTGCCTTCATAAACCCGGAACCTATAGGTGTACCCTGACCTACTTTCGCAGAGCTTGTATATTTTTATGCCATACCTTGCCCGCTTTCTAGGCAGGTACTGGTGGAATCTTACCCTCCACTTGAAATGCACCAGGGACTCATCTATACAGATGTTTTCTTCTGGGGTGTACACTTCAGAAAACTTGGCGCTGAAGTGGTCAAGGATGGGTCTAATTTTGAAAAGCCGATCAAATGTTGGGTCATTTTGGGAAGGACACTGTGCATTATCATTATAATGCAAAAATTTTAGAATAGAATCAAATCGATTCCGGGCCATGGCGTTACGGAATACTGGAGTGTGGTACAAGACATCCACACTCCAGTACTGTCTCATTTCTGTTTTTTTAACAAGCCCCATGTGCAGCACAAGCCCCCAGAAAATGTTCATTTCGGCTCCTGTTACTGGGGTCCAACCAAGGGGTCTTGCGAATGGTGACGTGGGGTTCTGGGTAATGAACTGCTGGGCGTATAAATTTGTTTGGGCCACGATAAGATTTACTAAATCGTCACTGAAAAAGATTTTGAAAAAATCAATTTCGGTGAAGCCCGTGCAGTCAATTTGAATTCCAGAGTTTCCCACAAACTCTGGAATTTGGGGCTGATAAACGTCAGGGGGTGGGGTCCATGTGGGCTCAATCTGGGGGGCTGCCTCAGCGGTCGTTCTGGGGCGCCTCCTAGAGGGTCCCTCATCAGCGGATGATGATGAGGGGGTGGAGGAGTAGAGGAAAGTGGCATCCTCTTATCCTTCAGTGGCCGACTCTGTATCAGAGGCAAGGATGGCGTATGCCTCTTCTGCCGAGTACACTCGTTGGGATGATTGGGACATTTATATTTTATTGGGGTGTGATGGGTGAAACGTGTAAAACTTTATTTAGTGTGAGGGGTGTGTTTTTACACGTGAAGGTGTTTTTTACAGTATTGACTTTGAATTTAAAAAAAAAAAAGAGGGGAGGGGGGAATAAAAAAAAAGGTCTTTTCAGTAATAAAAGTCTTCTGTTAAAAAAAGGGCTGTACTGCAGAAAAAAGGCTTTAACGCACAAAAGAAAAAAAAAAAGAGCAGACGCGATCAGTAATGGACACTACTGATCGGTGCTCAGTGCTTGCAAAATGCACGTACGCAGATAGAAACATAGAAACATAGAAGCATAGAAGACTGACGGCAGAAAAAGACCACCTGGTCCATCTAGTCTGCCCTTTTATTATCCTTTTATTGTTATCTTAGGATAGATACATGTTTATCCCAGGCATGTTTAAATTCAGTTACTGTGGATTTATCAACCACCTCTGCTGGAAGCTTGTTCCAAGCTTCTACTACTCTTTCAGTGAAGTAATATTTTCTAATGTTGTTCTTGATTTTTCCCCCAACTAACCTCAGATTGTGCCCCCTTGTTCTTGTGTTCAGTTTCTTATTAATAAACCTTCCCTCCTGAACTTTATTCAGTCCTTTAACATATTTAAAGGTTTCAATCATGTCCCCCCTTTCTCTTCTTTCCTCCAGACTATACATATTAAGAACTCGGAGTCTTTCTTGATAAGTTCTATGCTTTAGACCTTCCACCATTTTTGTAGCTCTTCTTTGGACCCGTTCTATTTTAGCAATATCCTTTTGCAGGTGAGGTCTCCAGAATTGAACACAGTATTCCAGATGTGGTCTCACTAGAGCTCTATACAGAGGGATCATAATCTCCCTCTTTCTGCTCGTTATACCTCTAGCTATGCAGCCAAGCATACTATTTGCTTTCCCTACCACCTGGCTGCATTGGTTACTCATTTTGAGGCTGTCAGAGATGACTACCCCCAAATCCTTCTCTTCTGAGGTCTTTGTTAGCATAGAACTGCCAATACGATACTCAGATAGAGGATTTCTTCTCCCCAAGTGCATTATTTTACATTTGGAAACATTGAACTGCAGTTTCCATTGTTTTGACCACTTATCTAATAAAGATAAATCATTCTCCATATTATTGACACCAAAGATGATGCGTTCATACAAATTCCTAAACTGACACTAACTAAAATCTAACTACCACTAACTGCAGTTTTTTTTAACAGATA
>ONZH01020287.1:0-14785 GCA_900303285.1 Rhinella marina
GATCTGATCAGGCCTCAGTCACAAGTAACCACATATTACCAGTTGTAAGACATAGACCCAGATCTGAAAGGGGCCCATTCTCATATATAAGGGCCTCATTCACAAATAGCATCAAAATCTGATCAGGCCTCAGCCACAAGTACCCACATATTGCTAGTTGTAAGACATAGACCCAGATCTAAAAAGGGCCCATTCTCATATGTTAGGGCCTCATTCACAAATAACATCAAGATCTGATCAGGCCTCAGCCACAAGTAACCACATATTGCCAGTTGTAAGACATAGACCCAGATCTGAAAGGGGCCCATTCTCATATGTTAGGGCCTCATTCACAAATAGCATCAAAATCTGATCAGGCCTCAGCCACAAGTAACCACATATTGCTAGTTGTAAGACATAGACCCAGATCTGAAAGGGGCCCATTCTCATATATTGGGGCCTCATTCACAATTAACATCAAGATCTAATAGGGCCTCAATCACAACTAACAAGACCACATAAGTGGTCGAAAGTCTCACAACGGATCAATACCAACTGGGCTATGTATATTTTACACATGCACACATGTGATACCATGGTGCAATGCTGGTTCACCAAAGCACCACTGACAATCATGTTCAGATGGTCCAGGCATCACAACCATGAACAGGTCACGTATGAACAAGGGTGTCTAACATTTACAGAAAACCGACATATGAAATATGGTCATTCAGACCTTGGGGACGTACCGTCTGTAATCTGAACGTCCATTGAGCCTCTTTTTGTAATACTTTTTTGTCAAAGTCCCCACCTCTGGGGGATCTTCTGATCACCTCTATGCCCTGAAACTGAATCACACTCGTCTGGCCCGCATGTTGATCACAAACATGACGGGCTATAGAGGTGTCGGCTTCATTCCTGATGTCATTAAGGTGTTCCCCTACTCGACGGCGAAATTCTCTAATTGTCTTCCCGACATATTGCTTGCCACATATACATGTAGCAAGATAGATCAAACCGAGAGTTTTACAGTTGACAAAAGAGGTCACAGTGTAACGTTTGTGGCTGACTGTGCTGTAGAAGGTGTTGCCAGTTTTTATTGCTCCACATGCTATGCAATTGCCACATCTGAAGTTCCCTGTTAAATTGGAATGTAACCAGGTTGAGGGCACAGGAGTCTGGAAGAAGCTATGAACCAGCCTATCCCTCAGATTCCGCCCTCTTCTGTAGGTAATCGCTGGCATATCACCCACCAGATGTCCTATGTCCGGATCTGATTTTAAAATGCCCCAGAATCGCTGTAGAGTCTGGCGTACTTCAGCATGTGCCTCATCAAATGTGCCAATGACACGTACCTTCTCATCATGCAAGTCCCTTGGTTTGGGGACCAGGAGGCTTTCTCTATTTATGGCCAATGAGTGATGGTATGCCCCAGATAGGACCTCACGGGGATATCCCCTGTTCACAAACCGAGTCCGTAAGTCGCGTGCCGCCACCCGAAAATCCGGCAATTGGGAACAGTTCCGACGCAACCTTAGATACTGCCCCTTAGGGATCCCCCTTTTTAATGATGTTGGGTGGCAGCTATTCCACTGCAACAGACTGTTTGTGGCAGTGGGTTTACTAAATAAACGCGTACCCAGGTTCCCTTTCTGATCTTTAAAGATCGTGAGGTCCAGAAAGGTAATTTCATACTCGTGAATCTCATGGGTAAAAAACAACCCCAACTCATTCACGTTAAGACTGGCCACAAAATCCTGGAATTCCTCCTTGGTCCCTGCCCAGAGGATCAGGACATCATCGATGAATCGGAGCCACAAACTAATGTGCTCCGCCCATCGATTGACCTCTTCAGCAAAGATCACCTCCCGTTCCCACCAGCCCAGGTAGAGGTTGGCAAAAGTGGGGGCACAAGGGCTCCCCATTGCCACCCCCCTGAGCTGGTGGTAAACGCGACCGTCAAAGAGGAACACATTATGCTTGAGATTGCTCATGCTTCCTCACAATTTTGCTTCTCAAGTCCTCAGGCAGTTCTTTGGTCTTCTTTCTTTTCTCCATGCTCAATGTGGTACACACAAGGACACAGGACAGAGGTTGAGTCAACTTTAATCCATTTCAACTGGCGGCAAGTGTGATTTAGTTATTGCCACCACCTGTTATGTGCCACAGGTAAGTAACAAGTGCTGTTAATTACACAAATTAGAGAAGCATTACATGATTTTTCAAAGGGTGCCAATACTTTTGTCCACCCCCTTTTTTATGTTTGGTGTGGAATTATATCCAATTTGGCTTTTTGACAATTCTTTTTGTGGTTTTCCATTGAAGACAAATTAAATGAAGATATTATTACCAAAGCATTTGTGATTGCAATCATTTTCTGGAAGAAATTGAGTATTATCTGACAGAATTGCAGGGGTGCCAATACTTTTGGCCAGCACTGTATAGCCAACATTATCTGTGATTCAAGATAACACTGTCTACATCTGTATATAGATGTAGTACTGCAGTGTTAAATGAATACTGCACTGTATTGTATGTAGATCAAATATCTACAAACATAGGCAGATTTGGCAGACAGTTTTTCATCCTGTTTTATATGTGAAAAGTGCTGGCTGTAGAGGACTAACTGTTAAACATTTTTAATACAAACGAAAACAAATGTTTTGGGTTTTTTTTTAGCCCAAACTAACCACAATGCAATAATAACAAAAATGTTCCCAATGGTGTCCACAGCCTGCAAGAAAATTCCCACTCTAGGACTAACGGCTTGTAGCTGATGTTGCCATCATTAAATCATCATTATGGCAGGTAGTACATAGAATAGGGTACAAACCAATGGGGATTTGTATAGCAAATATTTCAATTTGGAAATGTAAAGTTGTCTTCAATGCTCAACACACTTTTCTATTGAACTTAATTCCCCCCACATACTTCAGTTTAAACAAAGAAATAAATTCCCGCTAAGACTTCTTCACTCATCCATCTGCTTTGTGTTTTTATTATTTCAGTAAAAATTCCATGCTGTAATGCATATTATGCCTTGTACCTTCTTTGAACACAGCACAGGATTTGTCCTAATGACAGCTTTTAAGAAATATACGCTCTACTTTATGCTCATTAAATATTCAACTATCTACAAGGAACTGTTATTTGTACTGAGAAAGTTTTATCTGTTGTTTCCGAACTAACAGGGTTTTCCCATTCTGAGCAGCTGTTCGCCTGTGAAAGTGTTGTTAGTAATCCATCAGTTTGCCCCTGTTTTCTAGAGCAAACCTCTTTGGCAAGACTTACACATTTCATTTCCTTTTACTGTGTAGTTCATTCAAAGGCAAATGTAATAATTTGTTTCAGATGAACTGTTCCCTACTAAAGCACTTCATAGATGACTAAAATAATTTTTACAATACATTGGACGGACAGAGTAGTCAACGATCAATAAATTATTTATGTTCAGATGACTAAAAATGGTATATATCAACAAACCAACAACTCGTTTTCCTTTAATAAATAATACATATAAATTATCTCACCATGGATATAGAAAAGTGCTTAACATCTTGTGAAAAAGTAAGGACACATCTTGTAAAGTTCCAACTGCACAAGTGATATAACTGAACTAAAATGATTTACTGGGTTTGTAGTAATCAATTAAATCTAAAATGAACATTTAAACCATTTCCTACTGAGAAAAGTAATGGATGAATGGATCTAAGCGTGGCAGTGATGCAGAAATTTTCCGTTTCTGCATTTTCATTTCCGAGCCACCCCGCTACCTACCTTCCTGGAGCCATAACTTTTTCATTTTTTCCATTCACATAGCCATAGCCAAGGACTTTTTTTTCAGGATAAGTTGCACCCTAGAGGAAAGCGGGAAAAAAATTCCAAAAGGGGTGGAATTGGGAAAAAAAATAACATAATTCCACCACAGTTTTATGGGTTTTATTCACTCTGCAGTAAAACTGACTTGTGCTCTTCATTCTCCAGGTCAGTACGATTATGGCAATATCACACTTGTATAGTTTTTCTTGTGTTTTAATACTGAAAAAAACACATAAAAACTTAATACCATTTTGAGATGTGTATAACTTTTTGATCACTTTTAATTATTTTTTGGAGGAAAAACATGATTTAAAAATGACCATTTTTATTTTTCTGTTATGCCAAGGGATGTCTTTTTTATATTTTAATGGGCATTTTCACACACGGCGATGCCCATGGGTTTTTTGTTGTTTATTTATTTTGATTTTGGGAAAAGAGGAGTGATTTTAATTTTTATTTTTTATATACTTTCCAAAACTTTTTTTTTACTTTTTAAAAACTTTTTTTTTTTTTGGGGGGGGGGTGGTTTGGGTTTTTTTGGTCCCCAATTGGACCCCAACTTGCAATCATCAGATCACAATTTGTATAGAATAATGGAATTTGCAACAGAACAGAAATCTCTATATTACAGTTCAGTAATGCCACCCGCTGGCCTAAACTGTAATATAGAGGTAATGAGCCTGAAAGCCTAGTACAGACTTAGACTCGTTACTGTAAAGGAACGTCTTCCCAGATCTCTGCCAGAGGGAGGCATTCGTTACTCAGGAGGGCACGCTTCTGGGTTTTAGCCCTCTCAGACGCCGTAGTCATATGAAAATACCGCCATAGCTATATGAAACAGCAGGGACTAAGCGGGTATGGTGCTCGCTGTGCTCAGAGCATGAACTGTCTTTAAATACCCAACATCCACAGTATGTTGTGAAGGGGTTAAGTTACAGCTCAGAGTCTCAAATTGGTTATACACATAAGTTATTTATATGAAGTAGAGTATAAATGTAACAAGTATTAATATAAAAATAATATTTGTACTGGAGTATGTCTGTGAAGCTTCTCATTCATCCAAGTCATGGTATATCAGTAGTATTAGAGTAACTGGACTTGTATTTTCTTCTTGAAGAGATTTTGATTAATCATCAGTTAGAAGGGCTTGTACGAGAATTCTACTGCATTAAATACCAGTATTTAATGGGATGACTAGGGAAACATCTTAAAGAAATAAATACAAGTCCAGTTGCTCTAATGTATTGCTCCTGATATATCTATACTGGAGGAAAATGAAATTTAATTCTAGAAAAAAATGTTCAAAAGTTCTGCTTTTGGAAAGAGTTTATGACATACACTTGCCCCCTATATTTTACATGCCTGAATAGTGCTGTTACTGAGATATCATTCTGTCTTAAACCAAGTCACAGCTAAAATATGTGCTGACCATAACAGCATGCGGAAATACAGATCAAATATTGATACGCAATACAGATACTTTTCTTTTACAAATTGTTCCATATTTTGTTCATTACTGTACCTTTTTACTATATTTTCCTATAAGTTGTCAGTTTTTCATCAGGTTATTTGTAATGTTTTTTAAATGGGTAACTATTAGTGTTGAGCGAACATGTTCGGCCGAATACACTATTGGCGGCGCTCAGGACCACGCAGTATTTGGCCGAATATCGCGTGGCTCGAGCGTCATGCTCGAGTCACCTCCCCGCGCACTAATTAGCCAATTAGCGTGCGGGGAGGGATGGCATTCAGTGTAATGCCAGTAGCCATCTTAGTTACTGGCATTACACTGATTGGCTAGCCGGGTCACATGTCACCGGTGACCCGGCCGGTGATATGTGACCCAGCCCGGCAGGGATAGAAATTGCTAACCAAAGACCCAAAAGCCCTTTTAAGGACTATTTTATCTGTCACAACCCTATTTTTTTTATTTTGAGGACTTTAAAGGTGGTGAAAATAGCGCTAGGTGGCCTGCCATTAACGCCACGTGTGCTGCTGCAGCAAGGAGGGACATACACTGTAGGGAGAGAAGCACGCTAGGCAGGGATAGAAATCGCTCAAAAAAGACCCAAAAGCCCTTTTAAGGGCTATTATACAGTATCTGGCACAAAGCAATATTTTATTATTTTTGGGGTATTTAGAGGTCGTGAAAATAGCACTAGGTGGCCTGCCATTAATGCCACATGTGCTGCTGCTGCATGCTGTAGGATGCTCTCTGTATACTATATACCTGACATACTTTGCTATAATTTCTGCTGTTAAGCCCGCAGTATTTCTTTTGCATCTTGCTGTATAACATTTGCGCAAGGAGGGACCTGTGTAGGGATAGAATTTCTATAGGCAGGGTTAGTATCATTGTTCAAAAGACACAAAAGTCCATTGTTAAATCCTTCTGCATTTTTTTTTTGTAGGCAAAAAGAACCCAAGTGTGCCCTGTCAGTAACACTAGGTGCACAGCGTATTAGCGTAAAGTACATGTAGCTGACATCCATTGTTAAATTTAATACCGATAGTTCCTCATTTGCGTCTGCAGTTTAATTTGCCGAGCGTATTACAACCGTTCAAAAGTCTATGTAGCTGAGATCCATTGTTAAATTTAATTCCGATAATTTAGGCCACAGTTCCTCATTTGCGGCTGCTCTATAAAGTTTGCGCATTCAGAATATTGGACATTTGTTTAAATTGTTCTGATCATAAAGTTAATAAAAATCTGCTGTACTGTAGTTGTGACCAAGTTGCATATATACTATACAATATGCGGAAGGCGAGCATTAAGGGACGGGGAAGTGGGCATGCTGCTGATGGTGAACGCAGAGGCCATGGCTCTGGGCGCGGTGAAACTGTGCCTGCTGGCAGAGCCCAAGAAACAAAGTCATCCAAAACTCCTAGCTTCATGTCACAGTTTGCAGGGCGGCGCAAGACACAACTCTTGTGGCTACACCAGTGCGAGCAGGTAGTCGGTTGGATTTCAGCTGATAATGCTTCCAGTCGGTTCAGCACCACCCCCTCTTCCACAAAGTCCAGTCTCAGTAGCCAAGAGTCTGGGCAACCGCATCCTCACCCTGATCCTCCTTCTTCCCACCATGCAGAGTCTGGGCAAAGAAGAGATCCCACATTGGGATATTCCAAGGAGCTTTTTTCATCACCTTCCCTTGGCTTGGGCCTCTCGCCAAGGCCGCTTGAAGTGGGAGATATTGTGCCCCGATTACCAACCTATTGAGCAAACACACTCTGAACAAGATGACGGTGGGGAACAACAAGTATTGTCTCCCGAGGTGCATTATGATGATGAGACACAGTTGCCAATAAGTCAAGGGCAATTAGTGTCTCAAGAGGTTGTGGATGAGGATGAGACGCAGTTAAGTCAGGTTCTTGTTAGTTCACCATGTCAGGAGGAGGAGCAGAGTGAGGATGTGGAAGAGGAGGTAGTGGACGATGAAATAGCTAACCCAACCTGGGAAGGTGGCAAGCCGAGCGAGGACAGCAGTACAAAGGGGGATCCGCAGCATTGCAACAGGCTGGAAGAGGCAGTGGGGTGGCAAAAGGGAGAAGGCAGGCCACGCCAACCAAGCCCGCAACTGTTCCCCGGAGCAGCCCCTTGTGGCAAGGGTTAGGTTTTCCACAGTCTAGCGGTTTTTGAGGAACGTGCTGACGATAAACGTATTGTAATTTGTAACCTGTGTCGTACCAAGATGAGCAGGGGCGTAAACACCAGCAACCTGACCACCATCAGCATGATCCAACACATGGCAGCAAAGCACCCTAATAGGTGGGCCGACCGTCTGGGTCCACGATTTGTGTCTTCAGGTCACACCACTGCAGGGGTGTTGCTTAAGACTTATGGGCCCTGGAGCAAGAGTTCAGCTTGGGCCCCCCTTGCCTCAGTGCTTTGTGGTCAAGGAAGCACATAGCCTTCGTACTGCCTGAGGTAAAAATTGAAACCGCACAACCCACCCCCCTTCCAATACTAAATTCCTGACCTTACCCCTTCCCTCCAGCCAGAGGTGCAACTTGACCAGCATGCACTTTCTATAATACTGTTTTCTTATGCCGCACAAGGGTCTTTGGGCCCCCTCAGGCTCCTGGGCCCAGACCGCTACCTCGGCATCCCCTATAGCTATGCCCCTGCACCACTGCCTCCTCTTCCCCTCTGTTACCTGCTGTCCAAGACGCATGCCCAGATGCCTCCCGCCCTGCACCTGGGCCTTCGCAGGAACCATCAGCCAGCACGTCCACTTCAATGTCCCAGTGCAGCGTTCAAATGTCCTTACCCCAGGCATTTGAATGCAAGCACAAATACTCTGCCACCCACCCACAGGCCATAGCTTTAAACGCGCAACTTTCAAAGTTGCTGGCCCTGGAAATGTTGCCGTTTAGGCTGGTGGACACGGAGGCCTTTTGCAGCCTGATGGCGGCGGCTGTCCCTCGTTACGCAGTCCCCAGCCGTTACTATTTTTCCCGGTGTGCCGTCCCTGCCTTACACCAGCATGTGTCCAGATACATAACCTGTGCCCTAACCAACGCAGTTACTGGCAAGGTCCACTTAACAACTGACACATGGACAAGCGCTTCTGGCCAGGGATGCTACATTTCCCTGACGGCACACTGGGGGAACGTTGTGGAGGCTGGGAGCGAGTCATACCCTGGGATGGCACAGGTGCTACCTACGCCAAGGATTGCGGGCCCTACTTCCATCCGCTGCCACCTACAGTAGCGGCTGCAACCCTTCCTTCTCTTCCTCCACCTCCTCCTCCACTTCTTCCTATGCAGAATTGCCATCTTGCAGCACCACTCAGACTTCTGTCAGTAGCTGGAAGCAGTGTAGCACAGCAGTCGGTAAGCGGCAACAGGCCATGCTGAAGCTTATTTGCCTGGGTGACAAACAGCACACCGCCGCAGAGCTGTGGCGTGGCATAAGGGAACAGACTGAGCTGTGGCTCTCGCCAGTCAATGTACAGCCAGGTATGGTTATATCCGATAATGGCCACAACTTGGTAGCAGCTTTGGAGCTGGCCAACCTCCCACACATACCATGCCTGGCCCATGTATTCAACTTAATGGTTCAGCGGTTTCCGAAAACCTTCCCCAATTTGCCTTAGCTACTGGTGAACGGTCGTCGCCTGTGTGCCCATTTCCGCAAGTCACAGACAGCTTCAGCCGGCCAGGCAACGCTGCAGCAGCGCTTGCGGTTGCGGGCTCACCGACTGCTGTGCGACCTAAGCACGCGATGGAATTCCACCTTCCACATGTTGGGCAGGCTTTGTGAGCAGCAGAGAGAAGTAGTAGAATACCAGCTACAACACGGTTGGCACCTTTCTAGTCAGCTTCTGCTCTTCACAAGTGACGAGTGGGCATTGATGTCTGACCTCTGTGAGGTGTTACGCAACTTTGATGAATCTACACAGATGGTGAGCGGCGATAATGCAATTATCAGCATAACCATCCCACATCTGTGTCTACTAAAAAGCTCGCTGCTCACAATAAAAGCCGATGCTCTGCATGTGGAAGAGGTGGAAATTGGGGAAGACCCTACACAGGGTGATAGCCAGACCACCCTTGATTTGTCTTCTCAGCGTCAATTGGAGGAGGAGGAGCAGGAGACGGTTGCCACCGCTACACAGGGTAGCCATACTACGTTTACACCATCTCTTCAGCGTGGATGGGCTGAAGAGGAGGAAGAATACGAGGAAGATATAAAGAGTCATGCTCTTGGTGGGGAGAGCAAAGCCTTGTCTATTGGGACTCTGGCACACATGGCTGACTTCATGCTATGCTGCCTTTCCCGTGACCCTCACGTTATACGCATATTAGGCAACAGGGATTACTGATTGTTCACCCTTCTTGACCCCCGCTACAAAGAGAACTTCCCATCTCTTATTCCTGTGGTGTAGAGGACAAGTAAAATGTTGCAATACCAGAAGGCCCTTGTCGAAAAATTGCTCCACAAATTTCCATCTGACAATGCTGGCGGCAGAGTACGTAGTTCCTTGGCCACCCGAGGAGGGGAGATGAGGGGAACACACAGCAGTTCCAACAAAGGCAGGGTGACACTCTCCAAGGCCTGGGACAGTTTTATGACACCCCGTCAGTACCCTCACCCTGATGAGCGGCCTAGTGTGACAAGGAGGGAAAAGTTCTGGAAGATGGTAAAGGAGTATGTAGCTGACCGTGTCAATGTCCTCAGCGGTCCCTCTGTGCCGTATAATTATTGGGTGTCTAAGCTGGACACGTGGCACGAACTATGCCTTAGAGGTGCTGGCCTGCCCTGCTGCCATCGTTTTGTCTGAATGGGTATTTAGTGCCGCTGGGGGCATAATTACTGATAAGCGCATCTGCCTGTCAACTGACAATGCTGACAGGTTGACGCTTATCAAAATGAACAAGGCCTGGATTGCCCCTGACTTCTCTACTCCACCAGAGGAAAGCGGCTTAACATGAAGGAACCTTAAATCTGGCTTTTAGGGTGTATTGAATAAACTGTATTATCATGTACCCCTTTCTCTTCTCGCCCCCTTCCTCCTCTTCCTCCATCATATGAAACTGCTTATTAGGCTGCCCTCGAAGTCCACCAGCCGGGCCTGAACCCTAATTTTTTAGCCGGTCAGCTTACCAGCTGGGCCTGCAACATAATTTTTTGGTCTGTCAGCTCACCAGCAGGCCCTCAACCATAATGTTTTACACGCTCAGCTCACCAGCTGGGCCTGCACCCTAATTTTTTAGCCGGTCAGCTCACCAGCTGGGCCTGCAACATAAGTTTTTGGCCTGTCAGCTCACCAGCAGGCCCTGCTCTGCTCAGCTCTGCTACATGTCACTTTTAATGTTTCAGACATTCAGCTAAGCGGCATGTCAAAAATAATTTTTAACACGCTCAGCTCTGCTACATCTCACTTCTAATGTTTCAGACGTTCAGCTAAGAGGCATGTCAAAAATAGTTTTTAACATGCTCTGCTCTGCTACATTTCACTTCTAATGTTTTAGACGTTCAGCTTAGCGGCATGTCAAAAATAATTTTTAACACGCTCAGCGCTGCTACATGTCACTTCTAATGTTTCAGACGTTCAGCTAAGCGGCATGTGTCCCTTAAATTTTTTTGGCAGTCAGCTCGACAGCCACATGTGTCCTTTAAATTTTTTTTTTCGGTCAGTTCGGCAGCAGAGTGTCGCTCTTAAATTTTTCAGACGGTCTGCGCAGCAGCAGCATGTCACCCCTATTGTTTTTGAGTGTCAGCAGCAGGCCATCAATGATAATTTTTCACAGGTGTGTCTGATGCCCTCCTGTATGTGTAATAAAGGGTGTATTGGAGCCTGATCCTTGTAATTTTTGGCAGCACTTGCGCTTAACTTACAAGTAAATCTTTGTTTCCCAACAATATTTCCTGTAAAATCGATGTTATCTTGGGTTTTTGGGGGGTATTTTTGTCATTCCGTAAAAGTGGTGTAATAGTCGGACATCATCTTTAAAAGCTGTGACTTTGGTGCCTAAATACATCCAGACACCCTCCCCATGCTGTTCTCTAACCATTTCTGTGGTGTTTCCACCATTTTCTGACGTTTCCCTATGGACCAGACACCCTCCCCTCATCCGAGCAGGGGGTGCCAGGTCTTCTCCCATTGACTTTTATTATACTCGGGTGCTCGGCCGAGCACTCGAGCACCACCTAGTGTTTGGCCAGAGCACCTGAGCACCCGAACATCGAGGTGCTCGATCATCACTAGTAACTATTTTTTTGAGTTTTTCTAATGTTGCTAAAATACAGATGTAGCATATTCATGTGTACTATTATTTTGTAGTTGCACACATTTCACCATAATGCACCTTAATCAATTTTAACTAATTCATTTTTTGTCATTCGCAAAGAAGTATGTAAAAAAACAGTATACATTTATTTAATAATAAAGTCACATAAGTCACAAAACTAATTCCTTAAATAAATAAGGATGGACAAGCAGCTGCATCCTGTTTGCAGCTCAGACTATGAGTCAGTTGAAATATAATACGGAAGGAAATGTTCACAATCACTCAACAATAACTGTTTTTACAGTATGCTAGCAATGAAGTTATTTTCATTGATTAGACAGATATGATTGACATTTTTAAATACATTTTACAGTTACAAAGTTGCAAGATCCATATGTATGTCTTCATATGGAAATTAACAGGATTTAATTGGTTAGGATTGTTTAAACAAGTGTAATAATTAATTTTTGTAATCCATGAGTGTAAAAAGTAATTTCTTATTTATCTTTTATTGCTCTTTTTTCTAATGATTGAATGAGTTAATATGATACTCATGGTCAACTCATAAACATTCCTTAGCAGTCGGAAAAGCTGTGGAATTAAGGAAGTCAAAGGATCGATTGACATGTCAATAATTTGCAAATGATAAAAATGGAAATAAAATATTCAAAACATTTTAATTTATTCAGTTTCAAGTATGAGCGCCATGCACATACGCACCTTAGCATACTATAAATGAGGTTATTAATGGCATTGGGGGAAGATGGTACTAGGAGGAACTATGATAAGGGGGATTTATCAGTACTGAGGACACTACAGGGTATACTATAAGTGCATGGGGCACTAAAGGAGCATTATACCTACTGGTGCACTGTGTAGGGGGGCATTATAACTATAGGGGAGGCCAATATAAGTACTAAAATAACTACTGGGTGCAATATAGAGGGGCACTATAAGTACAGGGGCACTACATTGGTGCGCTATAATACTTGGGGCACTGCAGGAGACATTGGCCCTGATTTATCACACCTTCACTCCAGAATTCTGTCTTCAAAAAGTCGCACGATAGGGCTTTTGCGACTTTTTTGCGCATTTTTTTGCGACTTTTTGCATGTGTACACCACTCACTCCAGTTTGTAATATGGGTGGAAAAGTGAGTGTGGTTAGCCATGTTAATGAGTTTCACTCCAGATTTATCATTGCGACTTTTTAAAAAAAGTCGCAAAATAGTCGCAATCTCACTCCAGGAGGAGGGTGGAGTAGGAAAAGTGGAGTAGCTTCTCTAGACAGAAGTGTTAGGTTTAAGGACAAGCCACATTTATCAAACTACCTGTGACGTTTGATAAATGTGGCAGAAAGTACTCCAACACAGACTGAAGCAAAACTGACTTCAAATATTTTCCTAATGATAAATTCCCCCCATTATTCCTACTGGTGCCACTAGAGAGGAGCAGTATGCCTATTTATAGCACTACAGGGGGCAATATACTGTACTTACTGAGGGAGCTATTATAACTTACTGAGGGGCATTATAACTACTAGGTGTATTATATTTACTGGGGTTCTACAGGAGGCATTGCAATAGACATTATAACTCATTGGGCACTGCAGGGAGCTTTAATAACAACTGAAGCTCTACAGGGGATCATTATAATTATTGGATGCACTATATGGGCATTATATCTATTGGGGATACCAGAGGGGACATTATAATTACTGGGAACAGTATAGGAGGAACTACTGTGGGCTCTATAAGGAATTATTATAGGGAACAATATGGAGGTCACTACGACTAATAAAAACAAAATGTATATAAGGTTCCGATCAGGCGATATCATAATTGGGTAAGGCGGACATAATCATATACACTAATCAAGAAGCTATACCCTATAAAACGTAACTTTTATTATAAATAGATAATACGGTCCAAAACCATGGATTAGATAATCATAAATACATAGGGGGGAATTTATCATTAGGAGAATATTTGAAGTCAGTTTTGCTTGCATCTATGTTGGAGTACTTTGTGCCACATTTATCAAATGTCACAGGTTGTTTGATAAATGTGGCTTGTCCTTATGCCTAACACTTCTGTCTAGAGAAGCTACTCCACTTTTCCTACTCCACCCTCCTCCTGGAGTGAGATTGCGACTATTTTGCGACTTTTTTTAAAAAGTCGCAATGATAAATCTGGAGTGAAACTCATTAACATGGCTAACCACACCCACTTTTCCACCCATATTACAAACTGGAGTGAGTGGTGTACACATGCAAAAAGTCGCAAAAAAATGCGCAAAAAAGTCGCAAAAGCCCTGTCGTGCGACTTTTTGAAGACAGAATTCTGGAGTGAAGGTGTGATAAATCAGGGCCATAGTGCTGACAAAATAGAAAAAAATAGAAAAATGAAGGAGGGACAGAATGGAACTGGTCCTGTGAAGACCCTCACGTAGGCTATGCCCAGGGGAACACCCTGATGGTGGGTGGCCCCTGTCCTCGTGCCTACACCTCACTGTCCCTGGATTTCCCTCACAGAATAGACAGACACACAGAAGACACATATATACACACAGAGCAAGTAAACAGTCCCAGGATGTGACAAAATTCCAACGCGTTTCCCCGTAATAGGTTCCTCTAGGGACAAATTCAAAGAGACACACCAATATGTGAATATACACACTCAAAAAGACCCAACAACACACCACATAATGTGCTTAGATCTCATGATAGGAGATATAGCATATCACCACATATACTTAGATAACTTAATGGCCACAGTACTGTCCTAAGAGGTGTCTGGGAGAAATAACCCTTTATGGATATAAATAGAGATGAGCGAGCACTAAAATGCTCGGGTGCTCGTTATTCGAGTCGAATTTTTCCCGATGCTCGGGTGGTCGTTTCGAATAACGAACCCCATTGTAGTCAATGGGAGACTCGAGCATTTTTTGCAGGGGACCTAAGCTCTGCATAGGGAAGTTTGCATGAAAACCTGAAAACCTCAGAAAATGATGGAAACACCACAGAAATGGATAGGAAACAGCAGGGGCAGCATGCATGGATGCCTCTGAGGCTGCCAAATCGTACCATTACGCCAAATTCTGGGCAACAGCCTGGTGGTGACCCTCAAGACAATTGTGCTGACCCAGACCAAGATGGGCAAGGCACATGCACTGGCACATGTTAGGAAAGCACCCAACTAGGTGCAACAAAGGTCCATCGCCGCCTGCGGGTGACACCACTGCTCATGCTG
>ONZH01020288.1:0-72249 GCA_900303285.1 Rhinella marina
GCCTATATATTGTATTTTTTCAGGTACACAGCCGTGTTCTAAGTGATCAGACGGTGTGTATGAACAACAGTTATGAGAAATTACTTTGCAAGAGAACGCACAGTACAGTTGCCAGTTAAGGCCTATATATTGTATTTTTCAAGGTACACAGCCGTGTTCTAAGTGATCAGACGGTGTGTATGAACAACAGTTATGAGAAATTACTTTGCAAGAGAACGCACAGTACAGTTGCCAGTTAAGGCCTATATATTGTATTTTTCAAGGTACACAGCCGTGTTCTAAGTGATCAGACGGTTGTGTATGAACAACAGTTATGAGAAATTACTTTGCAAGAGAACGCACAGTACAGTTGCCAGTTTAAGGCCTATATATTGTATTTTTCAAGGTACACAGCCGTGTTCTAAAGTGATCAGACGGTGTGTATGAACACCAGTTATGAGAAATTACTTTGCAAGAGAACGCACAGTACAGTTGCCAGTTAAGGCCTATATATTGTATTTTTCAAGGTACACAGCCGTGTTCTAAGTGATCAGACGGTGTGTATGAACAACAGTTATGAGAAATTACTTTGCAAGAGAACACACAGTACAGTTGCCAGTTATAAGGGCCTATATATTGTATTTTTCAAGGTACACAGCCGTGTACTAAGTGATCAGACGGTGTGTATGAACAACAGTTATGAGAAATTACTTTGCAAGAGAACGCACAGTACAGTTGCCAGTTAAGGCCTATATATTGTATTTTTCAAGGTACACAGCCGTGTTCTAAGTGATCAGACGGTGTGTATGAACAACAGTTATGAGAAATTACTTTGCAAGAGAACGCACAGTACAGTTGCCAGTTAAGGCCTATATATTGTATTTTTCAAGGTACACAGCCGTGTTCTGAGTGGTCAGACGGTGTGTATGAACACCAGTTATGAGAAATTACTTTGCAAGAGAACGCACAGTACAGTTGCCAGTTAAGGCCTATATATTGTATTTTTCAAGGTACACAGCCGTGTTCTAAGTGATTCAGACGGTGTGTATGAACACCAGTTATGAGAAATTACTTTGCAAGAGAACGCCACAGTACAGTTGCCAGTTATAAGGCCTATATATTGTATTTTTCAAGGTACACAGCCGTGTTCTAAGTGATCAGACGGTGTGTATGAACAACAGTTATGAGAAATTACTTTTGCAAGAGAAGCACAGTACAGTTGCCAGTTAAGGCCTATATATTGTATTTTTCAAGGTACACAGCCGTGTTCTAAGTGATCAGACGGTGTGTATGAACAACAGTTATGAGAAATTACTTTGCAAGAGAACACACAGTACAGTTGCCAGTTATAAGGCCTATATATTGTATTTTTCAAGGTACACAGCCGTGTACTAAGTGATCAGACGGTGTGTATGAACAACAGTTATGAGAAATTACTTTGCAAGAGAACGCACAGTACAGTTGCCAGTTAAGGCCTATATATTGTATTTTTCAAGGTACACAGCCGTGTTCTAAGTGATCAGACGGTGTGTATGAACAACAGTTATGAGAAATTACTTTGCAAGAGAACGCACAGTACAGTTGCCAGTTAAGGCCTATATATTGTATTTTTCAAGGTACACAGCCGTGTACTAAGTGATCAGACGGTGTGTATGAACAACAGTTATGAGAAATTACTTTGCAAGAGAACGCACAGTACAGTTGCCAGTTAAGGCCTATATATTGTATTTTTCAAGGTACACAGCCGTGTTCTAAGTGATCAGACGGTGTGTATGAACAACAGTTATGAGAAATTACTTTGCAAGAGAACGCACAGTACAGTTGCCAGTTAAGGCCTATATATTGTATTTTTCAAGGTACACAGCCGTGTTCTGAGTGATCAGACGGTGTGTATGAACACCAGTTATGAGAAATTACTTTGCAAGAGAACGCACAGTACAGTTGCCAGTTAAGGCCTATATATTGTATTTTTCAAGGTACACAGCCGTGTTCTAAGTGATCAGACGGTGTGTATGAACAACAGTTATGAGAAATTACTTTGCAAGAGAACGCACAGTACAGTTGCCAGTTAAGGCCTATATATTGTATTTTTCAAGGTACACAGCCGTGTACTAAGTGATCAGACGGTGTGTATGAACAACAGTTATGAGAAATTACTTTGCAAGAGAACGCACAGTACAGTTGCCAGTTAAGGCCTATATATTGTATTTTTCAAGGTACACAGCCGTGTTCTAAGTGACCAGACGGTGTGTATGAACAACAGTTATGAGAAATTACTTTGCAAGAGAACGCACAGTACAGTTGCCAGTTAAAGTCTATATATTGTATTTTTCAAGGTACACAGCCGTGTTCTGAGTGATCAGACGGTGTGTATGAACACCAGTTATGAGAAATTACTTTGCAAGAGAACGCACAGTACAGTTGCCAGTTAAGGCCTATATATTGTATTTTTCAAGGTACACAGCCGTGTTCTGAGTGATCAGACGGTGTGTATGAACAACAGTTATGAGAAATTACTTTGCAAGAGAACGCACAGTACAGTTGCCAGTTAAGGCCTATATATTGTATTTTTCAAGGTACACAGCCGTGTTCTAAGTGATCAGACGGTGTGTATGAACAACAGTTATGAGAAATTACTTTGCAAGAGAACGCACAGTACAGTTGCCAGTTAAGGCCTATATATTGTATTTTTCAAGGTACACAGCCGTGTTCTGAGTGATCAGACGGTGTGTATGAACACCAGTTATGAGAAATTACTTTGCAAGAGAACGCACAGTACAGTTGCCAGTTAAGGCCTATATATTGTATTTTTCAAGGTACACAGCCGTGTTCTAAGTGATCAGACGGTGTGTATGAACAACAGTTATGAGAAATTACTTTGCAAGAGAACGCACAGTACAGTTGCCAGTTAAGGCCTATATATTGTATTTTCAAGGTACACAGCCATGTACTAAGTGATCAGACGGTGTGTATGAACACCAGTTATGAGAAATTACTTTGCAAGAGAACGCACAGTACAGTTGCCAGTTAAGGCCTATATATTGTATTTTTCAAGGTACACAGCCGTGTACTAAGTGATCAGACGGTGTGTATGAACACCAGTTATGAGAAATTACTTTGCAAGAGAACGCACAGTACAGTTGCCAGTTATAAGGCCTATATATTGTATTTTTCAAGGTGCACAGCAGTAGTGCCAAATATAGTTTGGTATGTAGCAGAGCACCTAATACACCACTAATGCCTCTCTCTGTCCCTACTCCAGCAGCTATCCCTGAATACAGCAGCCGTTCTCTGTAAAGTCTATATTGTAGTAAGCTATCACTGAAGTCCACTGTAGTAGCCCTGATAAGGGCTTTTAATCACGCTCCTGCCTGTCCAACAGCTAAAATCTGTCTCTCCCTTCTCGCCAGAGCGCCAGGGAAGGTGGGAGGGGAAACGAATTCTAGGTGCGCCATCGCCGTTATACTCGAATTAAATCGAGTACGCCGAATATCGTAGTATTCGATCGAATACCAGCTCGATCGAACACTACTCGCTCATCTCTACTAATAACGATTGTATTATTGTATTTGCATCTCTGACCATTGTAAATATCCTTTGTGTATATAGTATTTTTGTCTAATGTCATCTTAAGGTGATTAAATATACAATTTAATCTTTGGTTTTCTTTTATCTTGATCCACATGCCTATGTCTCGGTTTAATTTTAAGTGCTACCTGGGCTCTTTTCTGGCTCAATATATTCCTGTTAATTGACTGGGCTTATATCAAATGGGGAACTGGTGGCAGTCTACTGGGCTGGCAGTGCTCTGTATCACTGGGGCAGTGAAACGGCTTTCTCAGCCTGTCAGGGTTGTAAGTGTTGTGCCACAGCTGAAGAGCATATCACCTGTATTAAGGATCATAATCCTTGACAAGCAGAGCAGAGGAGAAAACGAGACAGCTCTTTGGCTCAGTGTTGTGAACAAACTTGTCCTCCTGTGTGATTAGGACTAGAGATGAGCGAAGACTAAAATGCTCGGGTGCTCGTTAATCGAGTCGAACTTTTCCCGATGCTCGGGTGCTCGTTTCGAATAACGAACCCCATTGAAGTCAATGGGAGACTCAAGCATTTTTTGCAGGGGACCAAGGCTCTGCCTAGGGAAGGCTGGGTGAAAACCTGGAAACCTCAGAAAATGATGGAATCACCACGGAAATGGACAGGAAACAGCAGGGGCAGCATGCATGGATGCCTCTGAGGCTGCCTAATCCCACCATTACCCCAAATTCTCAGGCAACAGCCTGGTGGTTACCCTTATGGCAATTGTGCTCACCCAGACCAAGAAAGGCGAGGCACATGCCCATCACATGTTAGGAAAGCACCCAACTAGGTGCAACGAAGGTCCATCACCGCCAATTTTCAGGGACACGGTAATGGTGACCCACTTAAAAATGCTGCCTGACAACTTGGCGGTGAACCCCTGATTGTCTGTCTTTCAATAAGATTGCAGTGTAAAGCATGGTGGTGAGCCTGAGTAATAAGATTGCAGTGTAAAGCATGGTGGTGAGCCTCAGTATGACTTTTTAGATGGAGATTGCATGTGGTCACATACTCCCTGGAACCCCATAGTCACCCCTTCTCTGATGTGCTACCCCAGAACATTCTCTGCCCCAATTCGCAAGACCTTTTGCAGTCTCTGTGTGCTGACAGTGGGGATTTACCAGTGTTGTCTGAGGAGGTAGTGGACAATGGCGAGACACAGGTGTTGGGGGGTGAGTTAGTTGTATGGGAAGCAAGTTACAGTGGGGACTCCTTGGGGGGGACTTTCTCATGATGGGACAGATTCAATTGTGTTTAGAAAGGCTGATGGGCTTCCCTCAGCACTGTGTGTATAGAACCCCATGGCCTTTCATAAAAATAGTCTGGCAATGACCCCAAGGCAATTTTCAGGGACACGGTAATGGTGACCCACTTAAAAATGCTGCCTGACAACCTGGCGGTGAACCCCTGATTGTCTGTCTTTCAATAAGATTGCAGTGTAAAGCATGGTGGTGAGCCTGAGTAATAGGATTGCAGTGTAAAGCATGGTGGTGAGCCTCAGAATGACTTTTTGGATGGAGATTGCATGTGGCCACGTACTCCCTGGAACCCCATAGTCACCCCTTCTCTGATGTGCTACCCCAGAACATTCTCTGCCCCAATTCGCAAGACCTTTTGCAGTCTCCGTGTGCTGACAGTGGGGATTTACCAGTGTTGTCTGAGGAGGTGGTGGACAATGGCGAGACACAGGTGTCGGGGGGTGAGTTAGTTGTATGGGAAGCAAATTACAGTGGGCACTCCTTGGGGGGACTTTCTCATGATGGGACAGATTCAACTTGGGTGGATAAGGCACAGGAACAGATCAATTTTTTTTTTGTGTTTATTTAACTTTTATTTAGCACAAATAACTACAGAGATATTTATTCGTTCTCTTCGCTGCGCAGTCTGGTGTTGGGGTTCGTCACTTTGATGGCGAGCTGTGCCGCTCTCTCCACAATGGTCTTTCGGTTCTTTGAGGAGACGTTGAGGAGATCAGTGAAATTCAGTAAATGACGACACAGGACCCCAACTTAAAAATTTAGCATCAACCTGTACAGTCGTAAATTATGAGCTTGATCAAGTGTGGCATGTGTTCACTGTATTCTTCTCAGTTTATTACCATATATGGCAGCTATCCGGAAAAATAGTTTGGAGAGAGAGAAAGATAGGAAAAAGATGTAAATTGTTTGCAGAGAGGGCCTGTAGGTGGACCTCCGGAAAATTTGTTTGGAGAGAGGGCCTGTAGGTGGACCTCCGGAAAAATTGTTTGGAGAGAGGGCCTGTAGGTGGACCTCCGGAAAAATTGTTTGGAGAGAAGGCCTGTAGGTGGACCTCCGGAAAAATTGTTTGGAGAGAGGGCCTGTAGGTGGACCTCTGGAAAAATTGTTGTAAAAGAGTGCCAGTTGGACCTCTAAAAAATGGCTTTTATTGGTCAGCGTTAGGCAAAGACGACATGGAAGAGGAGGAGGAGTAGGAGGAGAAGAGAAGAGGAATCGGATACATAAGTAATGTTAATCTTTAGCTGCTCTCCCCCGGAGGAGATTTGAATTCCGGTGAAATCCAGGCTTTGTTCATTTTAATAAGCGTCAGCCTGTCAGCGCTGTCAGTTGACAGGCGTGTACGCTTATCGGTGATGACGCCACCAGCTGCACTGAATACCCGCTCTGACAGCACGCTAGCGGCAGGGCAGGCCAGCGCCTCCAAGGTGTACAGCGCCAGTTCAGGCCACGTGTCCAGCTTTGAAACCCAGTAGTTGTATGGAGCAGAGTGATCACTACGGACGTTGTGGTCAGCTTGGTACTCCCTCACCATCTTTCTGTACAGCTCCCCCCTACTCTGCCTAGACTGGGGACAGGTGACAGTGTCTTGCTGGGGTGACATAAAACTGGCAAAGGCCTTGGAGAGCGTTCCCCTTCCAGTGCTGGACAAGCTGCCTGCTCGGTTCCTCTCCCCCGCTACTTGGCCCACAGAACCATGCCCTCTGCCGCTAGAGGCGTCAGATGGGAAGGATTGTTTCAGCTTGTGCACCAGGGCCTGTTGATATCTATTCACTCTCATACTCCTTGTATGTGGAAAGGTTCTGCTTGTACCATGGGTCCAGGAGAGTGAACACCCAGTAATCGGTGTTTGAAAAAATGCTTCTATCGCGAGGGTCACGGGATAGGCAGCCTAACATGAAGTCTGCCATGTGCGCCAGAGTCCCAACATGTAAGAATTCCCTCTCCTCACTGGCCTGACTCTCTATTTCCTCCTCCTCCTCCTCCAAGTCCTCCTCTTCAGCCCACACACGCTCAAGAGTTAAGGACTGAGCACTGGTACCCTCTACTGTCTCGTCGACATTCTCCTCCTCTTCCTCCTCATCCTCATCCCCCTCCTCCGATACGCGCTAAGAAACAGACCGGAGGGTGCTCTGGCTATCAAGCGACGTATCTTCCTCCACCGTCTCTTGTGACAAGCACAAAGCATCCAACTTGATGCTGAGCAGTGAGTTTTTCAACAGGCAAAGCAGCGGGATGGTGAGGCTGATAATGGCGGCATCACCGCTGACCATCTGTGTTGACTCCTCAAAGTTGCTCAACACCTGGCAGAATCTGACTGACCTGACTACCAGTTCTGGTGGAAGTTGACATCTGGCAGTCTACAATCGCTCTGCGCTGCTGGTAAACTCTGGATAACATGTTTAATGTCGAATTCCATCTAGTGGGCACGTTACACAACAGTCGGTGAGCGGGCAGTTGTAGGCGGCGCTGCGCTGCCCTGAGAGTGGCAGCATCTGTGGTCGACTTGCGGAAATGCGCACAGATGCGGCGCACCTTGGTGAGCAAATCAGACAGATTGGGGTATGTCTTGAGGAACCGCTGAACTATGAGATTGAACACGTGGGCCAGGCATGGCACATGTGTCAGTCTGCCGAGTTGTAGAGCCGCCACCAGGTTACGCCCGTTGTCACACACAACCATGCCTGGCTTGAGGTTCAGCGGTGCCAGCCACAGGTTGGTCTGCGCCGTGATGCCCTGTAACAGCTCTTGGGCGGTGTGCCTTTTGTCACCTAAGCTCAGCAGTTTGAGCACCGCCTGCTGGCGCTTACCCACCGCACTGCTGCTGCGCCTAGAGCTACCAACTGAAGGCGCTGTGCCCACGGATGGTAATTCGGAGGAAGAGGTGGAGGAGGAGGAGGGGTCGGAGGAGGAGGCATAGTACATCTGAGAGACCGTGACCGAGGTAGGCCCCGCAATCCTCGGTGTGGGCAGTACATGAGCGGCCCCAGGGTCAGTCTCGGTCCCAGCCTCCACCAAGTTAACCCAATGTGCCGTCAGGGAGATATAGTGTCCCTGCCCGCCAGCACTTGTCCACGTGTCTGTGGTTAGGTGGAACTTCTCAGAAACAGCGTTGGTCAGGGCACGGATGATGTTCTCTGACACGTGCTGGTGTAGGGCTGGGACGGCACATCGGGAAAAATAGTGGCGGCTGGGGACTGAATACCGAGGGGCAGCCACCGCCATGAGATTGCGAAAAGCCTCGGTCTCTACCAGCCTAAAGGGAAGCATCTCCAGGCTCAGCAATTTGGTGATGTGGATGTTGAGGGCTTGGGCATGTGGGTGGGTGGAACTGTATTTCCTCTTGCGCTCCAGCGTCTGCTGTAAAGACAGCTGAACGCTGCGCTGGGACACATTGGTGGACACTGTGGAGGATCGTGGAGGCGAAGGTGTGGTTTTCCGGCGGGAGGCGCTCGTGCCGGGGTCCTGGGCAGGGGGTTGACTAGCAGAGGCAGCGAGTGACACAGGGGAAGGAGCAGTGGTGTGACCCGCAGGAGGTGGTGAACGGCCTTGGTTCCATTGAGTGGGGTGTTTAGCACTCATATGCCTGCGCATGCTGGTGGTGGTTAGGCTAGTAGTGGTGGCACCCCTGCTGATCCTGGTGTGGCACAGGTTGCACACCACAGTCCGTCGGTCATCCTCACTTTCTTTAAAGAACCTCCAGACTTGCGAACATCTAGGCCTCGCCACGGGAGCTTCACTAGGTGAAACAGTTGCTGCTGATGCACCAGCTCTGGCCCTGCTTCTCCCTCTGGCCACACCACTGCCTCTTCCAACCTGTTCTGGTGCAGCACTCGCCTCCGCCTCAGAAGCACTGTCTTCACTCGGCTTATCAACCCAGCTTGGGTCAGTCACCTCGTCATCCTCTGATTACTCAGTCTGCTCCCCCCTCGGACTTCCTGCCCTGACAACAACTTCACCACTGTCTGACAACCGTGTCTCCTCATCGTCCGACACCTCTTTACAAACCTCTTCCACTAACTCAACATCATCATCATCATCACCCACAGACTGCGACAGTTGGAAAACTTGGGCATCGGGAACGAGGTCAGCAGCAACCTGAGAAGTGGTTTGTGACTCTGGGAAGGGTCCAGAAAACAGTTCCTGAGAGTATGCCACATTGCATTCCAAATTTTCCTGGGAGGGGGCAGACTGTGGGGAAGGAGGTTGAGGTGGAGGAGCCAGAGGAGTGCTCCCTTGGGTAACGTGGGTGGACTGCGTGGAAGACTGACTGGTGGACAAATTACTTGAAGCATTGTCCGCAATCCACGACATCAGCTGTTCGCACTGTTGTGGTTTCAACAGTCTTCTACCACGCGTCCCTGTAAGTTGAGAAATGAAGCTAGGGAGTGTAGCTCTGCGGCCTTCCCCTGCTCCCTCATCAGCAGGTACTGTCTCACCCTGCCCAAGACCATGGCCTCTGCCCCCTGCAGTAATTGAATGCCCACGTCCTCATCCTCGACCCTTAGCCCTGGGGTTCAACATTTTCTGTATATAAGTGTATTATATAAAAAATAAAAAATAAATGGGCCTGCTGTACTGAAACCCACAAACTTGTTCAGTCTGGTTGAATTAAGTGACGTACAGAAAGTGTCACCTGGACAGAAAATACGGATTGTAGTGAGTGTGCTGAACTGTGACACACAGAATGGTTCCACACTGCTGTGTGAAATGGATTTGTATTACTGAGCTAAAACAACAAAAAAAACTATTTTTTTATATATTTTTTTTTTAGTTTTGTTTTTTTGGGAACGTGACGTGCAGAAACTATCGTAGAGCTAACTGACACCCTGCTGACAGTGGCTATTTTGACTGCGACCCAGACAAATGTCGCACATAGATTTTTGGGATCAAGCTATATACGTGGAAGCAAAAGACCTGGTTGTATTAAGTGACGTACAGAAAGTGTCACCTGGACAGAAAATACGGATTGTAGTGAGTGTACTGAACTATGACAGACAGAATGGTTCCACACTGCTGTGTGAAATGGATTTGTATCACTGAGCTAAAACAAGAAAAAAACTTTTTTTTTAATGTATTTTTTTTTGTAGTTTTGTTTTTTTTGGAACGTGATGTGCAGAAACTATCGTAGAGCTAACTGACACCCTGCTGACGGTGGCTATTTTGACTGCGACCCAGACAAATGTCGCACAGAGATTTTTGGGATCAAGCTATATACGTGGAAGCAAAAGACCTGGTTGTATTATGTGACGTACAGAAAGTGTCACCTGGACGGAAAATACGGATTGGAGTGAGTGTACTGAACTGTGACACACAGAATGGTTCCTCGCAGCTGTGTGAAAAGGATTTGTATCACTGAGCTAAAACAACATAAAAACTATTTTTTTTTTATTTTATTTTTTATATATTTTTTTTGTAGTTTTGTTTTTTTTGGAACGTGACGTGCAGAACCTATCGTAGAGCTAACTGACACCCTGCAGACGGTGGCTATTTTGACTGCGACCCAGACAAATGTCGCACAGAGATTTTTGGGATCAAGCTATATACGTGACAGCAAAAGACCTGGTTGTATTAAGTGACGTACAGAAAGTGTCACCTGGACAGAAAATACGGATTGTAGTGAGTGTACTGAACTGTGACACACAGAATGGTTCCACACTGCTGTGTGAAATGGATTTGTATCACTGAGCTAAAACAACATAAAAACTATTTTTTTTTAATTTTATTTTTTTTATATATTTTTTTTGTAGTTTTGTTTTTTTTGGAACGTGACGTGCAGAACCTATCGTAGAGCTAACTGACACCCTGCAGACGGTGGCTATTTTGACTGCGACCCAGACAAATGTCGCACAGAGATTTTTGGGATCAAGCTATATACGTGACAGCAAAAGACCTGGTTGTATTAAGTGACGTACAGAAAGTGTCACCTGGACAGAAAATACGGATTGGAGTGAGTGTACTGAACTGTGACAGACAGATTGGTTCCACGCAGCTGTGTGAAATGGATTTGTATCACTGAGCTAAAACAACAAAAAACTATTTTTTTTATATATTTTTTTTGTAGTTTTGTTTTTTTTGGAACGTGACGTGCAGAACCTATCGTAGAGCTAACTGACACCCTGCAGACGGTGGCTATTTTGACTGCGACCCAGACAAATGTCGCACAGAGATTTTTGGGATCAAGCTATATACGTGACAGCAAAAGACCTGGTTGTATTAAGTGACGTACAGAAAGTGTCACCTGGACAGAAAATACGGATTGGAGTGAGTGTACTGAACTGTGACAGACAGAATGGTTCCACGCAGCTGTGTGAAATGGATTTGTATCACTGAGCTAAAACAACAAAAAACTATTTTTTTTATATTTTTTTTTGTAGTTTTGTTTTTTTTGGAACGTGACGTGCAGAAACTATCGTAGAGCTAACTGACACCCTGCTGACGGTGGCTATTTTGACTGCCACCCAGACAAATGTCGCACAGAAATTTTTGGGATCAAGCTATATACGTGACAGCAAAAAACCTGGTTGTATTAAGTGACGTACAGAAAGTGTCACCTGGACAGAAAATACGGATTGTTGTGAGTGTACTGAACTGTGACAGATAGAATGGTTCCACAGTGCTGTGTGAAATGGATTTGTATCACTGAGATATAACATTAAAAAGAAAAAAAGGGGGTTATATATGGCGATAGCTGCACTACTAGTGCCAGCCAGCCAAGCCAGGAGACAAAAAAAAAATTTCTTGTAGCCCTTAGAAGGACTGTTGGGTTCTTTGTGGGTGATTCCTGCCTAACAGAGAACTAAATGCAGGCCCAAACACTCTCCCTGAAACGCAGCAGCTCTATCCCTAACGACATCCAGACAGCATCTGAGCCGAGCACCGTGGTCATTCACTAGTATATTCCAGGGTCACCTGATCAGGCCAGCCAACCCCTGCTATCAACATGTAAGGGCCCCACGTGATGCTGGGTGTACCGCAGAGTCTCCTGGCTTGTGATTGGCTGAGTTTATAGGCGCCAAAAATGCACGATGCGGAAGTTGCCATTTCCTCGAGCATGGCGAGATACTCGTCCGAGCAGCGAGCACTGACGAGTACCCTAATACTCGAACGAGCACCAAGCTCGGACGAGTATGCTCGCTCATCTCTAATTAGGACAGATTTTGTGTGTTCTGATCAGATGATTGCTCCCTAGACCAAATGAGTTATTGTAACGAATGAAAGGTTTGCGAATATAATCTAATACATAAAGCTGAGTGTATATATGTATGTATGTATGTCCGCTAAAAGAATCTGCACCGTTGCAGGTACAATAACGAAAATTAGCACACAGGTACATTAGTTGTCCGGGAAGGTTTTAGACTGGGTCTCAGCTTTCCAGGATGTACCGTTCCTGAGATACAGTGCCTTGCGAAATTATTCGGCCCCCTTGAACTTTTCAACCTTTTGCCACATTTCAGGCTTCAAACAAAAAGATATAACATTTTAAATTTTTGGTGAAGAATCAACAACCAGTGGGTCACAATTGTGAAGTGGAACGAAATTTATTGGATCATTTAAACTTTTTTTGTATATAATAAAATAATAAAACTGAAAAGTAGGGCGTGCAAAATTATTCGGCCCATTTACTTTCAGTTCAGAAAACTTACTCCAGAAGTTCATTGAGGATCTCTGAATGATCCAATGTTGTCCTAAATGACTGATGAAGATAAATAGAATCCACCTGTGTGTAATCAAGTCTCCGTATAAATGCACCTGCTCTGTGAAAGTCTCAGGGTTCTGTTAAAAGCACAGAGAGCATCATGAAGACCAAGGAACACATCAGGCAGGTCCGTGATACTGTTGTGGAGAAGTTTAAAGCTGGATTTGGATACCAAAAGATTTCCCAAGCTTTAAACATCCCAAAGAGCACTGTGCAAGCGATCATATTGAAATGGAAGGAGTATCAGACCACTGCAAATCTACCAAGACCCGGCCGTCCTTCTAAACTTTCATCTCAAACAAGGAGAAGACTGATCAGAGATGCAGCCAAGAGGCCCATGATCACTCTGGATAAACTGCAGAGATCTACAGCTAAGGTGGTAGAGTCTGTCCATACGACAACAATCAGTCGAACAATTCACAAATCTGGCCTTTATAGAAGAGTGGCAAGAAGAAAGCCATTTCTCAAAGATATCCATAAAAAGTCTTGTTTACAGTTTGCCACAAGCCACCTGGGAGACACACCAAACATGTGGTGTGTCTCCCAGGTGCTCTGGTCAGATGAAACCAAAATTGAACTTTTTGGAAACAATGCAAAACGATATGTTTGGCGTAAAAACAACACAGCTCATCACCCTGAACACACCATCCCCACTGTCAAACATGGTGGTGGCAGCATCATGGTTTCGGCCTGCTTTTCATCAGCAGGGACAGGGAAGATGGTTAAAATTGATGGGAAGATGGATGGAGCCAAATACAGGACCATTCTGGATGAAAACCTATTGGAGACTGCAAAAGACCTGAGACTAGGACGGAGATTTATCTTCCAACAAGACAATAATCCCAAACATAAAGCAAAATCTACAATGGAATGGTTCAAAAATAAACGTATCCAGGTCTTAGAATGGCCAAGTCAAAGTCCAGACCTGAATCCAATTGAGAATATGTGGAAAGAGCTGAAAACTGCTGTTCACAAACGCTCTCCATCCAACCTCAAAGAGCTCGAGCTGTTTTGCAATGAAGAATGGGCAATAATTTCAGTCTCTAGATGTGCAAAACTGATAGAGACATACTCCAAGCAACTTGCAGCTGTAATCGCAGCAAAAGGTGGCGCAACAAAGTATTATGCTATTTGCCTTATCTTTTTATCCTTATCAAAGTCCATCGTGACAGTCTCTATCCATTTAGCCCTTCTCCCTTAGTTTATTGTACCAGGCACTGCATATTATTTTCTCTTTGTTACATTTTTGGGTTGTCTTTACAAGGCACTACCTCAAGCTATATCTCTTTTGGGTTTTCATGATTGAGTGTAATAATATTAAAGGGAGTCAGTAATTTAATACATTTCATTTAATACATCAGCTTTATTTGTCCCCTGTTTGCTTGGCTAGGATGTATGGGAAGTCTAACTCGAGTTGTTCTAGAGAAGATCATGATTTTGCTGATTTTTTACATCTATGCTGGAACTGCCGCCATGTCCAGGTATTTTGGCACGGGGTTTATAGTACTATTAATAACAAAACTGGGGTTCAACTGCCATTTAATCTTCAAGTTGCTATATTGGGGGACATAGAGAAGCCGAGGGGTCTAGTTTATAAATTTCAACTTATTATTATAGTGTTTATGTTGGCCAGGGTTATTATTGCACGGGGGTGGATGGCTAGATGCCCCCCCAGATGTTAATAACTGGATTAAACTGGTCAATACAGTAAAATCCTATGAAAAAATAAGCTATAAATACCAGAATAAGGCTGAGTTATGGTCCGGAATATGGTCCTTTTGGTAGGGTCCCCCCCCTCCCTTTTCCCTTGCTCCACCAGGGGGTGGCTGGGGGGTTTTGTGCATGGGGAATTTCATAATAATAAAACTATTGTTGGACAATGTTAAATGTTATGACGAGTCTGGATATTTGTATCTGTATCTTTTTCTGTTTTGTAAAAATTTAATAAAGATTAATTTAAAAAAGAAGGTTCTTAATTCCCGGAGAAGCCCTTTAAGTAACCATCACATTAACTGATTACATTTATTTAGTCTTTCATTCTAAATAACCTACAGGGTTGTTATAGTGATAAACGTTTATAGTGTCAATCTGATTTGTCATAACACTTATGTCTGTGGAGATGCAGCAGCATCAGCCTTCACCAATTCAAAAACAAATGGATCCAAGTGTTGAAGGAGATCACGTCCATGGAGACCTGAACTTGTCACTGGATACTTTATTGTTATATTGTGACTGTTGCTAGGCAACAATGCAAAGCCAGGGTTATATGTATAGGGTTATATATATATTGGGTTTTCATGATTGAGTGTAATAATATTAAAGGGAGTCAGTCACCTAGAAAGTCATTGTTAAATCAGGCACAATGTCTTGTAGGGAAAGCTCAACTGAATGAATTATCCCTAAAGTGATCTGTTGCTTTATTCTGCAGAAAAAGTAATTGTATTCCTTATGCAAATGAGCATATAAGTGCATCGCCACTATCTATATTCTTGCTACTCCTTCTCCTTATGCATGCCCCTCCCTCTACTTCTTGATTGACAGGCAAGATAACTATGCAGGAACATGGCCATGCTAATCAAAAAGGAGAGGGAGGGAATTGCAGAGGAATCAGCATGGTGTTTCACTGTTTAAAATTAAATAATAGTGCCTTGACGATAACTACATGGTGCCTCTCGGCCCATTGGCAGGTGCTTTAAATCATACATCATAGATACTTTTTATAGTGATGGATGTCAATTAAATATTTTTTGGGTGACGTGTGAAGCATTAAAAAAGATGACTCCTTTAAGATGAAGAATATTCTAATTTCGAGTGCAATCCCTTTAATAAAAGTATTCCTTCTGGTGAACAATTTGTCCAAAAGAAAAATCACCTCCCATTGTGATTTACATAAGTAGACATCAGGGAATACAGATTTTTAGATATTCTTTAGGACTTGTAAAAGAAAAAAATGCAATGGGTTGATTACAAGTATCTCGAGCATTAAAACATAACCCAGAGGGATGTCATGCAATAAGTTCCTCATTTGCTAACATCTGGGGCTCGTTAGCAACATCTTGCTACATGGGATTTGTGTCTTGTTACAATGACAGGCACAAAGGAGATTTAGAGAATGAAAACTCATTTTTCCTTAAAAGTAATCACAGTTCTACTCATAGGATCATAATGGAAATGGAAACATAATCATATAATACAAACATATAAACCAGTATAATGTAAATTAATAGTTTTAGATAGCATTATACATAAACTGAAATCATCATAGAGTATGCTTCTATATTGCTGAATGGAAAAAAGAAAATTTACATGTACAGTATATTGATGATTCTTTAGATCATATGAGGATAAATACAAAATAAGTTAAAAAGTTAAATTACATTAAAATTTCAATACTCTTGTTACTGTAGCCAAGGAGGTATATTCTAGCTTTAGAAAATACTACAGAAGACCTTGTGTGTTTTAGGTACTGAATCATAATAACTAATATTTGTACTGCATATCATTTTGGAATTTTCCTCAAAAATTTCCTAAAAATTTTGAATACTAGTGAATCTGTAACTTTTGCGATTTGTGTCAGATGAGTCACTCAAAATGGTATCCGCAAGTCAGCAAAGCATGGCCGAAAAGATGAAAAAGAAGGATCACATGACCACAGGAGGAGCCCTGGCTGGTGAGGTTGTCCGTAATGCATTGCAGTCAGCCTCAGCCAATAAGGAGAGACTATACTGACATGTGTCATTGGCACCATATAAAATCTCAGTCAATAAATACATCCTTTTCATGGGGTTCTACATTGCTGTTTTAGGATATCTGACAGAGAGAAGGAGAGAATAGAAATCCCACAAATGCGCCTTTTTACTGACATAAACAAAGGAGGTTTAGGCTTGACAGCTGGCTTAAATCAATGATTATATATACCCAAAATGTTGTATCAAAAACTATAACTTATTCTGAAAAAATAAGTCCTCGTACAGGGGGGTGATGAAAAAAAGTAAAAAAGTTATAGCTCATGGAAAGTGATGATGAAAAAATTGGGGTTAAACACACAGCTAGTTCAGTGTTTGGGAACATTTATTGAGATAATTGATTGTCAGTTACATTTCATTCATAGACAGAGCGAAAGCTTTTACATAGGGACATGGTAGGAGTCAGTGAAACTGTATAACGCAGGATGTCAACCGTTTGCATTGAGTGCTACAGCAGGATTTAAAGCTACACCACTCAATTTTCTACAATATTAATCCTGGTGCTATACATGTATAGTTAGTCACTGGTAGCACTTCACAGGGGCGGTCTTAGGTTAAGAAAAAGCAAACATTTAAATATACAAATTACAACTTTTATAAAAAATTTTTGGAACATTAAGCTTTACAGGAGTGTTGTTGACTTTTCTTATATTATCTGGATACTTCATCAAACTCAAGAACACAGGCAAACACATGATTTGGACTTTTTATATGAGTGCTATATATATTTATATGACTCTGCTCACCTCATCCTGCGCAATAACATTCTGCCTGCAAATTATATTGAATTTAGTGGTGACAGGTCCACTTTAATTTGCAGGCATTTTAAGCATTTAAATCATTCACAATAAAAACACTTATATGAGAAGTATCAGAAAATATATGAAAAATATTTCTGTTTTCAGCAATCTGTTTTAGCTCAATCAGGATTAATTCAGGAACACACCAGACAGGTCAGGGATCAATTGGTGAGAAAGTAAAGCAGGGTTTGGTTATAAAAATATATCCCAAGCTCTGAACATCTCACGGACCACTGTTTAATCCATCATCCGAAAATGAAAGGAGTATAGAACAAATGCAAACCTACCAAGACATGGCTGTCCACTTAAACTGACAGCCCAGGCAAGAAGAACAGTGATTAGAAAAGCAGCTTAGAGGCCCATGGTCACTCTGGATGAGCTACAGAGATTCACAGCTCAGGTGAGAGAATCTGTCCACAGAACATCTATTAGTGTACTCCATAAATCTAGCCTTTATGGTAGACTGGAAAGAAGAAAGCCATTTTTGAAAGCAAGCCATATAAATGGTTTAGATAAAAGCATATTCAAGAGTTATTATGGCCCAGTCAAAGTCCAGACCTAAATGCCACTGAGAATCTGTGGCAAGATTTTAAAATTGCTCAAAACTGGTGGAGACATACCCTAAAAGACTTGAAGCTATAATAGCAGGGAAAGGTGGTCCTGTAAAGTATTGACTCAGGGCTTATTTTTAGAAATATAACAACTATGGCCCTGATTTATCATACCTTCACTCCAGAATTCTGGCATCAAAAAGTTGCAAAATAGTTCTTTTGCAACTTTTTTGCACTCGCTTTTGCCACTTTTTGCATGTATACACCACATGGGTGGAAAAGTGAGTGTGGTTAACTATGTTAATGAGTTTCACTCCAGATTTATTATTGAGACTGTTTTTTAAAGTCGCAAATAAGTCACAATCTCACTCCAGGAGGAGGGTGGAGTAGAAAAAGTGGAGCAGATTCTCTAGACAGAAGTGTTAGATTTAAGGACAAGACACATTTATCAAACAACCTGTGACTTTTCACAAAATTTCGGGTTCGAGTTCGGTGTTCGGGTAATTTTATTATTTTCCGATATAACATGGTTATAACGGAAAATAATAGCATTCTTAAGGCAGAATGCTAAATAAAATGGCCTTCTAGGGGTTTAAAATAATAAAAAATCTCACCTTGTCCCCTTGATCGCGCAGCCGGTGTCTTCCTTCTTCTTCTTCTTTCAGGACCTGCAAAAGGACCTGCAAAAGGACCTGCGGTGACGTCACCACACTCACCACGTGGTAAGCACGATGACATCATCGCAGGTCAGGACCTATGATCGACGTCATCGCACTTTACACGTGGTGAGCGTTGTAAAATCACCGCAGGTCCTTTTGCAGGTCCTGAAAGAAGAAGAATAAGGAAGACACAGGCTGCGCGATCAAGTGGACAAGGTGAGGTTTTTTTTATTATTTTTAACCCCTAGAAGGCCATTTTATTTAGCATTCTGCCTTAAGAATGCTATTATTTTCCGTTATAACCATGTTATAATGGAAAATAATAAAGGGAAGTTCGGGTCCCCATTGATTTGAATAGGGTCCGGGTTCGGGATGAAGTTCGGGTCAAGTTCAGGACCCGAACTTTGACGTGAAGTTCGGCCGAACCCGGCGAATCCGAACTTCCTTGGGTTCGCTCATCCCTACCTGTGACATTTGATAAATGTGACACAAAGTACTCCAACACAGACTGACTTCAAATTTTCTCCTAATGATAAATTCGCCCTTATGGCTTAAAAAAAATATATTGCATAAAATGTATTATTAATTGTAAAATTAATTTATTAAATACATAGACTGTATTTTTACTTTCACAGAAATTTAGGAAAGTTTAGACATTTTGTGCCTTTATTTAGCAAAAAAGTAGCGATAGCAGGACTGTAGATTTGGAGTCATGGAGTTAGATTTTGATAGATAGGGTTGGAGTCAGGGTTGGACATTTGACTTACTGACTCCACAGCAATGGATACATCAAAGTGATGCACCAAATGAATGCCTAATGTTATATCATTTTTGTTTACCTTTTGTCTAACTGGTTGTTAGAAGTCAACTATTAGATCAGTGAGGGTTCTACCACTGGAACCCCATGATCATCAGAACAAGTACCCTGTATCCCCTGCAGCCCCCCTGAAATGAACGGCGAATTCTGGAGGTAGCCGAGTGCAGCGCTTGGGCATCTCTGGAATCCCCATTGAATTGAATGGAGTAGCTGCATTCATGCTAGACCGGCCGCTCTGTTCAATTCAGGGGGGCTGAAGGGAATATGGGACCCCCGTTCTCGTGATCATGGGGTCCCAGAGGTAAGACCCTCACTAATCTAATAATTATCCCCTATCCTGTGGATAGAGGATAACATCTAACAACCGGAATATCCTTATAATATTTTTCTCTACATAACAAACTTTTAATCAGACCATTTGAATATTAACAATTAGTTAGTTGTAAGATAGTGAATTGTCCTTTGTATATCTTAGAAGTGATAAAAACATACCAAAAAGACACAAATTCATTTTAAATACAGTATTTATGGTTGTTTTAGAGTAGTTTTCTTAGTCAAAACTCTGCGGCCAGATGTTTGCTGGTAGCCTATAGGTATATGCATGTACAGTAGACAAAAACATTTTAAAAACATCAGTAAAAACACTATAAAAATCTATAAGAGCTTTATAAAACCACAGCCATTTTACAGTAGGTTTTATGTGGTTTAAAGACAAACTGTGTGAACCCAACTAATAGCAAACAGCCCCTGAATCCGTTTGAGTTGTTTGTGTTTCAGTAATTTAGAGGAAAGCTCTGTAAAATTATAATAAAATACATAATGGGCCACTTGTATGGACTGAAGTGCGTACATTTTGTCCTTTTATTCGCAAGCATTAAAAGGCAATGTTAGGAATGTTCCACTTGACATAATAAGGCTTAACAGTTTATATAGAGTAATTTTATGTGCATCTCTGACATTGGCGTTGAATAAAATATGTTCAGGGGCGGATTGGGAATTCAAAGTGGCCCTGGAAAATAATATTCAAGGCCCCACATGTTGTAGGCAGGGCCAAACTAGTAGAAGGCGCGGTCAGACCAAGTAGGCAGGGTCAGCAAACCGTTAGGCATGGTCATAATGCATGTTGGTGGGTCCAATACAAACAATGATACTTTTCATTAGGTTGGTATCATTTACAAGGTCACATCACATTTCGTTTTTCAGTCTTCTGATCTGCCAGAATACCAGAAAATAAAAAAATAAAAAAATCCTTTATTTTGAGCATCTGTTGTGCTTATTTTGCATCCATTTTAGCCATTCCCATCTGAGATCCTTTTTTTTTTTGACATGAGGAAACTTCCTGTGTGGAGGACTTTTCCTACCATCTAAAATAACAGACAGCACATGGATGCAAAATAAAAGTTTTTTTCCTTTTTTTTTATGCTCTGTTCTGACAGATCAGAAGAATAGAAAACGAAATATGATGTGAACTTAGGTGATGTTAACACACCAGTAGGGAGTGTGATTTTACTTTCTTGTCATTGTCTGCCACCCCCCCCTCCAACTGTCACATTTACACTATACAGTCCCCCCACTGTCACATATACACTATATAGTCCCCCCACTGTCACATATACACAATACACACTATGCAGTCACTGTCATATATACACTATATAGTCCCCCCACTGTCACATATACACAATATACACTATGTAGTCCCCCCACTGTCACATATACACTATATATACTATGTAGTCCCCCACTGTCACATATGCACAATACACACTATGCAGACCCCCCCTTGTCACATATACACACTGTACACTATGTAGTCACTGCTCCCCCCATACACACAATATACACTATGCAGTGTCCCCCACCTTCCCCTTCCCAGCAAACCTGAGAGCCCAAGCAGAAGCACGTGTCTCTATTCCCTGGTATGAACTGCAGACAGGGCGGGTCTTCCATCTGATTGGCTGGCCTGACTTGCTGTCTCTCCTTTATTGGCTGAGCTGCTCGTCCTTCATCCCTGCTTCCCTGGATCACAGAATTAAAGTGGGTGGCAGCACATGGGTAACCCTTGCTTTCCAGATCAGAGCTGTCCTGTTAACTCTTTCTGTGCAACACAGGAGCTTGAACAGTTTTGCTACTAGTACTATCGGCCCTGCTGCGCTGTCATTATCATACGATGTGTATGGCAATTACAGCCCGGCCGGCCCTTCTGTGCAGTTGTTATGATAATGAGAGTGCAGCAGGGCCAGCAGCCCCCAATGTGAATTACAGACTGTAGCACACAGCGCAGGCCAGGGCTGTCATTATCATACACAGTGTATGCTAATGACAGCATAGCAGGGCTGGCGGGACCTTTCCCGGTGAAGTACATTGCCAATCCGCCCCTAAATATGTTTGCTGTAGTAGATTCAACTTGTCTATTTTCAGTGCTCTCTTCAAAATAAAGTGCATTCCTACTACATTTTAAGTACTGTTCCCTCCATTTAAAAAGTAATCCTACATTCATTCTGCTTTTAATATTTCGAAGCTGAGAAACGCTACAGTATCTTTATGTTTTTAATGTATAACTGAAAAATGGGCAGATTTACTAGGAATAGTATTTAATATGCCAGTCGAATAAAAAGTCTGAGTAAGATGTGCCAAATGTATTAATAAATATTAATAAATGTGTTACATCTTGGTACAGATGTTGCAATCCTCATCCTAATTCTTAACGCGTTGAGTAAACAGTGATAAAAACTGTTACTTGACTTGTTTAATGGCTTTTTGTGTTGTGATATCATTGTGAGACATGATATCACATTCAAGTTTAGAACTAGTGCATCTGAATGTCAAATCTACTGTATGTAAAATCTACACCAGCAATAATGTACACCAGCTTTCTAGTGTATATTATATCAAATGTGTGGGGCCCAGAGACCTCTCCTGCTGTATTGAAGCCACAACTACTTTTAAAAAAGTTCTAATATGTTGGAAAAACAAATACTAATAATCATACTGCAGAATTTTTGATGCAATCCATAGAGGTCAATGTAGTACATAAATAGTGACATTTCAGTTCAAAATAACCTGACCTGACATAGATTACTTTGCAGTAAAAAATACCTGGAGTATTGAACACCAATGTGCAGTGAAGGGGCATGATCAGAGCCTCCACAGTGATGTCCCATTGTTGTACATTGGTGTTCAATAATCCTTGTATACTTCACTGCAAAACAATCTGTGTCTGAGGTACGCCAGGTTACTGAGACTAAAACATCCCTTTTTGGACTGCCATCAAATGCATTTACGCTATGTGCCAAGTTCTTGGTCATTGCTGTGATATGCAGTGGAATCCTTCTCAAGCAGCACTGTTATATTAGAGTGCATCCTCGATATTAGAAACTTAAAAAAGCCATGATTTACTGTGCAAAATTCCATTTGCACAAACATCTCTGACATTTTTACTCTAGAAAACTGGTATAAAGCTTTGATAAATTTCCCACAAAGTCTACCGTTACCTTAATGTCTTAAATGGGTTGTCAAGCCCCTTAAAACTTTTTACCAAAAGCTTAGAATGCTATAAAACAGCAAAAGGAGTAATATTCAATTGACCAATCCCTGCTGCTCCAATGTTTCCACTTCTCAGGTTACCAGGCGGTCTGTGATGTGTGACTGCTGCAGCCAGTGAAAAAGCTTACTGTTTGATTGTCACTTGAAAAGTGGTCCTTAAGAGAGCTGGTCTTCTCAAAGAAGATAGCCAATACTTGTAACATATGTATTTGTACAAATAGCTTAGACCTCCCATGATCAAGATAAGGCGTGCTACATCTGTATGGTGGAACTGTAAATCTGTTAAAGGAAATCTGGTCTGGGTAAAGGAGTGCTCTTCTCAAATAGATGGTCTTCTTGACAGGTTTTACTGTATGTACATTCATTTTTTCCATCACTGTATTTATTTTTCTCAAGAAATAGTTAATAGTTTAATTCCAGCAGACAAAAAGACATTTTCTACAACAAAACCAGGATTATAAGTGAATGGTTCATTGAATAGCATGGTAATGAGCTGCTGGATTCTTTTAATTTATTTCCAACAGCTGTGAGAAGCCGTTAATGTACAGGTGGTAAACAGTTGGCATTTCTAATTCAGGCACTTTAGTCTTATCAAAACAAGGAATAAAACTAAATGAAGACAAATGATTAGCAAGAAGAAGACTGGCCACAAATATGAAAGTCCTCAGCACAGAGCATGAACAAAGTAAGGAAAGATTTCATTAAGAAGGGTGTGCAGGGAATAGCATTACAAATTATAGTACTGAAGGATACAGCTACTGGAAAAAACTGTACAATGCCTTGCGAAAGTATTCAGCCCCCTGGAACTTTTCAACCTTTTGCCACATTTCAGGCTTCAAACAAAAAGATATAACATTTTAAATATTGGTGAAGAATCAAGTGGGTCACAATTGTGAAGTGGAACGAAATTTATTGGATCATTTAAACTTTTTTTGTAATAATAAAACTGAAAAGTTGGGGCGTGCAAAACACTGATGTGGGCGTATTAACCCTTCATGTGCCACGGTCAGCGCTGACCGCGGCACATGCGATGTGGGCGGTCGGAAGGGGTGTCCATCGGGTCCCCGCGCTGCTGTGACAGGGACCCGATGGCTTAGATAGCAGCCGGATGCCTTCCTTAGGCATCCGGCTGCTATCTACGGAAGCCTGTGAGATCCAGCTCCCTGGATCTCACAGGCAGTAAGCTGGAAGTGTATTACTGTGTGTAATACACTTCCAGCCAATGCATTACAATACAGAGGTATTGGAATGCATTGTAAAGGGGATCAGACCCCAAAAGTTAAAAAAGTGTAAAAAAAAAAAAAGAAAGTGAAAAAATAAAGTTTTACAAAAAAAGTTTCAAGTTCCAAAAAAAGCGTCCTTTTCACAAAATAATATTAAAAACATTGTAAAAAAAATAGTGAAAAAAATAAAAATAGACAAATTAGGTATCGCCGCGTCCGTATCGACCAGCTCTATAAAAATATCACATGATCCACCCCACCAGCTGAACGCAGTAAAAAAAAAAAAACTGTGCCAAAACAGCCTTTTTTTGGTCACCTTCCCTCACAAAAAGTATAATAGCAGTCGATCAAAAAGGCATATTTACCCCAAAATGGTACCAACAAACCGTCATCTCGTCCCGCAGCAATGTAGACCCTACCTGAGACAATCACCCAAAAAATAAAAAAATATGGCTCTCAGAAAATAGCAACACAAAAAAAAAGATTTTATTCTGTTCAAAAATGCATCTATTGTGTAAAACTTTCCAAAAATAAAAATGTTAGACATATTGAGTATCGCCGCGTCCGTAACAACCTGCTCTATAAAAATATTACATAAGATGGCCCCCCAGGTGAATGCTGTAAAAAAAAATTTTAAAAAAAACAATGCCATAACAGCCATTTTTTTCACCTTGCCTCACAAAAAGTGTAATAGCAGGAGATCAAAAAGGCGTATTTACTCCAAAATGGTACCAATCAAACCGTCATCTCATCCAGCAGAAATGTAAACCATACCCGAGACAATCGCCCCAAAAAAAAATATATATATGGCTCTCAGAAAATAGCAACACAAAAAAAAAGATTTTATTCTGTTCAAAAATGCATCTAATGTGTAAAATTTTCCAGAAATAAAAATGTTAGACATATTGGGTATCGCCGTGTCCGTAACAACCTGCTCTATAAAAATATTACATGAGATGGCTCCTCAGGTGAATGCTGTAAAAATGTTTTAAAAAAAACTATGCCATAACAGCCATTTTTTTTCACCTTGCCTCACAAAAAGTGTAATAACAGGCAATCAAAAAGGCGTATTTACCCCAAAATGGTAACAATCAAACCGTCATCTCGTCCCGCAGAAATGTAGACCCTACCTGAGACAATCTACAGAAAAATTAAAAAAAAATTTGGCTCCCCGAAAATGGCAACAGAAAAAAAAGATTTTATTCTGTGCAAAAATGCATCTAATGTGTAAAACTTTCCAAAAATAAAAATGGTAGACATATTGGGTATCGCCGCGTCCGTAACAACCTGCTCTATAAAAATATCACATGATTTGCCCCCTCAGGTGAATGCTGTAAAAAAAAAATACTATGCCAAAACAGCTATTTTTTTCACCTTGACTCACAAAAATTGTAATACCAAGCGATCAAAAAGACATATGTACCCCAAAATGGTACCAATGAAAACATCACCTCATCCCGCAAAAAATGAGCCCCCACATAAGACAATAACTCAAAAAACTAAAAATCAATGGCTCCAGCAAACCAATACATCAAAATCTGTGCTGCAAAATCCATACCGCGCTCCTTCTGTCCTGCCATGTGCCCCCACAGCAGTTTACCACCACATATGAGGTGTTGCCGTATTCAGGAGAAAATGGGGAACAAATTATGGGGTGCTTTTCTCTTACAGCCAAGTGTTTCCAAATTCCGTAAAACGCTTAGGGGGTCAAAGTAGTCAGTACCCCCCTTAATATATTCTTTGAAGGATGTAGTTTCCAAAATGGAGTCACTTTTTGAGGGTTTCCACTAGAGCTGGGTGATATGGCCCAAAAAAAATCTCTTTTTTTAAAAAAATTTTTTGGACGATTCACAATTTGAATCTCGATTTTCTTATGTTATTAAAAATATAAAAAAATAAATAAAAAAAGCCTACTGTGCCCCATCAGACCTCACATCAGCCCACTGTGCACCCACCAGACCTCACATCAGCCCACTATACCCCATCAGACCTCAGATCAGCCCACTGTGCCCTCATCAGACCTCAGATCAGCCCGTTATGCCCCATCAGACCCCACATCAGCCCATTGTGCCCCATCAGACCCCACATCAGCCCAGTGTGCCCCCATCAGACCTCAGATCAGCCCACAGTGCCCCCATCAGACCTCAGATCAGCCCATTGTGCCCATCAGACCTCAGATGAGCCCATTTTGCCCCATCAGACCCCACATGAGACCATTGTGCCCCATCAGACCCCACATCAGCCCATTGTGCCCCATCAGACCCTACATCAGCCCATTGTGCCCCATCAGACCCCACATCAGCCCAGTGTGCCCCCATCAGACCTCAGATCAGCCCACAGTGCCCCCATCAGACCTCAGATCAGCCCACTGTGCCCTCATCAGACCTAAGATCAGCCCATTGTGCCCATCAGACCTCAGATCAGCCCATTATGCCCCATCAGACCCCACATGAGCCCATTGTGCCCCATCAGACCCCACATCAGCCCATTGTGCCCCATCAGACCCCACATCAGCCCATTGTCCCCCATCAGACCCCACATCAGCCCATTGTGCCCCATCAGACCCCACATCAGCCCAGTGTGCCCCCATCAGACCTCAGATCAGCCCACAGTGCCCCCATCAGACCTCAGATCAGCCCACAGTGCCCCCTTCAGACCTCAGATCAGCCCACATTAGTGCCCCCTTCAGACCTCAGATCAGCCCACAGTAGTGCCCCCTTCAGACCTCAGATCAGCCGACAGTAGTGCCCCCTTCAGACCTCAGATCAGCCCACAGTAGCGCCCCATTGAGACCTCAGATTAGCCCACAGTAGTGCCCCCTTGAGACCTCAGATTAGCCCACAGTAGTGCCCCCTTGAGACCTCAGATTAGCCCACAGTAGTGCCCCTTCAGACCTCAGAACAGCCCACAGTAGTGCCCCCTTGAAACCTCAGATTAGCCCACAGTAGTGCCCCCTTCAGCCCTCAAAACAGCCCACTAGGCCACCACTATGTCCTGACCCTGTACGCGGTCAGGACAGTGCAGCGCGGCCCCGGAGAAGAAGAGGAGCGCCGGACACTGGAGCGGAGCCGCGGCACAGGACAGGTGAGAGATTTTTTTAATTTTATCTGGCGGGCGCCATTTTAGGAAAATCGAGTTCACTGTTTTCCTAAAAAATAAAATCATGAGGTTTTCAATTGGCAAATTAATCGAATTAATTTGATTAATCGCCCAGCCCTAGTTTCCACTGTAGGGGTCGTCAGGGTCTCTCAATTACAAAATGGTGCCTAAAAACCATTCTAGCAAAATCTGCCTCCAAAATCCGTATGGCGCTCCTTTCCTTCTGACCACTGCCACAAACCCATAGAGATATTTACCACCACATATGGGGTATTTCTGTAAACTGCAGAATCAGAGCAATGTATATTGAGGTTTAGTTTGCTGTTAACCCTTGTTGTTTTGCAATAAAAAAATTATTAACATGAATAATCTACCAAAAAAGTGAAATTTTGAAATTTCACCTCCATTTTCCATGAATTCTTGTGGAACACCTCAAGGGTTAACAAAGTTTGTAACAGCAGTTTTTTATAATTTGAGGGGTGTAGTTTCTAAAATGGGGTCATGTATGGGTGGTTTCCATTACGTAAGCCACTCAAAATCACTGTATATCTGAATTGGTGCTTAAAAAAATGGTTTTGGAAATTTTGTTGAAAATTTGAAAAATGGCTTCTAAACTTCTAAGCCTTCTAACGTCCCAAAAAAGTAAAATGACATTTATAAAATGATGCCAACATAAAGAAGACATATGGGGAATGTAAAATAATAACTATTTTTGGAGGAATTACTATGTATTTTGAAAGTAGAGAAATTAAAATTTGGAAATTTGCAAATTTTTCCAAATCTTTGGTAAATTTGGTATTTTTTTAATAAATAAAAATGAAATATTTTGCCACAAATTTCCTACTGTCATGAAGCACAATATGTGACGAGAAAACAGTCTCAGAATGGCTTGGATAAGTAAAAGCGTTCCAAAGTTATTACCACATAAAGTGACACATGTCAGATTTGCAAAAAATGGCCTGGTCAGGAATGTGAAAACAGGCCCGGGGTTGAAGGGGTTAAAGCACAGAGAGCATCATGAAGACCAAGGAACACAACAGGCAGGTTCGTGATACTGTTGTGGAGAAGTTTAAAGCCGGATTTGGATTCCAAAAGATTTCCAAAACTTTAAACATCCAAAGGAGCACTGTGCAAGCGATCATATTGAAATTGAAGGAGTGTCAGACCACTGCAAATCTACCAAGACTAGGCCGTCCCTCTAAACTTTTATCTCAAACAAGGAGAAGACTGATCAGAGATGCAGCCAAGAGGCTCATGATCACTCTGGATGAACTGCAGAGATCTACAGCTGAGGTGGGAGAGTCTGTCCATAGGACAAAAATCAGTCGAACACTTCACAAATCTAGCCTTTATGGAAGAGTGGCAAGAAGAAAGCCATTTCTCAAAGATATCCATAAAAAGTCTTGTTTACAGTTTGCCACAAGTGACCTGGGAGACACACCAAACATGTGGAAGAAGGTGCTCTGGTCAGATGAAACCAAAATCGAACTTTTTGGAAACAATTAGAGATGAGCGAGCACTAAAATGCTCGGGTGCTCGTTATTCGAATCAAATTTTTCCCGATCCTCGGGTGCTAGTTTCGAATAACGAACCCCATTGAAGTCAATGGGAGACTCGAACATTTTTTGCAGGGGACCGGGGCTAGGGAAGGCTGGGTGAAAACCTGGAAACCTCAGAAAATGATGGAAACACCGCGGAAATGTACAGGAAACAGCAGGGGCAGCATGCATGGATGCCTCTGAGGCTGCCTAATCCCACCATTACCCCAAATTCTCGGGCAACTGCCTGGTGGTGACCTTCAAGGCAATTGTGCTCACCCAAACCAAGAAAGGCGAGGCACATGCCCATCACATGTTAGGAAAGCACCCACCTAGGTGCAACGAAGGTCCATCACCGCCTGCAGGTGACACCACTGCTCATGCTGGCACTGCTGTGCTATCCCCCGCCCCACGACGGAGGCATAAGCCTGACACAGCATGGTGACAGCGTAGTGACACCAACAAGTGACCAAGTTAGATTGAGGTAGCAGGTGAACCACCCAAAAATGTAGCCTGACACAGCATGGCGGTGAACCCATAGTGACCAAGTTAGACTCAGGTGGCAGGTGAAGCACCCAAAAATTAAGCCTGACACAGCATGGCAGTGACACCACCGATGCCTTGGTCAGACTGAGATTGCAGTCAAATGTCTGTAGGTGAGCCTCCCAAAAATTTGTTTTGGAGTGTCCGAAGTTGACCCTCCTAAAAAAATTGTTTTGGAGCGTCTGTAGTTGACCCTCCTGTAAAATATTTTTTTTGTTTTTCCTGTTATTAGTTTATGTATAACCCATGGCTGGCATCAGGGGCGTAGCTAGAACTGACTGGGCCCCACAGCAAAATTTTGTATGGTGCCCCCCCCTTCATGACTGTCTTGGCATCTTATATGTGCATATGTAAGGGAGAGTTCACAGGGCAGGGGGCACACACAGTGCAGCATGGGGGGCAAAGTACAAGGCAGGGGCACAGGACAGCATAGCGGGCACAGTGCATTATAGGGCGTACAGTACAGGGCAGGAGGCACACACTGTGTAGCATGGGGGACACAGTACAGGGCAGGGGGAAAAATACAGCACGGGGTACAGTACAGGTCAGGGGGCACACAGTGCAGAATGGGGGGCACAGGGCAGGGGGCAAAATACAGCATAGGGGGTACAGTACAGTGCAGGGGCACACAGTACAGGCCGTGCGGGGGGGGGGCGCACAGTACAGCATATGGGGCAAATGGCAGCATACGGGGTACAGTACAGGGCAAGGAGTACAGTACAGGATAGGAGGCACACACTGTGCAGCATGGGGGGCACAGTACAAAGCAGGGGGCAAGATACAGCATAGGGGGTACAGTACAGTGCAGGGGCACACAGTATAGGCTGGGGGCGGGACACGCACAGTACAGCATATGGGGCAAATGGCAGCATACGGGGCACAGTACAGGGCAAGGAGTACAGTACAGGATAGGAGGCACAAACTGTGCAGCATGGGGGGCACAGTACAAAGCAGGGGCAAGATACAGCATAGGGGGTACAGTACAGTGCAGGGGCACACAGTACAGGCCTGGGGGGACGCACAGTACAGCATATGGGGCACATGGCAGCATACGGGGCACAGTACAGGGCAAGGAGTACAGTACAGGATAGGAGGCACACACTGTGTGGCATGGGGGCACAGTACAGGGCAGGGGGAAAATACAGCATGGGGTACAGGGCAGCATAGAGGGCACAATACAGCACAGGGAGTGGCAGGGGGCAGGGCAGGGGGCACACATAGTGCAGCATAGAGGACACAGTGCAGTGCAGGGGACACACACAGTGCAGCATAGGGGGCACAGTACAAGCAGGGGGCACACACAGTGTAGCATAGGGGGCACAGTGCATTATAGGGGGTACAGTACAGGGCAGGAGGCACACACTGTGTAGCATGGGGGGCACAGTACAGGGCAGGGGGCAAAATACAGCATAGGGGCAGGGGGCACGCATAATACAGCATAGAGGGCACAATGCAGCATAGGTGGTACAGTACAGGGCAGGGGGCACACATAGTGCAGCATAGGGGACACAGTACAGGGCAGGGGGCAAAATACAGCATAGGGGACACAGTACAGGGCAGGGGGCACACATAGTGCAGCATAGGGGGTACAGTACAGGGCAGGGGGCAGAATACAGCATAGGGGGTACAGTACAGGGCAGGGGTCACACATAGTGCAGCATAGGGGACACAGGGCAGGGGGAAGAATGCAGCATAGGGGGTGCAGTACAGGGCAGGGGGCACAAACTTACCACTGTTGGTCAGGCTGCCAGTGAGTCTCAAGGTCTGCTGTATTGGCTGGCTGGCTGGCAGGCTGCAGCAATGCTCAGATGGCTGAGACATCTCTGCTCTGGGTTGCTCCTGCTTCCTGGATGTCTGTTACAGCCAGAGCAGGAGGTCAGCTGGCACTACAAGGGAGGTGGAGGGGCAGGTAAGAGAGGCAGCCTGACGGGCAGGCAGGAGTGCAGAGGGTCACATGTAGGGTCCACATGGTGCTTCTGGAAGTCTGGGAGCGGGCCCTGTTTGTGACTGAAGTATTACTTGAAAAGATTGGTGGAGCAGCAGCTTCCTCTCACTGCTCCTCCACCAATCAGATTACACAGTGCAGCAGCGCAGAGGAGAGGTAGGAGAATCCCTCTCTCCCCATCCTCTTGTTTTAATGCGCAGAGTTACGATCCCACCCCACCCCTGGAAAGAGAGAGAAATAGAAATATTACCCTGCTGATTTGCCACATCCCTGCTACTGCTCTTGGGCCTCTGCTGAGTTCGGGCCCCGAAGCAGTCGCTTCCCCTGCTTCCCCTATAGCTACACCACTGGCTGGCATGGTGGGAATATATAGGTTTGCTTCACAGACGGTCCACTGCACCGTTACATTTTCTTCATCATTGCCAATTGCTTTTTCACCAACTGTTGCTGTATGGCAATGATAAAGGGGAAGTTGAATCCACTACCGAAGAAAAGTGTCATCCTCCTTCAAGTCTCCACTTGTTCTCAATTGAAAAGGGGATGTTCTTGCCGTGGCCTTCCTCATAGTGGCCGCTTCTGCGGACGACAGAGTTGGTGTACCTACAGACAGCCTGACCGAACATGATGGCAGACGGGGAGACACTCCCTCATGTAAAATTGTTTTTTGAGTGCCCTCAGAAACATTGCCTTGTCTGTGCGAAGAGGAGGAGGAGAGGTTGGAGGAAGAGGCATAATAAGTCTGAGAAACCTTGACCGAGGTAGGCCCCGCATTCCTTGGTGTGGGCATTACATGAGTGGCCCCAGGGTCAGACTCAATCCCAGCCTCCACCAAGTTAACCCAATGTGCCGTCAGGGAGATATAGTGTCCTTGCCCGCCAGCACTTGTCCACGTGTCCGTGGTTAGGTGGACCTCATCACTAACCGCGTTGGTCAGGGCACGGATGATGTTCTGTGACACGTGCTGGTGTAGGGCTGGGACGGTACATCGGGAAAAAGTTTCGGTTGGGGACCAAGTACCGAGGGATAGCCACCGCCATGAGGTTGCGGAAAGCTTCAGTCTCTACCAGTCTATAGGGCAGCATCTCCAGGCTCAACAATTTGGAGATGTGGACGTTTAGGGCTTGGGCATGTGGGTGGCTGGAATTGTATTTGCGCTTGCGCTCAAATGTCTGCTGCAAAGACAGCTGAACGCTGCGCTGGGACACATTGGTGGAGGTTGTGGAGGATCGTGCAGGTGAATGGGTGGTTGTAGGGCGTGAGGCGCTCGTACCGGGGTCCTGGGCGGGGGGTGGACTCGCCGAGCCAATGGAATGGTTCAAAAATAAACGTATCCAGGTCTTAGAATGGCCAAGTCAAAGTCCAGACCTGAATCCAATTGAGAATATGTGGAAAGAGCTGAAAACTGCTGTTCACAAACGCTCTCCATCCAACCTCAAAGAGCTCGAGCTGTTTTGCAAGGAAGAATGAGCAAGAATTTCTCTAGATGTGCAAAACTGATAGACACATACCCCAAGTGACTTGCAGCTGTAATCGCAGCAAAAGGTGGCGCAACAAAGTATTAATGCAAGTGGGCCGGATAATTTTGCACGCCCCAATTTTCAGACATACTCTAAATAAACTATGAGCTGTAAACATTAGTCAAATCAGTTTAAGATAGGATTTCTGGAGTCAGTGGTGTCGGACAGAGCAGAAACATACCTATGGATGAGATAAATAAGATGTGATATGGGAAAGCAGTGGAGAAATAGATAATCCATGATTTTACATGATGATGTTCAATTCCTGGTATATTTCCTGCGATACACTTAAATGTTGCACTTGGACGTTGCATGGAAATGATCAAAGATCTCTCCGCCATCAAGAAGGTCTGTGATTGGATAGAGTGATGGATCTCCAAATCAGCCAACAACCGCCTTGTTGAAAGCTGAAAAAACTTGGAATGACACACAACAGACGGATATCCAGCATCTATATGACCATTACCATTCCAGAGTAACAGTCTGTAAAAGGGGAGATGCCACCTAGTATTAAAACATATACCCTGCTGCAGAACCCAAAATAAAGGGTGCACCATCTTGGTTGAGTGATCCTTCACAAATCACCATTAGCAGTTTACACTTTATCAATCTTAGCTCAATCACATTATTTTCCAGGTGTTCTCTCTTCATTTTCCACTTGGGTGATAGAAAACAGCTGCAACTTTTATGGTTGCAAAGTTTTTGGCCAAAATGTAGCTGCATTTTGACACCCACTAGCTGCTGCTTCTGTTGCTTCCCTAAATACAGTGTGAGGTCAAAGCTGGTGTTGTCTAATCAGAAAAGTGGTATTCTTGCACATGTGACTCCTGGCCAGGCCACCTCATCTATGCTCAGTCAGATTCACACGCAGCTCATATCATCTATAACACAGCTACAGGACATGCTTTGTAGTTGTGCTATAGATATATCCCAGAGGCTGCTAATGATTCTAGTCCACTAGCAAAATCCCTGCCCTTCTATCAAATGTATAAGCACTGCCCCCAGCTAGCTAGGAATTGAGGCCCTGAAAGGTGTGTGGCAATCAAGAAAGATCGAAGTGAGACAACCCCTAAATGAGTTGCGTTCATCATTACTTTAAAGCTCAGTCCCAAAATATTGTGTGCATTATAAAAATGTTGCCATGTTTTTTTGAATTCCAGAAAACTGCCTAATTACATACATAAATTAGCCTCAAAAGTCTAAAGATGTTATTCAGATGTATACATTGGGGGAAATTTACTAACCAAAATGTGCCAGAATTCTTGCTCACATTGTGCCAAAAACAGTGTTTGGTCAGTGATTTCCATCAGTGCTTGTGAAGCAAAATCAGGAGTGAAGGTAATAAAATTCAGAAATTAGGTATAATAAAAAGATCTGCACTTGTTCTGTGTTTCTGAACTGTAACTGGTTTTGTATTTCAATATTTATATTGAAAATTTTTCAACCACAACCATAGTTACTTGGACGCAGCCACATTTCAGTACAGTAGTATGATTTACAAACACATGAGAAATGCTGTGTTACGCAAACAAAATGTATCACGGCATCTATACGGATGCAAGCTACATGATACCTGATATAGATAATATCCCGTATACAGAAATATAAGAACAAAAATGGAAATTAACAAAACTACAACCGAGAAGACTCTCGAAGCCCAGCTAAACCTAGTTCCTTCGTTGTAAGAGAAATAGTGCGGTCACAATAGTGTATAGAGATATCAGGGAGTATAGTGAGCATGACTTCTCCATGCATTCCATATGCACTCTACTTTTCGCCTATTTATTATAGAGGCAGGCAATTGATGTTCATAGCGACAGGTAGTGTTCAATGTTACAAATACCTCTGCAATATATGGGGGATCTACTTTTTTCCAATGACGTGTGACTACCAGTTTTGCACTGAGAACCAGATGACCTATCAGGATTCTTACAGAAGGGGCAATATTATGTATACCAAGGAATAGCAATGCCAAGGCTGGGTTTGGTGACATCTTGTGTTGGCATATCTCAGAGATCAAAGTAAACACTTCTTGCCAATAGTTATTTAATTTAGGGCAACTCCAGAGGATATGGAGCAGCGAGCCAGTGTTACCACATCTCCTCCAACACTCGGCCGAAACTCCTGGATCCATTTTGTGCAGTCTAGAAGGAGTGTAATACCACCGAAGAAGAGTTTTTACACCAGCCTCATAGTGTGTTGTGCATTTAAATGTTGTAGACATGAACTGAATGGCCCTGCCCCAATCTTCAGCTGCAAAGACTTGTTGTAGCTCTGCTTCCCATGTTAAAATGGGAGTGATTTTTGCAAATGTGGATTTGCTGCCCAGTACGTCATAAATACAACTAGTAACACTACGAGATAATGAAGGGATATGGAATAGCTTAAGTATATCCATATTTATTTTAGGAGGTGAGGGAAATAAAGGATGCACAAAATGTTGCATCCTCAGATAATTGTAAAATTCCCTATGAGGGAGAGAGAATGATTGTTGTATTAAGTCAAAGGGCTTCAACACTTTGTCATCCATTATCTGTGCTAGGGTTTTGATTCCCTCCTGGGACCAAACAGATAAGTTCATATCCTCAATTACCACTTCTAGGAGCGAGATATTCATAAGATGTTTAGGAAGTGTACTAACACTTCCACAAGAGGAATGTAGGTGAAACCATAGTGTCATTGCATGCTGAGATGTATGTAGAATAGGGATCGGCAAGGTCTTATTCCACAGGATGGAAGACAATGCTGTTTTCAATGTACAAGACCCCCATGAATGCCCCTCGGTCTGGATCCAAGGCTTCTGTTTGTCGTCTCCCCACCACTCCTTTAAGAATGACAGACCACTAGCTGTATAGTAGTCTTTAATCGAGGGAAGACTTATTCCTTCTACCCTTCTCCTTTTAATCAATAAGGAGTGTTTGATTCTAGGTGGTCTTGCTTTCCAAATAAATCTGCTAAGTATAGCTTGTGCTTGTTTGAAAAAGTTCCCGGGGACACGTATCGGGATGGTGCGGAATAGATATATTAATTCGGGGAGGGTCATCATTTGAAAGGAACTTACCCTGCCTACCGAAGATAACTCCCTGGAAGCAAAGTTAGCGGGGTCTCGTTTCATAATTTCCAGTAGTGGGACGTAATTATTCTTGTAAAGTAGTGCACAAGGATAGGTTAGTTGTGTGTCTAGGAACGTGATCATGGATTCCTTCCAGTCCAGGCGAAATTTGGACTGTAAGGCGCGCAGTGTGCATAGAGAAATTCCTATTGATAAGGCTTGGGATTTGGCTTCATTAACCTTGTAATAAGAAAGTGTCCCAAAATAACATAGTTTTTCAAAGACTGCAGGCAAGGATGTCTCTGGGTTGGTCAGGGTGAGAATAATATCATCAGCGTATAGCACTATAGTGTATGTATGTTGGCCTATTGTAAGACCCTTTATATCTGATGAATTCCTTATATGTTGTGCCAACGGCTCTAATGCCAATATGAAAATTAACCGCGAGAGGGGGCAACCCTGTCTTGACCTATTTGTAATGCAGAATTTGCTATTTGTAACCCCATTTGTATAAACCTGAGCTGAGGGATTAGAAGCAAGCAATAGCCTGATTAATTTGCCCGTGAAACCCCAATCTGTCTAATACTGAGAAAGCATATGACCACCTAAGCCTATCGAAGGCTTTTTCAGCGTACAAAGTAATTATTAATAAAGGTATATTTTTAACTTTAGCATAATTGATAAGGTTTAGTATTCGTCTAGTGTAATCTGATGCCTGTCGTCCTTTAATGAATCCCGTTTGGTCTGGTGAAATAAGTGATGGTAGTATCGGGGCTAATCGGTCTGCTATTATTTTCGAAAAGATCTTTATATCAGTATTTAATAAAGATATGGGTCTGAAATTCTGGGGGGTGTCCGTAGATTTACCAAGCTTAGGGAGTGTGATTATGAGGGCTAGTTGCATTTCTTCAGGAAATGGTATTCCTGTGACTGCTCTACTATATATGGAGGTCAAGTGAGGGAGAAGTGGGGCCAAGAACTGTTTATAATATTCTCTAGACAAGCCATCAGGGCCAGGGGCCTTACCCAACGGGAGAGATTTAATTACCTTATTTGGGTGTTAAGTTGTGTGAGTTGAGCTTTAGATAGGGAAGGCAGTGAGGCGGTGTCCAAAAACTTATGGAGTAGGGAGGAATATGAATCAGGCAGCGGTATAGTGTCTTTAAGGTTATAAAGGCTAGCATAATGTTTGGAATTGGTCTGCAATGTCCCTAGGATCGGTTAGTTTGTCTTTTGTTTGAGGGTGAAGGATATGAGGAATCTGCGACTTAACATAAGCCGTCTTAAGTTTAGAGGACAATAGCTTCCCTGCCTTGTTGCCCTGTGCATAGTGCCTATCTTTTATGTGTGTTAGAGCCTTCTCATAATTAAACAAAGGAAGGTTCCTAGAGTTGATCGAATCCTAAAATATTCGGGGATTCGGAATTCGGCCCAAATTTTCCGCGGGATTCGTGGGTTCGAGCTGAATCACGAATCCCATTAAAGTCTATGGGAGACCCGAATATTTTTGCAGGGGCCAACGTTTCTGCACAGTCAAGTTTGCCCCAACATGTGAAAACCTCAGAAAAAGATGGAAACACCTTGGAAATGGATAGGAAACACCAGGGACAGCATGTAGGGATGCCTCTGAGGCTCCCTAATTGCACCATTTTTTCTAAATCTGGCCAATAGTCTGGTGATGACCCCAAGGCAATTTTCAGGGACACGGTAATGGTGACCCACTTAAAAATGCTGCCTGACAACCTGGTGGTGAACCCCTGATTGTCTGTCTTTCAATAAGATTGCAGTGTAAAGCATGGTGGTGAGCCTCAGTATGACTTTTTGGATGGAGATTGCATGTGGTCACGTCCTCCCTGGAACCCCATAGTCACCCCTTCTCTGATGTGCTACCCCAGAACATTCTCTGCCCCAATTCGCAAGACCTTTTGCAGTCTCAGTGTGCTGACAGTGGGGATTTACCAGTGTTGTCTGAGGAGGTGGTGGACAATGGCGAGACACAGGTGTCGGGGGGTGAGGAAAGTGAAGCAAGTTACTAGGGTTGTCACGATACCAGAATTTTGAGTTCAATACCGATACGTACAAAAGTATCACGATACTCGATACTGATACGATACCTCGCCAAAATAAAGAAGAACCTATTAATGCCACCCTGGCCCTTATCTGTGCGCCCCTCACCCCCCAGACCTTGCTTTTGACCCTGCTCTGTGCACCACCCTGGCCCTTTCAATGCAGCCCCTGGCTCTTATCTGCGCCCCTTTGGCTGTGCCTACCTGGCCCCTGTCTGCACCCCTGGGATCTGGCCCTTGTCTTTGTACGCCTCTTCCTGGTCTGAACCCCTGGGCCCTTATCTTTGCCCCACTCCCTCTTTGTCTGCGCCTCTCTGGTTCTTGTCTCTGCTGCCCCCTGTGTGCGCCACCCTGGCCCTTATCTGTGCACCCTCACCCCCCCTTCCCCCCAGGACCTTGCTTATGACCCTGCCCCTTACCCCTTATCTGTGCGCCACTGGCCCTTTTCAGTGTAGCCCCTAGCCTTATCTTGGTCCCCCAGGCCTTGTTTGCACAGGTGTACTGTGACATCACTGTGCTTATTATCCCTGGACTGTGACATCACTGTGCTTATTATCCCTGGACTGTGACATTGCAGTGTTTATTATCCCTGTACTGTGACATCACTGTGTTTATTATGCCTGTACAGTGACATCACTGCGTTTATTATCCCTGTACTGTGACATCATTGTGTTTGTTATCCCTGTACTGTGACATCACTGTGTGTATTATCCCTGGACTTTGACATCATTGTGTTTATTATCCCTGTACGGTGACATCACTGTGTTTATTATCTCTGTACTGTGACATCACTGTGTTTATTATCTCTGTACAGTGACATCACTGTGTTTATTATCCCTGTATGGTGACATTACTGTGTTTATTATCTCTGTACTGTGACATCACTGTGTTTGTTATCCCTGTACAGTGATATTGCTGTGTTTATTATCCCTGTACTGTGACATCACTGTGTTTATTATCCCTGTACTGTGACATCACTGTGTTTATTATCCCTGTACAGTGACATCGCTGTGTGTATTATCCCAGTGCAGGAAGAGGTAAGTGGTCTGTGTTTGTGTGTTTGTTTTTTATTTTTCAGGGTCGTGAATGCAGAGGACTATGTCGGATTCGGTGGACTACGTCGGACCAGCTTTTTTTTTTTTAATAAAATGGTCAAACAGGGGTCTGGGGGAGTGTTTATTTCAATAAAATGTTTTATACTTGTGTGTGTGTATATTTTTTTTTTACAATACTACAGTTTTAGTAATCACGGCTATCTACTGACGCCCTGATTACTAATACTGGGCTTAGTGCTTGCCAGTATGGCAAGCCAGCACTAACCCCAACATCTATTACCTCGGCACCCACCGCCACCAGGGGTGCCGGGAAGAGCCGGGTACCCGCAGGACTGGACCTTCTAAATTGAGGGTCTGGCTCTGGGATGGCTGCAGGCTGGTACCATTAGGCTGGGAAGGGCCAATAACGTGTCCCTTCCCACCCTGGTAGTGCCAGGCTGCCGCTGCTGGTTGTATCTGGCTGGCGAAGCAAAAAAGGGGGGGACCCCACGCCATTTTTTTACAAAAATAATTAAATAATTTTTTAAAAAATGGCGGAGACTTTATAACGGATAACTTATTCTCAGGATCTGACACCCAGGACCCCCACTAATCAGCTTTTCCTAGGCCAGTGATGAGACATTCAGTGGTCATGTGACTTAGGAGCCACTCAGCCCAATAGAAGTGACAGGGGCTGAGCTGTGATACCAAGCACAGCAGCTATACAATGCACGGCGTTGTACTTGGTAAACTGTAAGAAGACTGATCAGATACTGATGACCTATCCTGAAGACAGGTCATCAGTATAAAAGACCGGCAAGGCCCTTTTAAGTAGTATTGCTTGTTATCATTTTAATGAAAGGCAGATTTAATAGAATACTGAAATCAACTTAAAATCATCGCTTATATGAGTGAATTCTAATAGCTGTTAGTGAATCATATTTGAAAATGTATGCAATTTTCTGCCTATCAGTGATGACACATGGGCCGTGTGATAGCAATGTATGAGCATGTCAGCTGTCACTGGTTTTCATCAATCTATTTTTTTTTTTTTTTAGAAAAATACATCTTTTTATAATATTTTTATTTGCATTTGTCAGCTGAGGGTTAATGATAAAAGCCCATTACTTCTCCGGGTATTCATATTTGTCCACTTTACAAATGTCACATTTTTAGCTGTGGTTGATGTGAGGACCATAAGGTTTGCAAAGATAAGCCAATGGTGTTATTAAAATATGGGAAAATCAAGGAAGCGCATTTGAAACAAAAAATGTTATAGAAAAAGATTTGGAAATATATAAAGTGAAATATGAATGAAAGGTTTAAGAGATTGACGGCCAAAAAAGCTTCTTGAGAGCAGTGGCATTTGCAGGTTCAAAATAAAAATACATACATCTTTTGAATTGTGAGCGACCAAAAGTTTTCTGCAAAATAACTTTTTCATTGTGCATTGAATTTCTTCCATTATGGTTTTGATGTACTTTTATAGAATGGTGCAGTTTTCTTTATCATAAAGTACCATTTATTTATTTTACATACTTATATAGTGCTGCTACTGTATATTCCACAGCGCTTTACAGACATTAGCATCGAGCTTTCCCCAATGGGGGCTCACAATCTAAGTTCCCTGAGTTCAGTATGTCTTTTGAGTGTGGGAGGAAAAAGCAGTACCCGGAGGAAACCAACACAAACATGAGGAGAACATACAAACTCCATGCTGATGTTGTCCTTGGTGGGATTCAAACCTAAGATCCCAGAGATTTAAGGCATGAGTGCTAATTACTGAGCCACCGTACTGCCCATACCATGCTCTAGGTGTGATGATTTGAGATGTTAATGCTTGTATTAGAGTCACAGGACTGACCTGACTGAACCTGACTTAATGGAGTTATCCTATGATCAATGTAAAAAAATGAAAATCAGACATCATATTGTACATGACAAGCTCCCTCTAACAATGCTAGAACCAGCCCTTTACCTCAAATTGAACCAGAGATCTCTCTATTAATTGATCCTAATGGACTATTAGATTTATTTCAAGCTGGCAGCTGAAGAGGAGTGTCTTTCTTCTGTAGCTATCTACCTATCACAGCTCAGGAGGCAGTTGAAGGATAAAACTGAGAATGTGTTTCTTACTTATAGAGATGAGCGAATCATGCAAAAAATTATTTGCCGAACATTCGCCGAACTTTTCCTAAAATTCGTATATTCGACTAATAGATTGAATTTGCGTACAAAATATACGTTATTATGTGCTATTTGCGAATATTCGCTCACTAATAACAAACGTTCATTTTTCAAAAGGTACGCAACTTTATACGCTATTAATCTATACACTGTTGCGTATGAATATAAGTCAGACATTATACTGTATGGGGGCAGCCACAAGGAGACATTATACTGTATGGAGGCCACAAGGAGACATTATATTGGACGTCGGGGAAGGTGAAGGGACTGCTCCCTGCTTACTGTCACCCGTCTCTTCTTCCTGTGGATGCTAAGACATCCATGCCGCTAAAATCCTGACTGTCCTGCCGAATCAGGAACGGTTGGGCCTGGAGCTATGGTATACTTGTGCATTGTATGTGCTATATTTATATTTGTTATGTTTGTACCTGCAGAATGTGACAGACATCTTTTATTCATTCATTCAACCCCCACCCCTCCCAACAAATGCTCCCTCCATCAAATATGCACCCCAGATATTCTATGTTCCCTTCACTCCCCATCATATCGCCCTCCTCTCACCCATAATATCTTCATAGTAGTATACAGTGTTAGTATTAAAACGGTCATCATAACAATTGTGTATGGATTTATGTTGCAGAACAACGTCAGCGACGTCGACAGCAGGGACGTGCCCGGACGGCCCCTGAAGGACCTTCTAGAAAGTGTAAACATATTTAATTTATTTTTAATCCAGGCTATGTGGGAGTGCAGCTGCAGTGATATAAGAGCACTAGTGGTTAGGAATGGGATCCAGCCCCAAACTAACATCAGAAGTTACAACTGTTCATTTGAGTTGAATGTAATGCCATTATTTAAATTTTGACAGCTGCTGCACCAGAGAGGAGCTCCTCTGCCCCTCCTCCACCCCACCCTGAGAGGACGGGTCCTCATACACCCCCAGCCCAGCTACCAGAGGCAGAAGGTAGGTAAAATAAAAAGTGTAATGGGTGGCCTTTCTGTCTTCAAAATACAAGCTAAATTTATGTTTTATCTTTTATAGCTCCAACCGTCAGGGGGGATATCGATTTTTTCCCCAGGCCCATGGGAAGACAACACAGTATGGGTGTCCCATAAGTACAAACCCCTAATTCACAGAAGCGTAATATTTTCAAGCACTAGGATCATGCCACCAAACATGTTATTGATAACTAGACTGTGTACACATTATGTTCTCCAAGTGGTTAGTGAAGCCGACATAGCACAATAATTTTAAAATCAAGTTAGTTAAAGAAGTATAAACTTGTGTTACCCCAAAAATATTTAACAAAAATGTGAATCATATTATGCAGTGCTCAGACACCATTTGCAGCGGGGCGACCCTTCCCCTCCAGGACCCTCTAAGGAGATGTCTCTCTTGTCCCAGTGTAGGAGTGCCAAGGGTATTTTAGGCCTACAGTGTCTCTGGGGTATGTGTCACGGTGTTCCTACCTTGATGGACGAATAGGCCCCAGGTGGTGGCTCTGGCTGCAAAAATGATAGGTGGAATAATTGAGGGTCGTCGTGTGAAATGAAGTCCAGACCATCACTGGGGGTGTTACAATTATAGTACATTCACAATCTCTTTTTAACAATGCGAGAAACAGCCCTGCACCTCACATAGATCCAGAGATCTGCCCCAATTACTGCTACATCAAGCTGGTTACTAAAGGGTAGTGTGACTAGTGTCTATTCTGCTGCATGTCAGGACTCATGTCCATCTCTCCCTATCACAGCTCAGGACAGGAGGCAGTTGAAGATTTAAACTGAGCATGTGCGGCCTTCTCAGTGAGCAGTTCAAAGAAAATTTAGAAAAAAAATGGCTCATTATTTAAAAATATATTTCACTGAATAACTGAGTCAGTTCTAGTAGATATACAAAATATTTCATGACATGCAACTAGTATTCAGATCCAGGTGCTGCTTTGAAAGTTTAGAATATTTTTCGTGGGACAACCCCTTTAACTTGATATTACATACTAATTATATTCCTGTTTCCACCCCTACAGACATACCATCTGACTTTGAGATGGAGGCCGCCATACGGCGATTTGGCCTGAAGCTCCACGCTGCCACCCGCCTCCTAAAATAGTTATATAACCTGTGGTTTGATGTTTTTGTACACCTTTAACCCCTTCCTGACATACTGTGAAGAAATATTGTTAGGAAACATATATGTACGTAACGCACAAGTGCTGCCAAAAATGACACGGAACAGGCACTCCAATACAAGGGGTATAAAGAAGGGCCTCATTCACATTGTGGAACAATTGTTCTTGTTGTGGGACTCATACACTCATAAAGCCTATGCACAAAGTGACAAGTCTGCCAAAAATTACAAGGAACAGGCACTCCGATACACCTTTAATTACACATAAAGGAGGGCATCAGACACACCTGTGAAAAATTAAGATTGATGGCCTGCTGGTGAACATACCCATGAAAACATTATTTTTGAGGGACTGGTGGTGAACAGACCCATGAAAACATTATGGTTGAAGGCCTGGTGGTGAAGAGACCCATGAAAAGATTATGGTTGAAGGCCTGGTGGTGAACAGACCCATGAAAACATTATGGTTGAAGGCCTGGTGGTGAACAGACCCATGAAAACATTAATTATGGGGGTAACGTTAACTAACAACAGCTACAAGCGTAGAAAGTGGAGGAGGAGGTAGACAACAGTGTTTGCTTTTGAAATAGGGTTTTGTAGACTTCGGGTTCGCACAGCCCATGACATGACACTAGACATTTGGCTGTAAAATTATGGCCCGGCTGACAGCAACAGTGGGAAGACAGCACTCAGACTATTCTGCCCTACAAGGCCTGATCTAATCACCAGCATCAGCAAGAGAAGTATGAAATTCGGATGTAATCCAGCCTTTATTCATTTTTATAAAGGTATTTTTTTGAACACTGCCTGGTGACAGATTTGTCCTTTTGGGTGTCACCACCCCCCCAGCGGCACTAAAAACCCTCTCTGACATGATACTTGAGGCTGGGCAGGAAAGAAGCCCTAGTGCATAGTGGGACAGTTCCGGCCACTGTTGTAATCTGCCTGCCCAGAAGTCCAGGGGGTCTGAGAAGAGGCTTTGTGAGCCAGACTGCAGGTAAGCCTGAACCTGCTCATTGAGGCGGGTGATCTGGGCCTGCTCACTTGGCTGCAGCTGTTGGGAGCCTACAGAGAAAAATTCCTGCATCATACTAATTAGGCTTAACTGTCTGCTGCTGGTTGTGGCAGAAGGTGGATTACTTGGCCAGACCTCCTTCTCAGACATGCTGGCAGCAGGCTGGGGCTGGCTGAAAGCTCTGGCCAGGTTACTACATTGCTTCTCCCGCAATGAGACTAATTTCTCTTCCCTTTCCTCAGGAGGAAAACAATCCCCCATGTTGGATTGATACCGCGGGTCCAGAAGCATCGCCAGCCAGTATTAGTCAGTCTGCCTTATGTTTAGGATACGCCTGTCAGTGCGTAAGCATGTGAGCATACAACTCGCCATCCTGCCCAGCGTGCCTGAGAGGCCACTTCTTTCCATCTCAGCCTCTCTCCGAGAAACTGCTGTGTCCCTGAAAGTGTCATCATCCTCATCCTCCACCTGTGTCTCCTCCTCCTCCTCCTCCTAGTCATCAACATCACCCTCATTAAAATCCTCCTCCTCTTCCCCCTCCTCTAACTGAAGCTCCTCATCCTCATCCTGCTCCACAAGGGAGCTTTGGCGTTGGGGCTCCCTTACAGTGACAGCATGGCGGCCGGTAGACAAATGACCAGGATTTCCTTCCCCCATTGCCCCCTGCTGCATGAGCGTGAGTGTCTTTTCCAGCACAAATATTATTGAAATTACGTCGTTCACACCGCAGCTGTCCCAGCTGACCAATATGGTGGCTTCTTCTAAGGGTGGCTTCTTCTAAGGGCCTTAGAACAGTGCAGGCATCTCGGACAAGCCACCACTGCCGGAAATCAAAGCCGCACCTGCTCCCTATGCTGGAAGATTCTGGCTGCTACTGGACAAAATCATCCACTGCTCTACGCTGCTCTAGGAGTCGCTGCAACATATGAAGAGTGGAATTCCACCGGATCGCCACATCACCTATTAAGTGGTGTGGCGGAAGACTGTTTTGACGCTTCAGTTCCAGCAGAGCGTGCCGAGATACATATGAATGGCTAAAATGAGTGCAAAGCTTCCACGACTTTGCCAGCACTGTGCGCAGGCCAGTGAATGTTTTTAGAAATCTTTGCACCACTAGATTTAGCACATGTGCCATACAGGGAGCATGCGAGAATTGACCCAGGTTCAGCGCTGCCACTATATTTGTCCCATTGTCACTCACTACCTTGCCCACTTCCAGCTGACGTGGAGTCAGCCAGTGCGCTATTTGCTGCTTCATGTAATGTAGCAAGCGCTGGCCTGTGTGGCTACTACTGCCAAGACAAACTAAGTCTAACACTGCATGGCTGAGTTTCACCTGACACATGTGATATGAAGGAGCGCAGGTAACTCGCTGCCCTGACCCTCCAGCAGGCGGACTGCCCGTGGAGGTGGAAGCGGATAGTTGTTGGGTTCTCTGCTGAAATCCTGGCTGGAAAGCACGTGGAGGTGCCAACAGCAATTGACCAGGTTGCTGGGGTGTTCCTGCCTCACTGCCACTAAATACATTCAGCCAGTGGGCAGTAAAGGACATGTATTGCCCCTGGCCGTAAGCACTGCTCCAGGTGTCCACCGTGACGTGCACTGTGCTGCAGAGAGACAGCTTCAGGGAGCGTCCAATATTCTCTGCCATGTGGGAGTAAAGGGCGGGGATAGCTTTGTTTGAAAAGTAATGCCGGCTAGGGACCTGCCAGTGTGGCTGAGCGCAAGCCATTAGCTCCCTAAAAGCTGGGCAGTCAACCAGCTGGTACGGCAGAGACTGCACAGCCAGCAACTTTGTCAGGTGACCGTTCAGTTTGCGCACTGTCGGATTACTTGTGGCGTAAAATTGCTTCCTGGCCACACACTTGGCAATGGACGGCTGCCGAATGAGAGGAGGTGGAGACATGCACGCACTGGATGACGATGAGGTGGATGTACTACTTACACCCCGGGATGCGGGCTGAGCTATGACCCTGGATGTGGCCTGCCTGACAGAAGGGACCCCCAGGGAAGTAACCAGCTCTTTACTATTATTGGGCTGTTCTAAATTGCCGGCATGACGCTTCTTCAAATGGTTCCACAGCGCAGTGGTCCCAACATTTGCGGCTTTCCCACAGCTCAATTTCTGCTTACAGAAATTACACGTGGCCATACTGCTATCCCCCGGCAGAGTGGTAAAATACTTCCACACACCCGACGTGTGCCCTCCACAGCTGGCTAAGCTTCTCGCACGCTTACTTCCTGGTGCCGGCCCCACTATATTTGGGGTCTCGCTAGTTTCCAGGGAAGCACTAGCCCTGGGCCTAACTCGCCTCTGCCCTCAGTTGCTGCCACTACTAGTACCACCCTCCTCCTCTGAGCTCAAATCCTCCTCCGCTTCACAGGTCCTCCGGCCTAACACATCAGATTCCTCATCAGACTCCTCCACAACACATTTTTGCAAATTAGGCTGTTCCCCATCCCCACCAACTGACAATTCTGGGCAGTCCAAAATCTGGCTGCCCTCTAAGAAATCCTCAGGGAGGCTGTCCTCTATAACCGCCGGATTATAAGTTGGGCTTCGGTGGCTTTTTTTCCTAGAAATTGCTGAAGGGACACCACTAGGAGGGAACACTGAAGCCCGAGAGGTGGCAGAAAATGACGAGGTTTGCTTGAGTGGAATGGTGGAGCAGGACGAGTCTGACCCCTGGCTACATATGGACACTGTATCAGCAGATGACAGCAGATCGTCCGGCTGAGACTGAGATGAGCGTGCCATCCACTCCACTACCTCATCTGCTTTCTCCTCCACTACAATGTTGCACCTTGGTGGGTTAGCCCGGTGGAACAACGGCCAAGTATTTTGAATATTACTAGCAGATGCTCCGGCTACAGGTCTTTTGGCACTGCTGGCGCTGCCCTGTGCCACCTTCTCCTTTTTTTTTAAAGCTCAAAGTCTGGCTGGAACTGGACCCCTTCTGATTATCCATGCAAAAGATTTTTTAATTCACTCTGTGGCCCTGCAGCTGGTCTTTGTCCCTGTCTCTCCATGTCTCTCTCTCCCTGCCTGATTATTTACTAGCCCTGACCTGGCCCTGCAGTATCCCTGATATATGTATGATAGATTTCCACTACAATTACACCCCAGTTAGAAGAACACAGTGTCTCTGAACTTCACAAATTCACAACAGTGCTTCTGCTCACCTCAGCAGTCGCAGCAGAAATGAAGCGTCACTGAGCTTACTGAGCTTACTACTCAGGCTTACTGAGCCTGAGCCAATCAGAGCAAGCCCAGCCTACTAGGTCAGGTGACCGCTTTCTTCCCGGGCTTTTGCGCACGATAAACGAATGAACAGTAAAAGATCACTACTAAATTGAATTCGTACGCAACAGCGTATACAGTAACTAATTCATACGCAATTGCGTATAATTTATAGGACAAACTGCGTAGCGAATGTGTACAAAGCCGAAGCAAATCGACTAATATTCGGATTCGCTTTGCAGATGAAAAATCCCAAGATTTGATACGAATCTACGAAGCGGCGAATAGATTCGCTCATCTCTACTTTCTTAGTAAGTAGGACAAAGAAAAAAGAAAGAAACAAGGAGCAGGTGACACTATAAAGATGCATTTTGTTGAATAACTCAGTAATAAGGACAAGTTCAGTCCGAACTATGCTATTTTTCGGGTGACAGACGAACCCAAATATTTCTGTGTTCATTTAGAATGAATTCACTAAAATGGTGAGTAGCACCATTTTAGTGCACATGACCCTTAAAGTAAGGTTGGGGGAACTCATCCAAGACAGCTTGGATGAGCCAATCAATGTTGCAGCAGGAAGGGAGGTGCCCTAGGAGAATGAGCAGAATGCCATTCTGTACTGGGATGTGATCTTAGGGAGTCAGGGAGAGTCAGAAATCAATCAAGGACAGTCAGAAATCAATCAAGCTTATTGCCAGGGAGAGTGAAGGGAAAGGCTAGGATTCCAAAGAAGATTGTGTGTTGTGTAGAACAGGAACAAGCAGGGCAGCTGACAGACAGAGAGAAGACAGGAACTGTGGTTGGCTGTGCCTGCTATCAGAAATGCAGGTGCTGCAATGCAGACCTCAAAAGCAGCTACCTGCAAGCAAATACTTTCATTTTCCCCATTTTCATAGAAATCCTTTTTTTGTGGGATTCAATTTAATGAAACAGCATGTATATGTGATTATTGCAGCAATACCCAAGATGTAGCAACAATCTATTTATGTGTATTAATGTGAAACTGAGTGTCAAACCTAAACCATCTGTTTCCTTTTATTCAGTTTCCACACAGTTGCAATGTAAATTTTTTTGGGGGGGTTCAATTTAATTAAGCAGCATATATACCTGATTATTGCATCAATACCCAAGGTGTATTTAACAGCAGTCAATAAGGAAGACACAAACAGTGAGCCCCCACTGGAACCACGCCCACATTCCCTACCTACTTGCAAGGCAAACCCTAGATGACAAGTCCGCAACTGATCGACATTCCCTACATTACTAAGGGACAAAAATGGGTCGAAACCAGGCAGACGATACAGTCAAATAGCTAAGTCGAGATCAGAAGAAGGGAAACACAGTACCAAATCACGAGACAGTGGAAAGCCAAGGTCAAAAATGCAAACAATCCAAAAGCACAGAACCAGCAAAGGTGTATTGCCATGAGGGGATTTAAATAGAGTGCCGAATCCCTGGATCAGAATCTGATAGTTCCATGGACTTGGCGCTTCATAGGACATTTTCCAATCTTCAAAGTGACTGGGCAACTGGGCTGGAACTCAGCTTGCTGCTCATCTCCCCAAGAACACGCATGCTGCAAGGATAAACAGTGCATTGATTGCAATGAATAGACCTCGCCTTGCTGGCGGTGCCCCATCTTGCCACTGTTGCTGTCTGTCTGACTACCATCACTTTCTGTAAGGCTGCTACTTACTTATATATATACACACTTGACTACTGCATCAGTGCCCAAGGTGTAAAAGCTATCTGGCCATGTTGATAGTGGTATACTCACTGCAGTACCATTGTAGTAGTGCTTTGTACACTTGCGTGGCAAAGAATGCGGACCACTCCTTGCAATTCTCACTGTGCGGCAAGCTACACTTCACAGTGGACACCTGGCTCAACTTTTACGGGCAGGCACAGTACATGTTTTTCACTACCCACTGGGTCAATGATTTTTTGTGACAGTGAAGAGGGAGCACCCCAGCTACAAGTCCAGGTTCTTGAGTCAAGAGTTGCCACGTCGTGTTGGAGCTGATCGGCCTGGAAGAGAGTAGCAACACTGGTGAGCAGTTGCTCAAGTACATCAGGCAGCCTGGGGAGGGAAAAAATCATTAAAATTAAATGAAAAGAGCTAACAAGTTTTCCTAAAAATTATGAGTTCTAGGCTAGAGGGGGTTACATACCAACTTTCAGAGCAATGGAAACAACTTCAGTTTGGCCCAAATAGATTTGGTTCCAAACTCAGCTCTTTCAAAAATTTGTCAAACCGGACCTGAAACGAATCTCAAGTGGTTCTCTAATTAAGCTCTGCTTAAAATACTGTGCTGTATGTCTCACTCAATGCCTGAGCAATAGGTTTACTAGCTTAATCATGAAAAAGTGCTTCTGCTTGTTTTGGGGGTTCTGAACCTCTGCCCCATGAACTGACCTGCACCTGATCACTATACTGACCCTGAACTGTGTGCCCTGACCTTCATACTTGTTTCATGGATTTAGACAAACTCTTCCTGCCCTGACAAAATTGTTACAGTTTTGCTTGATTCCTCAGTGCCTCACACTGGTGTTTATGACCCTGCGGGTCAGTTGTCAACCACTCCCAGACTACTACAGGAAATAGTGGCCTGGCTGGCTTCCCTAAGGAAAAATCCACATCCTTGTATAGGGGTTAAATGCTGAATACCATGGAACCACCAGGAAAACAACCTTAGGTTTAGGCCAAGGTCAAATAGGTTGGTTGACACAGTGGTTCCACACCCACTCATTGTTACATTTGAAGTTCTGCTGAGACTTGTAGATAGATAGATAGATAGATAGATAGATAGATAGATAGATAGATAGATAATAGAACATTTCAGCTCCTTATTTTCCATTTTTAATTTTCATTTATGACCTACAAAAATATAGCCTCAGATACACTTCTACCTATCCATAGTTGTATATGCTCTACAATTCATACAGATGTATTGCTACGCATTGCAGCACAGTGTATTCCTCTCTGTTGTCCACACTATACTTATGAGACAATATTGTGTCCTTTGAAGGACACCGTTCAAAGGAATCAAATGAAAAAGTAATAGGCTGAGTGTGGCCTCATTAGAAATTAATCTACAATTCATGATTGTGACATAAAACATGCAAATTCACTATAGATCTGCAGGAAACAAAATCAATGAGATAGTGTGGAGATACAAGCCAAATGAATATTGCAAACAAAGGCTGAATCAAAATATTAACTGTCAAGGAAAATTAAAGCTTGATTATTTAACCGATTTGGAATGAATAGAAATGAGCCAGACTTGACACACATATGATAATGGCATCTGTACAATTTTACCTAATGGCCCTGAGTAGCAACACTCAATATTGGGTTCATGCCTGAAATATGATTTATGACATATCCATGTTACCTTTAGTGTACAGTAGTTTGGAAGCTATGGGCTGAAGCTGCAATATACTTGGTTATACTTAAGGAATGTCTCAAAAGGAAAAGGGATAAAGAAAAGTTAGGGAAGTGATATAAATTAATATTCTTTATTGGTAGGCTTTAAATAGAGGTTCTCCAGTCTCATGATGACATTTTTTATCTGTCTAGAGTATCCCAAGCATGGTATATTTTTGACCCATAAACCCATTTTTCATGTCAACACTTTCCTTCCCCAGTTATCAGCATCACTGCATTCTGGGTTTGTTACCAAATCCAGCAAAACAGGAAGTAATCCATACTCATGCAACGAACAGGGGAAGGAAAGTGCTAAGATGGGAAAACAGATGTGTAGGTCAAAAATATGTAGTTTTATGGTATTCAGGGCAAAATTCATTATATGATCAGTGAATCCCTTTTAAGTAGTAAAACTCAAATCAGGAAATTACCTAGTCATAATCTAGTACATGGCTATTTTAGAAGGGTTGCTATGTTGACTAGGCAGACCCAGCTGATCAACCTATCTGTGAGCCCGAACTGAGACAACTCAGTGTCCAATCCTAGAGCTAAAAGGGGGATTTAAGTCTAGCATTCCTTGCTGTCTTTGTAATTTGGTCCTATCTCCTGTTAGTTCTGTGTGCTCAGAACAGTGCTGCATTTCTGTATAACCTTCCTGAGTATTGACCTTGGCTAATTTCTAGATTAACCCCTTGTCTACTGATTAGGCTTTTTTTTAATTTCTCCTGGCTCCTCTGCTTGGTTTTGGTTAACCCCATGTCCGCTCATTTGGCTTCTATTATCTCTCCTCGCTCAGACTCTTGTATTCTCCTCCTACTCCTTGGCATCTGATAGGTCTGCTACCTGTGAGTTCACACCTGTTTTCTGCCAGCTTACTCTGCAGATGAAACCCGGGGCCCTAGCGGCCAAGTACAACAGGATTTGAAGCAGTCTGTTGTAAACACCTAGGGGTAGCTTTAGATCTACTAACTGGAGCATTTGTTGGTCCCAGATGGTGACCCTGTATCCTTCCTCACTTCCGTTTCTTTATAGGCTTTTAAACAACATTGTACACCAAAAAGTAAAAGATATTTAATTATTTTACATCTTAAGAAATAAAGGCTTATGGTGCCTTTCTTTTGTATCAGCCCTGCCACCCCTACTGAATCAAACAAGCTATCTTGTGTGTTGTGTGTTGTATCTTTGTGTGTTGTAGATGCTAGGCTATGGTATATATTGCTGTGCTGTGCTCTGTCACAATGAGTAGTACTTTTTGTTCATTGTGCAGAAAACGATGGTGCCTGCACATTGTTATAAATTTGCCATGTTTTGCTTGGCCTTCCCAGTCTTCCCTGTCACATGTAATCTGCCTATGTGCTAAATTATGCTATATTGTAAAAGGTGTGGTATTAGTGGTTTAAAAACTATGGGGGACATTTATCATTCAGAAGTTATTTTTGTGTCAGTTATAAGCTTGTGTTTGCTTTGTGTACCTGTACCAAATTGATAAAATGGTGCACCTTAATAATATATGTGATGTGAGTGCAATGTGGTTTATACCCATATGCGTAAAAGTACACCAGGTTACCTGGTGTAGGTTGTGACTTTTTTGCGACTTTTGCCAAAGTTGCACATAGTAAATGTGCCATAATCCTGATCTAATCTCATTTTTATCTCTTAAACATAAACCACTTTTAAAAGTGGCGAGGAAAACCAAATGTTGAAGAAAATGATGCAATCGCTATAGCTTGCAAACTTTTTAAGCCACAAAACTGATATATCTGATTTGATAAATGTCCTCTCTGTTGCTAGATACAACATGTAGAAAAATGCAAGATAAATTATGTACCAGTAGTAATAAAATGTCCTCAGTACAAAGGTAAAGATACAGTATATTACATTTTACTGCAAGATGTCTATACAATGCTAAAAGCAGTAAATAGCAATTTGCTATATATAATTCTGTAATGATTGGCCATAAGATAGTACTGTACAATATTTCAGTTCAGGCAGATGCCCTGAAAAGGTGGATTTCTCTGATACTTATACAAGGCACAGGCTGTATCAGCCCAGTTTTTGGCAAAATGGAGCATGGTCCTTTTTATCAGAAAATGACAAGCAGACAGTATGGAGGAAGGAGATCTATGGTCAGGGAATATTCTGATGACCAGGAAACTAAAATATTCCATAAAATCTCAAAAGACCAAACATGAAAATCTTTCAGAAAACCAATTGAGAAGTAAATGGACCAATACCTCCTGGTCTGAATAAAAACTACATCATTCTCTGCTGCTCTACACTTAATGCTCTCATCTCAACACATAGGAAATGGCTGGATATGCTCTTCCGCCAATCATTGGCTGATGTCAGTCACAGCTGCGACAGGTGTCTGTAGCAGAAAGTTGAGAGCAGCAGGAACCTGAAGTAATGCAGGAAAGGCAGCAACTTTTTTTTTTTTTTGGAGGGGGGGGGGTAATGCATTTTTATTTTTAATCTTTCTGCTCCCTTCAGAAAACCCCTTTAATTATTTTAAAGTTTGATATTTAATATTCTGAAGTTGACCTCCACTAAGAAGGACAGCCATTACGACCTACAATGTATTAGAACTAGGATTACAATAATGAATAAAGTAAATAAGTAAAGTGTTTGTGTCCAGGCCAAGAGAATGATAATAGAGATTAAATTTGAATCTAAACACTCCCACCACTTTTGATACACATCCATGCACTAAGGAATGTCAAATATTCTGGTATCTATGGGAACCCACAATCCACAGTTTAACACAAGAAGCATCATCACTTTCAGTTTCAAAATGTAATTGACTCATAAAGACTAATTTGTATTAACAAACATTGTTTAGTTGAGATTCATTCACATATTACTAAATAATATATTTGCATGGTATGCAAACTTACCTGAAAGGGCATCTTTCAGCAGATTTGTATCTATGAAACTGACTGACCTGTAACATGTGCACTTGGCAGCTGAAGGCATCTGTGCTGTTACACCTAGAAGCTCTGCTCTCTCTTAGGCCTCTTTCACACGACAGTATTTTTTGCGGGCTCCAATCCGCTTTTTTCACATGAAAAATGCGGAACCATTCATTTCTATGGGTCCGCAAAAAATACTGAGAGCATTCGGTGTGCTGTCCGCATCCGTATGCCCGTTCCGTAGCCCCGCAAAAAAAATAGAACATGTCCTATTCTTGTCCGCAAAACGGACAAGGATAGGCATTGTTACAATGGATCCGCAAAAAAAACGGATGCCATATGGACGGCATCCATTTATTTTTTTTTGGATCCGCAATTTGAGGACCTCAAAACACAACGTTCGTGTGTGAGAGGCCTTACTTTTATTGACAGGGCCAGGCTTGATGATATTTAAAGTGCAGAGGGCGTGGCAGTTGCAGAGAGAGCTAAACTTCTTACAGTAACGGCAACGCCCTGGTTGCTTCTAAAGGCTCTTTTGCACATATTAAAACTTATGAACATACATGAACATGGAACCAACACAGATGCCTTCAACTGCCAAACACACACACATCAGGTCAGCCAGTTTCACAGGTACAAATCTGCTGAGAGATGCCCTTTAAACAGTAGTTTTATAGAGTTGTTCGAACACCAAAGTGCTCGAGTGTTCTGGTGCTCGAGTATAGCACTTTGGGATGCTTGCATGCCCTACCAGGCACTCCCAGAGGGAAGGGTGTCTGGTTTATAGGAAAAGGTCAGAAATTGATGGAAACAGCACTGAAATGGTTCGGGTACAGCATAGGGAGGATGCCTGGATGCCTCTTGGACTCCCAGGTCGCTGCTGGGAACGATGTTGTCTGAGTATTATGACAGTTTTATAGACTGACAATAATATGCACAAAACCGAAGATAAAATCTATTTTAGAGGAAAAATTGTTAGGAAACATTCTTTCCTGTATATTTACTTGTATATAAAGTGCGAGGGCTGCTAAAAATTGCAAGGAAGAAGCACTCTAAACAACCTGCTATATACAACCTGTATATAGCATAAAGGAGGGCCTCATTCACATTGTGGTACATTTGTTAAGGTAGTGGGACTCCTGCACTCATAAAACCTATGCATTTAGTGAAAGGGCTGCCAAAAATTTCAAGGAATAGGCACTCCAATATCCCCTTTATTACACATAAAGGAGGGCATCATACACACCCTTGAAAAATTATGATCAATTGAATGCTGGTGATCCTCTAAAATATTACGAACGAGGGCCTGTTGGTGACCCTCTAAAACAGGGGTCAGGGCCTGCTGCTGATCTGACCATCTAAAATATTAGGGGTCAGGGCCTGCTGGTGACTCTCTAAAACATTAGGGGCGAGGGCAGTGGTGTACATAGAGAAGTAAGGTCCCCATAGCAAGGATCAAACCAGGCCCCCCACACAGGACAGAAGGGTTTCCGCCTAAACCCTTTTCAATGACCCTTGGGCCATTTTTCCCTCCACTGCCACATTTGCTAAAAGTTGTTCCTTTAGAGCAGCGGTGGGGAACCTTTTTGCTGCCGAGGGCCATTTGGCCATTTTCTTAATGTAAAAATTTGACGGCTGTATTTGGTCAAACATATAAGTAACTTAGGGGTAAGTTACAGAAATTGCACTTCAATTTAAAAAATCTAGAGTGCTGTATTTTTGCAGCACAAAATGGCGCCTGCGGTATATATATTACATATAGTAAAGGTGCCATTTTGACCAAATATAGCTGTCTAATATTTAAATTGAGAATGATATATATTTAGTTCTTTATTTGGCAGTAAAGGGGTCCAGGGAGGGGGTTCACCTAGCTTTCACTCCTCCTGCCATTGTCCCTACGTTTGTCCCTTTCTCAGCCTCAAATCTGCCCCACACCTCCATCAACTGTAAATCAGCTTCCCATCAGACCTCCTGCCTACATCAGCCTTAGATCAGACCCTCATCAGACCCTCCCTAGCCTTAGATCAGACCCCAATAGGCCCCCAGCCTCATATCAGACCACCAATCGGCTTCTCAGCCACATATCAGACCACCAATAGGCTCCCCAGCCTCATATCAGACCCCCAATAGGGCCCCAGCCTCATATCAGACCCCCAATAGGGCCCCAAACTCATATCAGACCCCCAAAAGGCCCCCAGCTTTATATCAGACCACCAATAGGCCCCCCATCCTCATATCAGACCCCTATCAGACCCCCTCAGCCTCAGATCAGACCGCCAATAGGCCCCCAGCCTCAAATTAGACCCCTATCAGGCCCCCCAGCCTCATATCAGACACACAATAGGCCTCCAGCCTCATATCACACCCCCAATAGCCCCCCAGCCTCATATCAAACCACCAATAGGTCCCCAGCATCAAATTAGACCCCTATCAGGCCCCCCAACCTCATATCAGACAATCAATAGGCCCAGCAGCCTCAAATTAGACTCCTATCAGCCCCCCCAGCCACAAATGAGCCCCCATCAGTCCCTCCCCACCTTAGATGAGCCCCAATCAGACCTCAGATCAGACTTTCAAAATAAATAATAAAATTACCTCTTCAGCTCCAGACGGCACTGCCTCTTGGCAGGGTCACTTACCCTCCCTGGTCTTCTCCCTGCTGCTTTGTACTGTGAACCAGTAGAAGAGGGGATTATCCTAACTGGGCCCCCTCTTGCCCTGGTCCCCATAGCAGTCACATGGTCTGCCACTGGTTACACCACTGATCTCAAGGTCCTGTAGGTACAGATTGTCTCGCACTTAGGATTTTTCTTATAAATATACATGGTACATTGCATTGATATGTGAATTGCCCAAGATTCCCTTGTCTAAGGACCACTTGTAGGAACAGATCTACAGTAACCATGGGTAAGACTACTTTCACACTAGCGTTTTTGCTGGATCCGGCAGGATTCAGCAAAAACGCTTCCGTTACTGATAATAGAACCATCTGCATCCATTATGAACGGATTCGGTTGTATTATCTTTAACATTGCCGGGACGGTTCTGTCATTAACTCCATTGAAAGTCAATGGAGGACAGATCCGTTTTCTATTGTGTCAGACAAAACGGATCCATCATGACCCACAATGCAAGTCAATAGGGACGGATCCGTTTTGTCTGACACAATAGAAAACGGATCCGTCCTCCATTGACTTTTAATGGAGTTAATGACGGAACCATCCCGGCACCGAATCCGTTCATAACGGATGCAGATGGTTGTATTATCAGTAACAGAAGTGTTTTTGCTGAAACGCTAGTGTGATAGTAGCCTTACCTATGGTTACAGTAGATCTGTGCCTACAAGCGGTCCTTAGAGAAGGGCGTCTTTCTCTGGATCCCCAGGACGGAAAGCAAACTACAACATGTTGCGGTTTGCTCTCCGGTCTGGGGAAGCAGCTAAACGGAACGGAATGCATTTTGGAGCACTCCGTTCTGTTCAGTTCAGTTCAGTTCAGTTTTGTCCCCATTGAAAATGAATTGGGAAAAAAATGAAGCGTTTTTTTTTTTTTGTGGTATTGAGCCTCTATGACGGAACTCAATACCGGAAAACTCTAACACTAGTGTGAAAGTAGCCTAAATCTTGTCCTGCATAGGAGTCTCTTTAAAAGAAAAGGATCTTCATATTCCAAGATTTCTTCTGTTCCTTCCTTGTCTTCAAATATTGCATGTCTCCTACCAGTCTACTTTTTCCACAGTGGAAAATTCTTTTAGGTATGCACATAAACTTACTCCCTCTTTGTCACTTACAATGTTCACCTTAGTGTAGCTTGTGCAGCCACTGACCTTTCCGAATAATTCACAATGGAGTTGGTCGCTTTCGACTTGTTCATTCCATGTTAAATTAAAAACAAAAGACATGTTATGAAAGTAAATGTACACAGAAAAAGTTTCATAGCTTGGCAAAAGCCTCCTTAATCCAATGTCATCTCTGAATTAATTTTCTATTCCTACTGTAAATTGAACAAATCCCCGTCCTTGTTTGTTTGATTTTCAGCTGACGTGCAGAACAGCTGCAGTCTGCTTTAGCGTCTCTCTGCAGCAGAGACTTTGTAAGAGAGGAGAATCCACCTCATAGTGACTCATCTGAAAGCTGGAAGCAGCAAAGAATACAAATACATATAAATGGTAGAAGTCTTAAAAATCTTATCTGTGATCTGTGGTGATACTTGTAACCTTTACATGGGAAGTGAGCTATACATTGAAATAGAATCTAGTATTCTAGCACTTGCACTTGCTCCTTGAGCTGTATTGTAAAAGAAATGTATAAATGAAGGTTAGAAACACGTTAATTACTTTCTTGTATGTAATTTCACTTTTCAAAAAATCTTAATAAAAAGATACTTGAAAAGAAAAGAAAGAGGTAAACAGGGTCCACGTGTTTACAAACTCCTTAGATTTAGAGAACTTATTTTCTTGCTTCCCTTACTGACCTCTGCATATTGGCTGCTACAAAACTCTAGAGCTCAGCTTCAAGAGGTATAAGATTAGTTTGTCAACTTCTGTTGTATGATAATTTACTGCTGCTGTCTGAGACATGGTGCATAGATTCAATTAAACAATTAAGGCCTCTTCCACACTAGCAGTAGTCCGAATCCGGCAGGTGAAGGGTGCCGTCGGATCCGGACTGCCGCAGCGACATGTGTGGGGCCGGAACCGCGTTCCGGCCCCACACATGTCACACAGTACCATATGCAGACATACACACACATACACACAAACACATACATACTTACATACTCCAGGCAGGCAGGCCGCACGTCTTCACGGCCAGGAGGCGCGCAGCTATGACGATTCCCCATAGCGCCCTCTGCTTGGCGCTGTAGGGAATCGTCATAGCAGCGCGCCTCCTGGGCATGAAGGTGTGCAGCCTTCCTGCCTGGAGTATGTAAGTATGTATGTGTTTGTGTGTATGTATGTCTGTATGTATGTCTATATGTATATGTCTGTATGTGTAGGTGACGGATCCGTCCTGAACTCCATTGACAGTCAATGGAGGGTGGATCCGTTTACCATTGTGGTCACACCAGACGGATCTGTCCCCATTGACTTGCATTGGGGGTCATTCCGGATCCGTCTTGGTGCGGATGCCTGGACCGGAGAGAAAACCGCAGCATGCTGCGGTTTGTTCTCCGGTCTGAAGATGGAACGGAATGCTTTCAGGAGCATTCCGTTGTCTTCAGTTCAGTTTTGTCCCTATTGACAATGAATGGGGACAAAACTGAAGCGTTTTTTCCGGTATTGAGCCCCTATGACGGAACTCAATACCGGAATTTAAAAACGCTAGTGTGAAAGTAGCCTTAGAAGAAGAATCTTTATATAGGCCCAACATATTCCACAGAACTTTACAACCAGAGGGTTTGTGTACAGTCATGGCCAAAAGTTTTGAGAATGATACAAATATTAATTTTTACAAAGTCTACTGCTTCAGTTTTTATAATGGCAATTTGCATATACTCCAGAATGTTATAAAGAGTGATCAGCTTAACAGCAATTACTTGCAAAGTCAATATTTGCCTAGAAAATGAACTTTATCCCCCAAAACACATTTCAACATCATTGCAGCCCTGCCTTAAAAGGACCAGCTAACATCGTTTCAGTGATTGCTCCATTAACACAGGTGTGGGCGTTGATGAGGACAGGGCTGGAGATCAATCTGTCATGATTAAGTAAGAATGACACCACTGGACACTTTAAAAGGAGGCTGGTGCTTGGCATCATTGTTTCTCTTCTGTTAACCATGGTTATCTCTAAAGAAACACGTGCAGTCATCATTGCACTGCACAAAAATGGCCTAACAGGGAAGAGTATTGCAGCTAGAAAGATTGCACCTCAGTCAACAATCTATCGCATCATCAAGAACTTCAAGGAGAGAGGTTCCATTGTTGCCAAAAAGGCTCCAGGGCGCCCAAGAAAGACCAGCAAGCGCCAGGACCATCTCTTAAAAGTGTTTCAGCTGCGGTATCGGGCTACCAGCAGTGCAGAGCTTGCTCAGGAATGGCAGCAGGCAGGTGTGAGTGCATCTGCACGCACTGTGAGGCGGAGACTCTTGGAGCAAGGCCTGGTCTCAAGGAGGGCAGCAAAGAAGCCACTTCTCTCCAGAAAAAACATCAGGGACAGACTGATATTCTGCAAAAAGTACAGGGAGTGGACTGCTGAGGACTGGGGTAAAGTCATTTTCTCTGATGAATCCCCTTTTCGATTGTTTGGGACATCTGGAAAACAGCTTATTCGGAGAAGACGAGGTGAGCGCTACCACCAGTCTTGTCTCATGCCAACTGTAAAGCATCCTGAAACCATTCATGTGTGGGGTTGCTTCTCAGCCAAGGGAATCGGCTCTCTCACAGTCTTGCCTAAAAACACAGCCATGAATAAAGAATGGTACCAGAATGTCCTCCGAGAGCAACTTCTCCCAACCGTCCAAGAGCAGTTTGGCGATCAACAATGCCTTTTCCAGCATGATAGAGCACCTTGCCATAAAGCAAAGGTGATAACTAAATGACTCAGGGAACAAAACATAGAGATTTTGGGTCCATGGCCTGGAAACTCCCCAGATCTTAATCCCATTGAGAACTTGTGGTCAATCATCAAGAGACGGGTGGACAAACAAAAACCTACAAATTCTGACAAAATGCAAGCATTGATTGTGCAAGAATGGACTGCTATCAGTCAGGATTTGGTCCAGAAGTTGATTGAGAGCATGCCAGGGAGAATTGCAGAGGTCCTGAAGAAGAAGGGTCAACACTGCAAATATTGACTTGCTGCATTAACTCATTCTAACTGTCAATATAAGCTTTTAAGCTTTTGTTACTCATAATATGATTGCAATTATATTTCTGTATGTGATAAAAACATCTGACAAACACACATAAAAACCAGAGGGCAGCAGATCATGTGAAAATATAATATTTGTGTCATTCTCAAAACTTTTGGCCATGACTGTACAGAGTCATAAATAACATAGCAACAAACAGGTCAACAATTAAAACAAGAGGAATGAGTGCCCTACTTGCAGGAGCTTACAATCCAAAAGGAGGTAGGGGTGAACAACAGGTAAAGAGTGCTTGTTTTGTACAATGGTCAGGCCATTTTAACAAAATACGGGAGTATATATAAATCTGCATGAGCCAGTCACTAGCGAAACCTGTAGTGCATGGTGCTTGGATGTTTGATGAAGGATCAGGTTCAGAAGAACGAAGAAAAGTTAGATTAGGGGATGTGATAGGGAATGTGTTAGGCAGCCCAAAAAAGATGTGCTTTTAGGGAGCATCTAAAATTGTGGATGTTGTGAATTAACCTGATTGCTCGAAGTAGGGCGTTTCACAGTACTGGTTCAGCTCGGGACAGTCTTGAAGATGGGAGTGAGAGGTTCGAACTATGGTGGATGTTAGTCGTAAATCATTTGCAGAGTAAATCCTTCGCAGAGCGTAAAGCATGGGTAGGACTGTTAAATTTAAATGTAATATATAGGTATATATAGTGTAACTTGAACCAATACTTAAAGGGAATCTGTCAGCTCTGAAACACCCTCCAAACCAGAGGAAGCAGTGTATAGTGTAAGTGACGTTGAGTCTGGTTATGTAATTTTTATCTTCATACTCACTTCCATTCTGATGTTGTGCTCCCACAAACCTGCAGTAAAATGCACTGAGAGGACTCCAGTGCTCACTCACATAATGGAGAGGACTCAAAGAAGAGTCCTCTCAATGCATTTTACTGCTGGTTTGTGGGAGCAAAGCATCGGCATGGAAGTGAGTATGAAGATAAAACTTACGTATTCTGATTCACCATCACTTACACTATACACCGCTTACTCTAGTTCAGGGGGTGTTTAGGAGATGACAGGTTCCCTTTAAGGATCCTGGGACCCCCACCTACTATGGGGCACATTTATTAAGACCGGTATTTTAAGCGCATTCGTTGGTGGTGGATTAACAAAGTTATGCAGAGGCGCCGGACTCTACATAACTTTGGCATATCCAGCGCCAGTCTAAATGTAAGCCAGCTTCCTTGCTGTCTTACATTTAGACCATTTTCTATGCCTAAACCAGGAGTAGAAAATGGTTTATTTTGTTGCAGAGGCATCTTTCAGCCCCCTAAGGTTCCTGGACCCAGTGTTCACTTCTACCTCTGCGCCCCTATAGCTATGCCCCCATGTACTTGACAGTAAACTTATGTATTATTGTATATCCTGAATAATGGAAAAAATAAAAAAAACAAAAACAAAGCAACCCTCCGGTTCAAGAAAAAAATCCACATAAACTGAGGAATGAACATAACACTTGCCTTGTGGCAAATCTGCCATTTTCAGAGTTCCTCTTCTGCACTGATTCTTAGAATAGCTGATGCATACTGTGCATTTGGTAGCTCAAGACACTTCCTGTGGCCCTAGGCCAGCGATGATCATGTGAAATATTTTTTTGTCAGTCCTATATACATTGAATGGAGCATGAAGAGGGCAGGCTCAACCATTGCTCTTCCCTGTGGTTGGGCAGTAAGGAGAATCAAGAGGCTCACAAAACTCATTCTTATGATTGCATGGTCTCTACAATGTGCCTCCACTGATCAGAAATTCATCACCTCTTCTGTGGATAGGCGATTAAGGTGGGAAAGTGCCTTTAATGGTCAACAACAAAGTAGTAAACACATAGATAATTGTATACACATGGTACATCTTTCTATTGCCTGCTTGCATAAATGGGCAAATTATGAAACGCATGACTGGTAAGGATGTACAGCTTTAGTAGAGTTAACACACATGCTTTATGAGACTTGTTATCTAAACTAACGTTAAGCATACACCTTCAATTGCTTTTCAATGGCTTTTGTTTCAAGATAACGCAATGAATTAAGAAATTTTAGTTAAGAGTTCCAGTGTTAACTCTTAAAACTTAAAGGGGTATTCCCATCTCACAATTGTAGTTTGTATAGTTAGATATAGCCGTACCAATATTATTACTAATATAATGTATTTATATCAAAAGTACAGTTTAGAAGATTTGCCTATTTGTATATCCATTGTCCCACACACATCAGTCAGGCCATTGCCCCTAGTTGCGGCCATCGTGGCCGTGTAGTAGTGGTGGTCAGCTTGCTCTTGTTCAAACCTGCTCTGATGTATCTGCTGTATTGTGAACGCACATTGCATGAGCATGCGGAGGTACATCTTAGGGCTTAGGCATTTTTGTCTTCGCTTCCAAAACGCAGAGAAACGGATCCTGTTCCAAGATCAATTCAGCTCTATGGAGCAGTTTATAAAGTCCATTTATAACGTCTGCGTTTTGGACAGATCCTGACCATTGCGTTTTGGACTAGTTGCGTCCAAAACGCAGATGTGAAAGTACCTCAAGATGTGTTTTCGCATGCTCATGTAATGTGTGTTCACAATACAGCAGTTACCTCAGAGCTGGTTTGAACAAGAGCAAGCCGGCCACCACTACTACATGGCCGCAGTGGCCGTAACCAGGGGCAACGGCCTGACTGATGTGTGTGGGACAATGGATATACAAATAGGTAAATCTTCTAAATGGTACATTTTATATAAATACATTCTATTAGTAATAGTATTGGTATGGCTATATCTAAATATACAAACTACATTTGTGAGATGGGAACCTTTAATTAATCTAATATAAAAGAGTGTCCCCCATCCAGGTCAGACAGTCATTACTTATAAGAAGTGTATGTGAACAAACATAGATAGATCAAGTTCAGTGAATTCAATCACAGGTCAAATATATGGATCATAGGTAGAGTGTAACGTTTGGGACCTCCTGGCTCTCCCTGGACTTGGGCCTTTAGTCCAGTCTCAGCCCAGAGATAGCACTTAATGGTAATGGTACTCTGTCCTCGTACCTACCCCTCTCCTAACCTAAGATCACACCTAGTTCTTACCACAAAGGGTTAGTCTTGCATCCCAACGCGTTTCCCCCTCTCTATGTCAGAGGGTTCATCAGGGGACACTTATTCAGTAAATCAGAGCCTATTTATGAATAAAATCGATAGTCAGCTGATCAAGCCAGGGGTGGAATATACTGGATGCTGACTGCTTGTGACCGGCCGGTAACCGTGAGTGCTGGGGTCACTCAGGTCATTTTAAGCCTGCAGCCCAGAAATCTGCATAAGCTCCGCCCACACATTGCTGCAATGCGATCTGTGCCTGCAGAGAAGAGAGGACTTCAGGAACGGGACAAGGTGAGTAGCTGCTGTGTTTTTTTGTTTTGTTTTTTTTTTAATACAGAGGGGGCATTACTACTGTGGAGGGGCACAGGGGCCATTACTACTCTGGAGGGGGCACAGAGGGCATTACTGCTCTGGAGGGGAGACAGGGGGCATTACTACTCTGGAGGGGGCACAGAGGGCATTACTGCTCTGGAGGGGGAACAGGGGGCATTACTACTCTGGAGGGGGCACAGGGGGCATTACTACTCTGGAGGGGGAACAGCGGGCATTACTACACTGGAGGGGGCACAGGGGGCATTACTTCTCTCGAGGAGGCACATAGGGCATTACTACTCTGGAGGGGGCACAGGGGGCATTACTACTCTGGAGGGGGAACAGGGGGCATTACTACTCTGGAGGGGGCACAGGAGGCATTACTTCTCTGGAGGAGGCACAGAGGGCATTACTACTCTGGAGGGGGGCACAGAGGGCATTTTACTATGGAGGGGGGCAGAGAGGGCATTACTACTATGGAGGGGGGCAGAGAGGGCATTACTACTCTGGAGGGGGCACAGAGGGCATTACTAATGTGAAGGGTGCACATTGGGCATTTTTACTATGGAGGGGGCACAGAGCCAGAGGGCATTACTACAATGAAGGGGGCACAGAAAGCATTATTACTGTGAAAGGGGCACAGACGCCATTAATACTGTGAATGGGACACAGTGGGCATTATTACTGTGAAGGGGGCACAGTGGGCATTATTACTATAAAGGGGGCACAGTGGGCATTATTTCTATAAAGGGGGCACAATGTGGATTATTACTGTGAAGGGGCACAATGGAGATTATTACTGTGAAGGGGCACAAAGAGGGCATTACAAGAGTGAGGGGGCACAATGTGGGCATAACTACTGTGAGAGGGCACAATGTGGGTATAACTACTGTGAGGGGGCACACATCTGTACAAAATTACCATGAAGTTTGTACAATGAGGGCAATACTACTGTGAGGGGGTACAATTTTTTAACATATTGGGGGGGGTGCCAGAGAAAGGACCCGCCCCGGGTGCAAAACACCCTAGGCACGCTACTGCCCTGATGAACCCTCTGGCATAGAGAGGGGGAAACGCATTGGGATGCAAGACTAACCCTTTGTGGTAAGAGCTAGGTGTGATCATAGGTTAGGAGAGGGGTAGGTACGAGGACAGAATACCACTTCCATTAAGTGCTATCTCTGGGCTGAGACTGGACTAAGGGCCAGAGTCCAGGGACAGCCATGAGGTCCCAAACGTTACCCTCTACCTATGAGCCATATATTTGACCTGTGATTAAATTTACGGAACTTGATCTATCTATGTTTGTTCACATACACTTCTTATAAGTAATGACTGTCTGACCTGGATGGGGGATACTCTTTTACATTAGATTAATTAAAGGTTAAGTTTTAAGTATTGCCCATTTTGCCACTTTATGTACTTAGCGATACTTGGGGGAGCACGGATTGTGGTTTTCTATACCCCCTTTTTCTTACCTCTGCTACATCTGTACACTGACGAGCAAAAGGGTAATAATGTTTTGAACTTTTGACTTTTAGGCTCCATATTTCACCATCCACTATAGCTTCGAATGTGAGACTACCATCATTTTATAGACAATCATCCTGGCTATCTCATACATAAATTAGACTTGCAACTATTTAGCATATGATTAATTATGCAGAGTTTTTTTTTCATGTAACTGCTTCATGTAATAACTGTTTTGCTTCTAAAGTTCTAAATTTACATTTCTATTGTTTTGTTAGTATTTTGTAAATCCACCTTTGGCTTTCAACACTGCCTGAATCCTTCTGGGCATGCTCTCAATCATATTCAAGCATGTTTCAAACTAAATATGTTCCCAGGTCTCTTCTACACATTCCCAATGTTAGTGCATACTAATTGACTCACTTGGGTACAAATACAGCTTTTTCTTCAACTCTAGCCACAAGTGTTCAATTGGGTTGAGGTCTGGGGACTAATCCAGCAACTCTACTTCATTGTCAATGAACCATTTCTTCATCAATCTAGACATATGCTTTGGGTCATTGTCCTGCTGGAACACTATGTTGTCCTTTTCATACCCATAGTATTTGAGTTTACAAAGTAACTCATCCTGTAGGATACATATAGCTAAAACCCCATATCATCAGGCTTCTTCCACCGAACTTGACAGTTCCCTTAATTTCTCTATCTGTTAGCCCTCTTTTCCTTTGTTTCTTTCAGACCAAATTGCATTTATCAGAACCCAGTCTATTGACTTTCATCTCATCGATCCAAATCACCTGTTTCTGATCTTCTATTGTTCATACTTTTTTGCAAACTCGATCCGATGCTTGTTATGATGATATTGAAGTCGAGACCTCTTCACCTTTTTTTGGGCCACCATTCCAGACTAGTATAATGTAATCTCACTATTACAAAACATACAAACTGATAGACCTTGTGATGAGCCAACTTGTTGACTCCTATATTTTGCCTGGACCTCCACCTCTTGGCTTTGGAATGGATGGACTTCATTTCATATTCTTCCAACAGTCATGGTGTAACGCCGGAGGTTGCCAGCTGCCAGCGTACTACTATTCCCTGCACTCACCTTCGCAGGATTCCTGTCCATGCTCCATCTGGACACCGCCATGTTGTTTCATCCTCCAGGGCTACTCCGGCTGGGTCCCGTAGGGGGCGGGCGCCGGCTCTCTCTGCTTCTTATACGCGCAGCGTGTGCACCTGAAATCTGTCCCCCACCTGTCCTGGCCCAAGATCATCTATTTAAGGCGGTCCTGCCCACTCTCGGGTGCCTGAGCTTGTGGTTTATCCATAGCGAAGGTGTGCTATCGTTTCCATTGCTGTTATTCCATGTATGACCCGTTTCTGTTCCTGCCGTCTACGTTCCTGCCTGATCCTTTGGTACCTCGTTGATCCTCCAGTTGCCAGTTGCTGACCTGAACCTGTGCTGCCCACCTCGACCATTTGCTTGTTCCTGAATACACCTCTGTCTGTTCTCTGGTACCTTGCTGCCCTACTGTGTATGATCCGGACTGTAGACTCTGCTACCCCGAGACCTGCTGCAGCCAAGCTTGTACAACCACAGCTCTGCTACTCTAGTTCTACTATTGCCACGCCTGCACTATCCCAGCTCTGCTACTCAAGTTCAGCTTCTGCCACACCTACACAATCTCAAAGCCACTACTTCGAGGTCTCCAATTGTCAAGCCTGCACCTGCTCTGTTCTGCTATTCCAGGGCCTACTCCTGACAAGCTTCTGCAGCTCCTCCTGCCTACTCCTGCTGGTAGGTAACACAGTGAGTCCACATCACCTGAATCGTTACACATGGCATTAACATGATGTAGCTTGGCTGAGATTTTGCTAACGATGAGCTGGATGATGCTGTTTTTCTTTTCTTGGGAAATCTTTTTCATGGCTGCTTCTGGAATTGAACTAGTGACCTTTTACTTGAGAAACAACCTAATAACACACTGAGCTATTAGGGAATGTAAGAACAAGTTGTAATTTGTAGTAAACAAGAAGACAAAGAAGAAGACAAAGATTGTTCCACCACCAAGATCAAAACAGTTACATGACAAGAATCTACATAACTAAGAATATGCTAAATAGTTGCAAAACCAATTAATGTATGAGATAGCCAAGATGATTATCTATAAAATGATGTTAGTCTCATGTTGGAAGCTGTAGTGGATGGTGTGATATGGAGCCTAAAAATCAAAAGTTCAAAACATTGTTACCCTTTTGCTCATCAGTGTATGCATGCAGGGGAACACAGATTGATGTGGCTGTTTTTTAAGTAGACATAGATAATGGCTTAAGGTGGCCCAACTGACAATACAGTAATTGTATAGGGGCCTTTAGAGGGGGTAAAGGTGCATAGTTGTTGTAGATGGGCTTGACTATAAAGTGAACAAGCTAGAAAAATTGGGTCTCTGTGGAAGAGCTTAAAGGGGTTGTCCAGCTTTATTTGTTAAAAAAAAAACTCTCCCCATCACACGATTCTGACTCCCTGGGTCTCTAACTCCCTTCAGCAGTCTTTTGGTTATTGTTCTGTAAACTTAGATGGACATGGCCCCATGAGCTACTGAAGTCAATGACTGACCGCAGGAGTGGTGTGTCCACCAAGCGGCACATAACTTCTGGATCCCATGCTACTTGGAGACTGATAAATGCTGAAGCCAGTTGTTGGCTGTAAAGGTCTATGTGAAATGAAGTACCTACATGTCACCAGAAGATGACAGGTCCACTTTAAATGAAAGTATACACTGTAGTGTCAATTAAACAAGTATAACATCTAAAACAATGTGGAATAACTGAACAGTCTATATGAAGGAATATTACAAATGTGACTGTTTATAATGTTAATTATGAAGGTGATGATGACAACTTAAATAAAAATCACCGTCATAATCATGAATAACATCCTCACATTATAACACAGAACAAATACACAAAATATCTCATTTGTTCTAATTGGTTGCCAGTGTTTGATGCTATTGCATTAATTGTATAGGGAACAAGGGAAATTTTAAGCAATTCTATGATTAATGCCTTCAGATCTTCAAAACAACATATGCCAATATTTAAACCTGCATTTGTTTTAAGCGATGGATAGATAATGAATAGATAAGGTTAGGTCAAATATCTTAAGTGTTTCTGGATACTTACAAAATTTTATCTCTAATATAGCTTAATTCTGAGCCTTCTATGAGGGCAATCAAAAACTGCATAATTTTATGTTGTAGATAGATCTAAACCAGGTGCTTCGCAGCATTGCTTACGAAATGCTACAATGTCACAGTAGGAAACTTATATCATTTTGAAATGGTAATGAATGCAGTTCAAGTGGTGGCACGCATCATTTATACCATTTTAATGATGTTGGGAATTAATGGCAGAGTCTTTGTAAGTGCTCTGTTTGCCTAATTATATATGGTTGACTGAGTCGGAGCAAATCTACAAGCTGCCATGTCACAGGGTTACTGCTCTGTTTCTAAACATTATCTTCAAGATACAATGTCTTAAATACATAAGATGAGGCATCAAAGAGAGATGTAATGTTTACTTAATGGAGTAGAGAGTGCTAGTCAATTAATAGATAGGCAATCATGAAAATGTACCATAGGGATGTAGGATGTACTGAGAGCCTCCCTTACCAGTATGAGACACACTGTACTGTCACGGAATATAAGAAATAAGGAACTAGTTTATAAAACTAGAAGGAACCAGCTGGATAGCAAAACCTCAACTGAATACCGGGGCTTTAAATGAAATTCTGATATTACGTAGAGATAATTTTCTCCCGTGGGTTTTCTTCTAAATGTACATACAGTGCCGTGCGAAAGTACTCGGCCCCCTGGAACTTTTCAACCTTTTGCCAGATTTCAGGCTTCAAACAAAAAGATATAACATTTAAAATTTTTGGTGAAGAATAGAGATGAGCGAGCACTAAAATGCTCGGGTGCTCGTTAATCGAATTGAATTTTTCCGATGCTCGGGTGCTCGTTTCGAATAACGAACCCCATTGAAGTCAATGGGAGACTCAAGCATTTTTTGCAGGGGACCGGGGCTCTGCATAGGGAAGGTTGCGTGAAAACCTGGAAACCTCAGAAAATGATGGAAACACTACGTAAATGGACAGGAAACAGCAGGGGCAGCATGCATGGATGCCTCTGAGGCTGCCTAATCGTACCATTATGCCAAATTCTGGGCAACAGCCTGGTGGCAACCCTCAAGGCAATTGTGCTGACCCAGACCAAGATGGGCAAGGCACATGTGCTGGCACATGTTAGTAAAGCACCCAACTAGGTGCAACGAAGGTCCATCACCTCCCTCAGGTGACACCACTGCTCATGCTGGCAGTGACACCACCAGTGCCTTGGTCAGACTGAGATTGCAGTCAAATGGCTGTAGGTGAGCCTCCCAAAAATTTGTTTTGGAGTGTCCGAAGTTGACCCTCCTGTAAAATATTTTTTTTTGTTTTTCCTGTTATTAGTTTATGTACAACCCATGGCTGGCATGGTGGCAATATATAGGTTTGCTTCACAGAAGGTCCATTGCACCGTTACATTTTCTTCATCATTGCCAATTACTTTTTCACCAACTGTTGTCTGGCAATGATAAAGGGGAAGGTGAATCCACTGCCGAAGAAAAGTGTCATCCTCCTACAAGTCTCCACTTGTTCTCAATTGAAAAGGGGATGTTCTTGCCGTGGCCTTCCTCATAGTGGCCGCTTCTGCGGATGACAGAGGTGGTGTACCTACGGACAGCCTGACCGAACATGATGGCAGACGGGGAGACACTCACTCATGTAAATTTGTTTTTTGAGTGTCTGTATTTGATGCTACTAAAAAATTTATTGGAGAGAGGGCATGTAGGTGGCCCTCCGGAAACATTGTTTGTATAGAGCGCCAGTTGGCCCTCAGAAACATTGCCTGTTGGCTCAGCATTTCTGTGCGAAGAGGAGGAGGAGGGGTTGGAGGAAGAGGCATAATAAGTCTGAGAAACTGTGACCGAGGTAGGCCCCGCAATCCTTAGTGTGGGCATTACATGAGTGGCCCCAGGGTCAAACTCGATCCCAGCCTCTACCAAGTTAACCCAATGTGCCGACAGGGAGATATAGTGTCCCTGCCCGCCAGCACTTGTCTACGTGTCTGTGGTTAGATGGACCTCATCACTAGAGATGAGCGAGTAGTGAAATATTCGAAAGTTCGAAATTCGATTCGAATAGACTGCGAAATTCGACTATTCGACCGGATATCGAATCCCATTAAAGTCTATGGGAAAAAAATGCTCGCCACTTGGAAATCTCAATTCGACCACTTGGAGGTCACCAAGTCCACCCTGGAACCTCAGAAAAGGATGCCAACACTGCTGGAATGCAACTAGGACAGCAGGGGAAGCATGTCTGGGTGCATATAACCCGCCCAAGTCGCACTATTACGCCACTATCACAGCCTCTCAACAATACACTCCAAAGACAATCTAACCTCTCTGTAAAGTGAGACCATACAAGGAAACCTTCTTTCCTCAACATTGCCATGGACCCCAAGCCAAACTAGACAAAAAAGAAGATAAAATTCTGCACCCCTTAAAATCACGTTGCCTATGACAACCACAGATGGCATAAGCAAAGGGGAAAGCAAATAGACCCCACCCCTAATTGTCATTGTGTGTGTGAGATGTGGTCAGACATGTCTTCTTTAAAATGTAAAAACAACTCAAACACATGCAGAAGCCTTAAAATGCCCAAATTGTTGGCGCTTGAGATGTCAGTGACCCGACCTGGCCCAGTGTCATGTCTAGCAGGTAAAGCAGTGGGGATGTTGAGGGATGCGTAGGACCGCAAAAGGCAGGAAGAGGCCGTGGGCTGGCCAGAGGCTCATGGAAAATTTTGTGGCGGCCCAAGAGGTGACACCTCTTAAAAATTATGTGGAGGCCCAAGAGGTGAGACCTCTTAAAAATTATGTGGAGGCCCAAGAGGTGAGAACCTCTTAAAAATTATGTGGAGGCCCAAGAGGTGAGACCTGTTAAAGATTTTTGTGGAGGCCCAAGAGGTGAGACCTCTTAAAAATTATGTGGAGGCCCAAGAGGTGAGACCTGTTAAAGATTTTGTGGAGGCCCAAGAGGTGAGACCTCTTAAAAATTATGTGGAGGCCCAAGAGGTGAGACCTCTTTAAAAATTATGTGGAGGCCCAAGAGGGTGAGACCTCTTAAAACATTTTGTGGAGGCCCAAGAGGTGAGACCTCTTAAAAAATTATGTGGAGGCCCAAGAGGTGAGACCTGTTAAAGATTTTTGTGGAGGCCCAAGAGGTGAGACTTATTAAAATTATTGTGGAGGCCCAAGAGGGAGAGACCTTTAAAAATTTTGTGGAGGCCCAAGAGGTTGAGACGTATTAAAAAATTTATGTGGAGGCCCAAGAGGGGAGACCCTCTTAAAAAATTATGTGGAGGCCCAAGAGGTGAGACCTCTTAAAAATTATGTTGGAGGCCCAAGAGGTGAGACCTTAAAAAAATTATGTGGAGGCAAGGGTGAGACCTGTTAAAGATTTTGTGAGGGCCAAGAGGTGAGACGTTTTAAAAAATTTGTGGAGGCCCAAGAGGGGAGACCTGTTAAAGATTTTGTGGAGGCCAAGAGGTGAGGACTCTTAAAAAAATTATGTGGAGGGCCCAAGAGGTGAGACCTTCTTAAAAAAAAAAAAATTATGTGGGAGCCAAGAGGGGAGACCTCTTAAAAAATTTGTGGAGGCCCAAGAGGTGAGACTCGTGGAAAACCTCCCTTTTAAAAAATTATGTGGAGGCCCAAGAGGGAGACCTGTTAAAGATTTTTGTGGAGGCCCAAGAGGTGAGACGTATTAAAAAATTATGTGGAGGGCCCAAGTGGAGGGGAGGGACCTGTTAAAAATTTTGTGGAGGCCCAAGAGGTGAGACGTATTAAAATTATGTGGAGG